>SJYQ01032536.1:0-12988 GCA_006410935.1 Redunca redunca
CAACCAGACAAATCTGGGATAGCTCTGCACAAACTATTCTTCACTGAGCTGCACTACCTTTCTTGGCAGCACAGGGCTCAAAGAGATTTGCATTAAATTAATATCACAATGTTACTAGAGCTCACTCTTGGCATATGTTAAAGTTATTTCTTATGCCACAATAATATTTGAAAGACACACTGTAAGTTTATTTTCTGTTCCTTTCTTTTCTTCACCAGCAAAAAGCTAAAGCACATAGTAGGTTGTAAATGCAGATATCACCTTCTGAACATTGATTTAAAATTACAGAATATAGTGTTTATTTATCTTTAATGATAATTCTATATTTATCACTCTATTCTTCTGGTGTACTAATTCAATTGCTCCCAGAGGCCAAAGTTGGAATATATTGGATTTTGAAATAATCACCTAAAGCAAGGAGTTGAGTTACTGGGCCATGATACACAAGTGGTAGGATGCTACCCCTCTCCCATAACCTTCCTGCTAACCACATCAAGTAGGGAAAGAAAAATACAGATTCTAAGGTAAAACTTTTAGGAAGCCTGTGTTATCTGCACTGAAATGGAAATTATGCATGGGTTTTCCTGGAATCCAAGGAGTACAAACAATAAGGATATTCTGAGCAAGATAAATCTGCTTACAAGAAAGATAGAGTAAATCACACAAAGTCGTCTGTTTGAAAAATAAAATGTTTTATTTCTGCCCTCACTTAACACTGCATACAGCAACAACCTCAAAAAGCCCAATTTTTGTTGATCCTCTAAATTAAAGAAATGTAATCCAAGACAATAAATTCAGCTTGAGAGATTGTTTGTGTCTATGGTGGGCTAGATAGGATCACTAAGTTCATCATTTCTCTTTACACACATGATGAAAAGTGTTATTTATTCAAGGGTTGATAGGGGACCTTTCATCACAGATATTCTTCTTCAATCTTGTCTAATAAGGCTAATCAAAATAAACTCCCTTGCCTTTATGAACTGCTATCTTACCTATAGCATGATGAAAGAAACTCATAGAAACACAGAACTAAATGAAGTCTTAAAGATAACAGTTGAGAAAACTGAGATGCAAAGGAGCTAAGCTAATGTGCCCAAAGTCACACAGCTAGATAATACATGAAAATTGGAAACTAAGAGCCAGCACCTTAAGCTTCAATCCTGTGAAATAATAGACATGATCATTAATAACTTCAACTGCGCATGCTTTGTTGGGCCCTGTCAACATTCTGATTTCTTGCATGTACCTGAAGAACAGCAGGACTCAGCTGAAGAAACTTGTGATCTATACCTCTAAGTCTTCCGACAGCACAGATAGGGAAGCACCACTTTTGAACTTCCAGCACTAAGCCCAATTCCTGCCACAGAGTAGGTATTCAATAAATATTTGTACAACGAGTGAACTAAATAACATTTCAACTTAAGTCAAGAATACAAGATTCCTCTATCAAGTCCATGAGTAGGGGTAGGGAATACAGAAGAAAGACATATGAAAAATTCTCTAACTACATACTAGAGAGAAGATTTTTATCTCTCTTATTTATACATGCTGGGAGAAATACTAATAACTTCAGATATTCAGATGACACCACCCTTATGGCAGAAAGTGAAGAGGAGCTAAAAAGCCTCTTGATGAAAGTGAAAGAGGAGTGTGAAAAAGTTGGCTTAAAGCTCAACATTCAGAAAACTAAGATCATGGCATATGGTCCCATCACTTCATGGGAAATAGATGGGGAAACAGTGGAAATAGTGGCTGACTTTATTTTGGGGGGCTCCAAAATCACTGCAGATGGTGACTGCAGCCATGAAATTAAAAGACGCTTACTTCTTGGAAGGAAAGCTATGACCAACTTAGACAGCATATTAAAAAGGAGAGAGATTACTTTGCCAACAAAGGTCCATCTAGTCAAGGCTATGGTTTTTCCAGTAGTCATGTATGTGGTTCAAGGGGTCGCAAAGAGTCGGACACAACTGAGTGACTGAGCAATTGAACTGAATGATGCTAACACTGTCCACAAAGATGCCAGTGAAAATAAAACATAATAGTAACTGTTATGGGCCTTTATATTTGAGAATCTCAAAAAAAGGAAAGTTAAGCTTCATAACATCCTGTATGATGTAGTTAAATATTATTATCCACATTTTACAGAAGGTAAATTCAGGAACAAAAGGTATGAAGTTGGATGTTCACAGTCAAATAGGAAATAAATGACAAAATTGACAGTGTGATTGATGAACCCTGATCTTCATTGCTTAACAAACCAACTGTACCAGCTATAATGGCTATGTGATTATACTAAAAAGCTCAAGTTTTTATAATTCTTTTCCTGCTAGGAGTTCAAAGTCCTCTAGAAACACAATGTGTGCCCAACAGTTTTGTAAATACCAATCTACAGATGGACAAAGAAAAGTAACCCCAGTCCCAAAACCATACTACTGCTGCTGCTGCTAAGTCACTTCAGTCGTGTCCAATTCTGTGACACCCCAGAGACGGCAGTCCTCGAGGCTCCTCCATCCCTGGGAATCTCCAGGCAAGAACACTGGAGTGGGTTGCCATTTCCTTCTCTAATGCATGAAAGTGAAAAGTGAAAGTGAAGTCGCTCAGTTGTGTCCGACTCCCAGCGACCCCATGGACTCCAGCCTACCAGGCTCCTCCGTCCATGGGATTTTCCAGGCAAGAGTACTGGAGTGGGTTGCCATGCCTTCTCCTAAACCATACTAAGGTACCTCTAAATTTTACCAAAGTTATTATTGTTTGTGATCAGGAAACACTGTTATATTCAGACCTTGTATTAGGAACTATGGTTTTCCCAGGTGGCTCAGTGGGAGAGAACATGCCTCCCAATGCAGGAGACACCAGTTTGATCCCTGGATCAGGAAGACCCCCTGGAGAAGGAAATGCCAACCCACTCCAATATTCTTGCCTGGAGAATCCCATGGATAGAGGTGTATCTGTATCCCATGGATAAAAAGCAGCAGCAGCATTAGGAACTGTAGTTTTTCTCATTGTTAATTATATGAATTTTGAATAGCAAAATATCATTACCTAACTGTATTCCAATATATTTTTAAAAATTATATCATTGCTGCTGCTGCTGCTAAGTCGCTTCAGTCATGTCCAACTAGTTGCGACCCCATAGACAGCAGCCCACCAGGTTACCCCATCCCTGGGATTCTCCAGGCAAGAATACTGGAGTGGGCTGCCATTTCCTTCTCCAATGCATGAAAGTGAAAAGTGAAAGTGAAGTCGCTCAGTCATGTCCGACTCTTAGTGACCTCATGGACTGCAGCCTTCCAAACTCCTCCATCCATGGGATTTTCACCTCACTGCAAAAGTACTGTGGAGGACAAGCTGAAACAATTAACTTCCTAGGATGAGTTACGTTTTTCTGTTTGTATTTATTTTCATCAACTCAAATCAAATATACTAAGTTATAGGGGTTTCTTCCAAGCAATGAAAATGAAAATTATTCAAAACTAAAATAGGGACTTCCCTGGTGGTCCAGTGGATGAAACTTCACCATCCAATGCAGAGGGTTCACGTTTGATCCCTGGCTGGGGAGCTAAGATCTCACATACCTTGTGGCCAAAAAAATTAAAACATCAAACAGAAACAATATTGTAACAAATCAATAAAGACTTTCTTTAATGGTCAATATAAAAAATCTTTAAAAAACTGAAAAATAGGTGAATTTATGTTCAAAGAGTAAAATAAAATATAGTTGATATAAGTATCACAGTATTGGAAATGTTTATGTCCAAATTTTTACCTCAAAATTACTTATGACATGACCAGGCATTTTTCTTCCTTTTTAGGGTGCGTAATGCTGGGCGGGAAGAAGCACAAGCTGGAATCAAGATTACCAGGAGAAATATCAATAACCTCAGATACGCTGATCACACCACCCCTATGGCAGAAAGTGAAGAGGAACTAAAAAGCCTCAATGAAATTAAAAGAGGAGAGTGAAAAAGTTGGCTTAAAGCTCAACATTCAGAAAATGAAGATCATGGCATCTGGTCCCATCACTTCATGGGAAATAGATGGGGAAACAGTGGAAACAGTGTCAGACTTTATTTTTCTGGGCTCCAAAATCACTACAGATGGTGACTGCAGCCATGAAATTAAAAGACGCTTACTCCTTGGAAGGAAAGTTATGACCAACTTAGATAGCATATTCAAAAGCAGATAATTAATTTGCCAACAAAGGTCCATCTAGTCAAGGGTATGGTTTTTCCACTAGTCATGTATGGATGTGAGAGTTGGACTGTGAAGAAAGCTGAGCACCAAAGAATTGATGCTTTTGAACTGTGGTGTTGGAGAAGACTCTTGAGAGTCCCTTGGACTACAAGGAGATCCAACCAGTCCATTCTAAAAGAGATCAGCCCTGGGTGTTCTTTGGAAGGAACGATGCTAAAGCTGAAACTCCAGTACTTTGGCCACCTCATGTGAAGAGTTGACTCATTGGAAAAGACTCTGAAGCTGAGAAGGATTGGGGGCAGGAGGAAAAGGGGACAACAGAGGTTGAGATGGCTGGATGGCATCACTGACTCGATGGACATGAGTTTGAGTGAACTCCGGGAGTTGCTGATGGACAGGGAGGCCTGGCGTGCTGCAGTTCACGGGGTCACAAAGAGTCAGACACGACTGAGCAACAGACAAACAACCCTCACGTTTGACTAAATAATTTTACTTCCTTATTCCTTGATCACTTCATGCATAAAACACAGTTTGTAAGAGTGACTTTCCCACTCTAAACTACTGATTATTTGGTGACAAATGTATGTTTAACAAGATCTACTGTAGACTGTGATGTTCTCTAAAGTTTGAGAATCACTGGTTTACAACGTTATCAAGTGACATTGAGTTCAGTTGCTCAGTCATGGCTGACTCTTTGCGACCCCACGAACCACAGCACACCATGTTTCCCTGTCCATCACCAATTCCTGCAGTTTAATCAAACCCACGTCCATTGAGTCAGTGATGCCATCCAACCATCTCATAATCTGTCATCCCCTTCTCCTCCTTCCCTTAAACTTTCCCAGCATCAGGGTCTTTGCAAATGATTCAGTTCTGCACATCAGGTGGCCAAAATATTGGAGATCCAGCTCCAGCATCAGTCCATCATTGAATATTCAGGACTTATTTCCTTCAGGATTGATTGGTTGGATCTCCTTGCAGTCCAAGGGACTCTCAAGAGTCTTCACCAACACCACAATCCAAAAGCATTAATTTTTGGTGCTCAGCTTTCTTTATGGTCCAACTCCTATCCATACATGACTACTGGAAAAGCCATAGCTTTGACCATATGGACCTTTGGCAAAGTAATGTCTCTGCTTTTTAACATGCTGTCTAGATTTGTCATAGCCTTTCTTCGAAGGAGCAAGTGTCTTTTAATTTCATAGCTGCAATCACCATCTGCTGTGTATTTGGAGCCCCAAAAAACAAAGTCTGTCACTGTTTACATTGTTTCCCCCATTTATTTCCCATGAAGTGATGGGACCAGAAGTCATGATTTTCGTTTTCTGAATGTTTAGCTTTAAGCCAACTTTTTCAGTCTCCTCTTTCACTTTCATCAAGAGGCTCTTTAGATCTTATTCGCATTCTGCCATAAGGGTGGTGTCATCTGCATATCTGAGGTTATTGATATTTCTCCTGGAAATCTTGATTCCAGCTTGTGCTTCGTCCAGCCCAGCATTTCACATGATGTGCTCTGTATATATGTTAAATAAGCAGAGTGACAATATACAGCCTTGATGTACTCGTTTCCTGATTTGGAACCAGTCTGGGTCCATGTACAGTTCTAACTGTTACTTCTTGACCTGCATACAGATTTCTCAGGAGACAGATAAGACTGTCTGGTATTCCCATCTCTTTCAGAAATTTGCACAGTTTGTTGTGATCCACACAGTCAAAGGCTTTGGCGTAGTCATTAAAGCAGAAGTAGATGTTTTTCTGGAACTCTCTTGGTTTTTCTATTATCCAAGAGATGTTGGCAATTTGACATCTGATTCCTCTACCTTTTCTAAAACCAGCTTGAACCTCTGGAAGTTCACAGTTCACATACTATTGAAGCATGGCTTGGAGAATTTTGCGTCACTTTGCTAGCCTGTGAGATTAGTACAATTGTGTAGTAGTTTGAACATTCTTTGTCATTGCCTTTCTTTGGGATTGGAATGAAAACTGACCTTTTCCAGTCCTGTAGCCACTGCTGAGTTTTCCAAATTTGCTGGCATATTGAGTGTAGCACTTTCACAGCATCATCTTTCAGGATTTCAAACAGCTCAACTAGAATTCCATCACCTCCACTAGCTTTGTTCGTAGTGATGCTTTCAAAGGCCCACTTGACTTCACATTCCAGGATGTCTGGCTCTAGCTTAGAGATCACATCGTCATGATTATCTGGGTCGTGAAGATCTTTTTTCTACAGTTCTTCTGTGTATTCTTGCCACCTCTTCTTAATATCTTCTGCTTCTGTTAGATCTATATCATTTCTGTCCTTTACTGTGCCCATCTTTGCATGAAAAAATGTTCTTTGATATCTCTAACTTTCTTGAAGAGATCTCTAGTCTTTCCCATTCTATTATTTTCTGCTATTTCTTTGCAGTGATCACTGAGTAAGGCTTTCTTATTTCTCCTTTCTATTCTTGGAACTCTACATTCAAATGGGTATAGCTTTCCTTTTCTCCTTTACTTTCCGCGTTTCTTCTTTTCACATCTATTTGTAAGGCCTCCTCAGACAGCCATTTTGCCTTTTTGCATGTCTTTTTCTTTAGGATGGTCTTCATCACTGTCTCTTGTCAATGTCATGAACCTCTATCCACAGTTCTTTAGGCGCTCTGTCTATCTGATCTAATCCCTTGAATCTATTCCTCACTTCCACTGTATAATCGTAAGGGATTTGATTTAGGTCATACCTGAAAGATCCAGTGGTTTTCCCTACTTTCTTCAATTTCAGTCTGAATTTGGCAATGAGGAGTTCAAGATCTTAGCCACAGTCAGCTCCTGGTCTTGTTTTCGCTGACTGTATAGCGCTTCTCCATCTTTGGTTGCAAAGAATATAATCAATCTGATTTTGGTATTGACCATCTGGTGATGTCCAAGACTCTGGTGCAGAGTCTTCTCTTGTGTTGTTGGAAGAGGGTGTTTCCTATGACCAGTTCATTCTCTTGGCAAAAGTCTGTTAGCCTTTGCCCTGCTTCATTTTGTACTCCAAGGGCAAATTTGCCTGTTATTCCAAGTATCTCTTGACTTGCTACTTCTGCATTTCAGTCCCCTATAATGAAAACAACATCTTTTTTGCATGTTAGTTCTAGAAGGTCTTGTAGGTCTTCATAGAGCCAGTAAACTTCAGCTTCTTCAGCATTACTGGCTGGGGCACAGACACGGATTACTATGATATTGAATGGTTTGCCTTGGAAAAAAACAGAGATCATTCTGTCGTTTTTGAGACTGTATCCAAGCACTGCATTTCAGACTCCTTTGTTGACTATAAGGGCTACTCCATTTCTTCGAAGGGATTCTTGCCCACCGTAGTCAATATAATAGTCATCTGAGTTAAATTTACCCATTCTAGTCCATTTTAGTTTGCTGATTCCTAAAATGGCAGTGTTCACCCTTGCCATCTCCTATTTGACCACTTCCGGTTTGCCTTGATTCATGGACCTAACATTCCAGGCTCCTATGCAACAATATTGCTCTTTAAAGCATCGGACCTTGCTTCTATCACCAGTCACATCTACAACTGGATGTTGTTTTCGGTTTGGCTCAGTCTCTTCATTCTTTCTGGACAGTTTCCACTGATCTCCTGTAGCATATTGGGCACCTACTGACCTACAGAGTTCATCTTTCAGTGTCATATCTTTTTGCCTTTTCATGCTGTTTATGGGATTCTCAAGACAAGAATACTGAAGTGGTTTGCCATCCCCTCCTCCAGTGGACCACGTTTTGTCATATCTCTCCACCATGACATGTCCACTTGGGTGGCCCTACATGGCATGGCTCATAGTTTCATTGAGTTAGACAAGGCTGTGGTCCATGTGATCAGTTTGGTGAGTTTTCCGTGATTGTGGTTTTCATTCTGTCTGCCCTCTGATGGATAAGGATAAGAGGCTTATGGAAGCTTCATGATGGGAGAGACTGTCTGTGGGGAAAGCTAGGTTCTATTCTGATGGACAGGCCCATGTTCAATAAATCTTTAATCCAATTTTCTCTTGATGGGTGGGGCTGTGTTCCCTCCCTGTTGTTGACCTGAGGCCAAACTATGGTGGAGGTAATGAAAATAATGGGGATCTCCTTCAGAAGGTCCCATGCACACACTGCCCCCAACCCTGCATCAGTCCACTGTCAACCTACACTTCCACCAGAGACTCCTGGACACTCACAGGCAAGTCTAGGTCAGTCTCTTGTGGGGTGACTTCTCCTTTCTCCTGGGTCCTGTTGGGAACAAGGTTCTGTTTGTGCTCTCTGAGAATCTGTTTCCCCAGTCCTGTGCAAGTTCTGGAAGCTCTGTGGTGGGGTGAATGACATTACCAGTTTTCAAATGAATTACAATAAAGATTATAAAGGGATTACCCAATATTGCACCTAAGTTTCCCTTGTAAAATATGAAAACAAACATCCCAAGTTATAAAAGAGCATTAAACTTTCAGGCCACTGGTCCATTTAGTGTCTGGGCAGTGCTCTAGGTTAGAAAACTGCTGTAGGGGTAGGTCCAAGGACAGACTCTCTAACAGTAAACTGTGAGGAAAACAAGACACTTTATATTCAATGAGGCATAATGGATGGTTATAATTATTTCCATTTTATAAATGAGTATTTACCCTTGCTAAATAACTCTGCCATGGCTACATGTTTATAAGTTCTGGAACCATGACTTGAACTCAGGCCTCCTCACTCTTGTCTAGCTTCTTGTGTCTTTCTATTATATCATGATGCCCTCCTGGTAAGTTGAAGGCATTTTTTTGTATTTTCGTTTTCAGAAGACACATACAAATCAGTCTACATTTTACAAATGCATTATGTATCTACCAACAGTATTCATTGAGACAAGCAATGCAAGAGGGAAAGTACTAAACAGATTCAGACAAACCATCACTTGGTCCCAAGGATTGCCAGTGAAGTTTTCTTTAGCAGAGAGAATTTGAAAAACAAGTAAACCTAGTTTCTTCCTTTCGGAACATATCCCAGTGAAAATAACTTAAGAAAGAAGTTGCATGCATATACCAAGGAATGCAAATTCATATGTTATGCTGACTAAACAAAATGATAAAGTGGGTATGGTTTTACCAGGGACAGATTCCTAGCAAGGGATTGGTCAGTTTGGCTTTCAACACACATAGGACGGATTACACTAGTCCGTTTATCATTTATTAGCAGTAGAATCCAGGCCAGTTTTCTTTTCCCTCCCTANTGCTAAGAGTCGGACACGACTGAGCGACTTCACTTTTACTTTTCCTTTCATGCACTGGAGAAGGAAATGGCAACCCACTCCAGTGTTCTTGCCTGGAGAACCCAGGGACTAGGGGGTGCCTGGTGGGCTGCTGTCTCTGGGGTCACACAGAGTCAGACATGACTGAAGCGACTTAGCAGCAGCAGCAGCAGCAGCATACCTACACAATAGCCTTGTTTTTTTTTTATCAAGGTCAGCTACATAGGACTTCCTTTCAAGTATAGTCAGCCCTACCTATCTCCAGGTTTACATCCATGGATTCAACTAACCGAGAATGAAAAATATTTGAAAAAAAAATTCCAGAAAATTCCAAAAGCAAAACTTGAATTTGCCACACTCTGATAACTATCCACATGACATTTACACTGTATTTATAACTATTTACATAGAATTCATATTGTATCAAGTATTACAAGTAATCTAGAGATTATTTAAAGTATGTGGAGGATGTGTGTACGTTAGACTTGAACAACGTCAGAATTTGAGTATCTATGGTGGGAGTGTACTACTCCCTCAAGGATACTAAGGGATGACTGTACTTCTCTTTTAGATAAAATCCTTCCTCTACTGCAGTGTCATTTCCCCAACTTAATCTGGATTACAAATGATTTTCAAGCATCATCTGCTAAAAAAAAAATATTGCCTGAGGAGCTTAATAAAAATACATATTCCTGGGTCTCACTGAGGAACTGAAGTCAGAAATGAGGGAGAAATGTCTATTTAGTTTTTTGGCCCATTTTTTAATTGGGTCACTTATTTTTATGGAATTGAGCTGCAGAAGTTGATTGTATATTTTTGAGATTAGTTGTTTGTCAGCTGCTTCGTTTGCTATTATTTTCTCCCATTCTGAAGGCTGTCTTTTCACCTTGCTTATAGTTTCCTTTGTTGTGAAGAAGCTTTTAATTTTAATTAGATACCATTTGTTTATTTTTGTTTTTATTTCCAGTATTCTGGGAGGTGGGTCATAGAGGATCTTGCTGTGATTTACGTCAGAGAGTGTTTTGCCTATGTTCTCCTCTAGGAGATTTATAGTTTCTGGTCTTACATTTAGATCTTTAATCCACAGACATTTCTCCAAAGAAGACATACGGATGGCTAACAAACACATGAAAAGATGCTCAACATCACTCGTTATCAGAGAAATGCAAATCAAGACCACAGTGAGGTACCATTTCACACCAGTCAAAATGGCTGCAATCCAAAAGTCTACAAGCAATAAATGCTGGAGAGGGTGTGGAGAAAAGGGAACCCTCTTACACTGTTGGTGGGAATGCAAACTAGTACAGCCACGATGGAGAACAGTGTAGAGATTCCTTTAAAAACTGCAAATAGAACTGCCTTATGACCCAGGAATCCCACTGCTGGGCATACACAAGGAGGAAACCAGAATTGAAAAAGACACGTGTACCCCAATATTCTTTGCAGCACTGTTTATAATAGCCAGGACATGGAAGCAACCTAGATGTCCATCAGCAGATGAATGGATAAGAAAGCTGTGGTACATATACACGATGGAGTATTCCTCAGCCATTATAAAGAATACGTTTGAATCAGTTCTAATGAGGTGGATGAAACTGGAGCCTATTATACAGAGTGAAGTAAGCCAGAAAGAAAAACACCAATACAGTATACTAACACATATATATGGAATTTAGAAAGATGGCAATGATAACCCTGTATGCGAGACAACAAAAGAGACACAGATGGATAGAACAGTCTTTTGGACTCTGTGGGAGAGGGAGAGGGTGGGATGATTTGGGAGAATGGCATTGAAACATGTATACTATCATGTAAGAAACGAATCACCAGTCTAGGTTCAATACAGGATATAGGATGCATGGGGCTGTTGCACTGGGATGACCCAGAGAGATGATATGGGGAGGGTGGTGGGAGGGGGGTTCAGGGTTGGGAACTCATGTACACCTGCGGCATACTCATGTCAATGTATGGCAAAACTAATACAGTATTATAAAGTAAAAAAATAAAAATAAAAAAGAAATGAGGGAGATTCCTGACACTAAGATCTACTAGCTGTCATCCTTAGAGAAGTCATTTTACCTTTTCAAGTATCAGTATTCTCAGCTATAATATGAATGTAATAATATATTTTCTCTCAACTTCAGAGGACATTTTATGAGAATTACCTATGGCTTGCCAGGTGGCTTGGTGGTAAGGAACTTGCCTGCCAATGCAGGAGACACAAGAGATGCACGTTCTATTCCTGGGTTGGGAAGATCCCCTGGAGAAGGAAATGACAACCTACTCCACTATTCTTTTTTTTAGTCAATTGAAGAATAACTGCTTTACAATATTGTATTGGTTTCTGTCACACATCAACATGAACCAGCCATAGATATACATATGCCCCCTCCTTCTTGAACCTCTCTCCCACCTCCTACCATATTCCACCCCTCTAAGTTGTCACAGAGCACCAGTTTGATTTTGAGCT
This sequence comes from Redunca redunca, assembly GCA_006410935.1. Taxonomy (NCBI): domain Eukaryota; kingdom Metazoa; phylum Chordata; class Mammalia; order Artiodactyla; family Bovidae; genus Redunca; species Redunca redunca. The sequence goes on from SJYQ01032536.1 coordinate 11,898, forward strand.
ACCTGAGTCATACAGCAAATTCCCACTGACTATCTGTATATATGTTTCAATGTTTAACTCTCTCAATTCATCCCACCTTCTCCTTCTCCCCTGTGTCCACAAGTCTGTTCTCTATATCAACTACAAATTGGCACTTGCTAAGATGGTTGCCTACGACTGAACAAGGGCATTCGCCATCTGCCTCTGCAGAGACTAAACACTGCACTGTTGACCTTCAATACCCTCTGAGGGAGTTCAGGGTGGAGTAAGGTACTCTGTGCTCCAGGCAATCTGGTGGGACAGGTCTTTAGATAGATGTTTTAGGAACAGATCTTTTGATTCCAATCCTTGCATTTCCTCATTTCTAGAAAAGCAATAAATCCCTTCATGGTGATATCAGGTCCTCATGACTAGCAACATGCTATTTGTAAACTGAATGCTTAATGGTATTGAACTCCCCCTTCACCAAAACCTTACATATTGACTTTCCCCCATGGTCGCTTTGGAGCAGTCTCTCAGAGCTATCTGAGGTGCTGCCTCCCGGGATGTAGTCCTCATTTTGCCCCAAATAAAACTTAACTCACAACTCTCAAGTTGTACATCTTTTTTTAGTCAACATCTACATCTGTGTCTCCACTACTGCCCTGCAAATAGGTTCATCAGCACCATCTTTCTAGATTTAACTCCAGTATTCCTGCCAGGGAAATCCCATGGGCAGAGGGTTCCGGTGGGCTACAGTTTATGGGGTCACAAAGAGTCAGACACTTTTTAGGGTAATTCAGTTCACTTAAGTTCAGTCGCTCAGTTGTGTCCGACTCTTTGTGACCCCATGAATTGCAGCACGCCAGGCCTCCCTGTCCATCACCAACTCCCGGAGTTCACCCAGGCTCACGTCCATCGAGTCAGTGATGCCATCCAGCCATCTCATCCTCTGTTGTCCCCTTCTCCTCCTGCCTCCAATCCCTCGCAGCATCAGAATCTTTTCCAATGAGTCAACTCTTCACATGAGGTGGCCAAAGTACTGGAGTTTCACCTTCAGCATCTTTAGGGTAATTAAATTTTTGCAAATATAATATTTTAATTAAGAATACTATAAATCTGTCCAGCAAGGT
>SJYQ01032545.1:0-145618 GCA_006410935.1 Redunca redunca
TCATGTATGGATGTGAGAGTTGGACTGTGAAGAAGGCTGAGCGCCGAAGAATTGATGCTTTTAAAGTGTGGTGTTGGAGAAGACTCTTGAGAGTCCCTTGGACTGCAAGGAGATCCAACCAGTCCATTCTGAAGGAGATCAGACCTGGGGTTTCTTTGGAAGGAGTGATGCTAAAGCTGAAACTCCAGTACTTTGGCCACCTCATGCGAAGAGTTGACGCACTGGAAAAGACTCTGATGCTGGGAGGGATTGGGGGCAGGAGAAGAAGGGGACGACCCAGGATGAGATGGCTGGATGGCCTCACTGACTCGATGGACGTGAGTCTGAGTGAACTCCAGGAGATGGTGATGGACAGGGAGGCCTGGCGTGCTGCGATTCATGGGGTCGCAAAGAGTCGGACACGACTGAGCGACTAAACTGAACTGAGCTGGATATATGATAATCCCAAACTCCTAACTTATCCCTCCCCGCAACCTTTCCCCTTTGGTAACCATAAGTTTGTTTTCAAAGTCTGTGAGTCTGTTCCTGTTTTGTAAATAAGTTCATTTGTATCATTTTTTTTAAGATTCCACATATAAATGATATCATATGGTATTTGTCTCTGACTCATGTCACTTAGTGTGATAATCTCTATGTTCATCCATGTTGCTACAAATGGCATTATTTCATTCTTTTTACTGGCTGAATGATATTCTGTTTTATACACACACACACACACACATACACACACACATACACACACACCCCACACATCTTCTTTACACATCTGTCAATGGATGTTTTGGTGCTTCCATGTCTTGGCTGTTGTAAATAGTGCTGTTATGAACATAGGGTTGCATGTATCTGTTCAAATTACTGTTTTCTCTGGATGCATGCCCATGAGTAAGATTGTTGGATATATTTTAATGTGTCCATTAAGATATTTGAAATGTATACAGTGAAAAATAGGTGGCCCATTAGCACAGCCACTTGATTTAGATTGTGAAATTCATGAGTAGTAGATTTTCTTTATGCTCTTCTAAAGGGAGGCTGTTAGGAGGGAGCCCAGTGATGGTGGCCTCCATATTAATCCATGTGTGACCCACGTGGGAAGCTCCTTTTTCACCAAGAACAGAATATGGATACAAACCAGGTTATTTTTTAAATTCATTTATTTTTAATAGTTGCTTTACAGTATTGTGTTGGTTTCTACCAAAAATCAACATGACAAACCAGGCTATTTTTAAGCTTGAGGCAGACCTCAATATAGGAAGAGCACAGAGAAAAAGAAGCAATAAGGACCACACAGTAGAAAAGAAACGTTCTCTGGTTTCTGAATAATTGGCATAGGGTTGTATTGTTTTTTAAGAGAAAACCCTAGAAAAAAACAAATTTTTGGATAAACTTTCTTAAATGTATATTAATAGCAAACTTTAGATAATTGCAGACAGGCTGCTATTGTATTAAGGGGCCTTAGAGACAAACAGAAACTGCCATCCTGGGCAGAGATATATCAGTTTAGCCTAGACTTGTGAGAAAAGGAGGTGTTATGTTATATTGTATAGCAGATCTCTGAACCACTCACCCATAGAAAGAATAAGTGGCAATTAATATAAAACCCTGAAACGCACCATTTGTAATTTTTTGTTGTTCAGTTGCTCAGTTGTGTCTGACTCTTTGTGACCTCATGGACTACACACGCCAGTGTTCTCTGTCCTTCACTATCTTCCCAGAGTTTGCTCAAACTCAAGTCCCTTGAGTCGGTGATGCCATCCAACCATCTCATCCTCTGTCATCCCCTTCTCCTCCTGCCCTCAGTCTTTCCCAGCATTCGGGTTTTTTCTAGTGAGTCAGCTCTTTGTACCAGGTGGCCAAAGTATTGAAGCTTCAGCATCAGTCCTTCCAATAAATAGGGCTGATTTCCTTTAGGATTGATGGATTTGATCTCCTTGCAGTCCAAGGGGCTCTCCAGAGTCTTTTCCAGCACCTCAATTCAAAAGTATCAATTCTTCAGTGCTAAGCCTTCTTTATGGTCCAGCTCTTACATCCATACGTGACTACTGGAAAAACCATAGCTTTAACAATATGGACCCATGTCAGCAAAGTGATGGCTTTGCTTTTTAATATGCTCTCTAACTTTTCTTCCAAGGAGCAAATGTCTTTTAATTTCGTGGCTACAGTCACCATCCACAACAATTTTGGAGTGATTTGTAATTTTCTTACATATAATCATGCTTCTGTTGCAACAAGATATGTTGGGCATATTTTTCATTCCATAATGGAGGTTCCATTTTTCTTAATTCTTTTGTTGTCTATAAAAAGATCTAGATTGAAAGTTCTCTTTAGGACTATCCTCATGGCTCAGCTGGTAAAGAATCCACCTGCAATGCGGGAGACCTGGGTTCAATCCTTGGATAGGAAGATCCCCTGGAGAAGGGAACGGCTACCCACTCCAGTATTCTGGCCTGGAGAATTCCATGGACTGTATAGTCCATGGAGTTGCAAAGAGTCAGACATGACTGAGCGACTTTCACACACACAGGACTATCTGTAGCTATTGTTGATAAAGCTGGAATTTTTATTTAAGGAGGTACTTAGAAAAGAAAACTCTCTTCAGATTCTCTTGGCTTTGAATGACTCTGGGCTATTCTAGATAAACTAACTTGTCCTCAAAGGAAAATGAATTATCAATGTTTAAGGTATACAACATGCTGTATGTTTTTATTTTGTTGACACTTTCAAAAATTGAATTTTAAATAATTTCACATGTGGAAGGAATCCTGGAATAAATGTACTTTGTTTCCAAGAATACCTTCTCGAAGGTGTCATAACTAACTTGGATAAATTTATATATACTTGATTAGGAAAAAAAAAAGTACTCAGATCATTTGAGGATCACAGTTCATTTTTAACTTGTATTTTAAATATTAGAGGTATGGGATTGAAGATGTGGAATCTGCTCCCTCCATGGGTGCACTGCAAATTACTCATAGCCTGAACAATTATGGGAAACCCAGCACACCTGAATTTAAGTAAAATGACTAAGATACACAGGAGGAAGTATGTACATTGTAATTCATTTCTTCCAAATTCTTCTGTTACACATGGGAAGGGGAAAAAAATCCTATAAATCTAGGGCTACTTAGATGCTTGAAATGTTTTAATTTTTAGCATTTCTCTTTGAAAATAAAAAGATTTAATTTTGTTGGATGGATAGATAATGGTATAGATACAGCTGGAGATCTCTCTATATATTTATCTATTCCTGAAACCCTTTACCTGATTTTTTTTCTGCCAGGAGTAAACACAAATAACCACAGAGTCTGTGATGCCCTGTGTGAGAAATTTCTATAGGCATACCTGAAATTCTTAATAAAAATTCCAAGAAGGCAACTTTTGAGAACCATAAATAATTAAGAAAACTTCAGGGACCCATGGTAGGGACTGACTCTCTCAAAAGGCATTGACAAGTTATTTAGGACTATCTTTCAAGGCAACACTGGAAGTACATGAAGAAGACAGCTCATCACTTCTAGAGTTGAGCAATGTTTTTAATTTTAAAAGTTTATCTCCCAGGTTGATCATGATTCATTAAACTTGGCTTTGAATGACTGTGGGCTATTCCAGATAAACTAACTTGTCCTCAAAGGAAAATGACTTATCAGTATTTAGAGCATTCAGAATAGTACACATTTGACTTTGTTGATGCTTTCAAAAATTGAATTTTAAATAATTTCAAACAATGGAAGAAACCCTGGAATAAACATGCATTTTATTTTCCAAGAATACCTTCTTGAAGGTGTCACAACTAACTTGCATAAGTTTGTATGTGCTTTGTTAGGGAAAGAAATCACTCCAATTATTTGACAATCACAGTTCATTTTTTAATTTGCATTTTTTAAAGATTTTTTGATGTGGACCATTTTTAAAGTCTTTATTGAACTTGTTACAGTATTGTTTCTGTTTTATGTTCTGGTTTATTTGACGAGCTCCTAGCTTCCCAACCAGGGATCTTAGCTCCCCAACCAGGGATTGAACCCACACCCCATGCCTTGGAACTTGAAGTATTAGGACCACCAGTGAGGTTCCCTTTAATTTGTATTTTAAGTATTAGAGGTATGAGATTTTTTTTTTTTTCTCTTTTTGTTACCAATCTGATTGTTGAAAGGCTGATTCTCCTTTACTCTCTAGAATAAGTCCTTCTGTTTAAACACTGACTACAGTATGCACCATCACATATAATGCATCTCCTTTCTAAAACATATCACAAGTGCCATGAATACTATTATTGCTTCACTATTTCTCTCCTGCTAGGGTATCAGCTTCATAGAGCAAAAACTTTCTCTCTTGAGCTCCCATAAAGAGGACATATTGCATTCGGAAGAACTCAATAACTACACAATCAATTAAAGAGGAAATGATTTGATCAGTGAGCTAATTCTACCAAATGTAAGTAGCTGACTCTTTGTGACTCCATGGATTATACAGTCTGTGGAATTCTCTAGGCCAGAATACTGGAGGGGGTAACTGCTCCCTTCTCCAGGGGATCTTCCCAACCCAGGGATTGAACCCAAGTCTCCCACATTGCAGGCAGATTCTTTACTAGCTGAGCCACCAGGGAAACTCAAGAATACTGTAATGGGTAGCCTTTCCCTTCTCCAGTGGATCTTCCTGACCCAGGAATCAAACTGGGGTCTCCTGCATTGCAGGTGGATTCTTTACCAGCCAAGCTACCAGGGAAGCTCAGCTCAGCTGCAGATAACAGAATTCAGAATTTTTATATCACTAGCATATCATCTAGAGGACTTTCCCAGTGGCTCAGCAGTAAAGAATCTGCCTGCAATGCAGGAGACACAAGTTCAATCCCTGGATCAGGAAGATCCCCTGGAGGAGAGCATGGCAACCCATTCCAGTATTCTCGCCTAGGAAATTCCATGGACAAAAGAGTCTGGTGGGCTACAGTCCTTGGGGTCACGAAGAGTCAGACACAGCTGAAGTAACGGAGCACTATCATCTAGATTCCTGGAGCTTAGGATCTATAGTCAGGGTTAAGAGACAATCAGTAATCTTATACCCTGTTTGTGGACAAGAGAATTAGCACATCGTTCTGGAGGAGAATTTGTTAATATGTATCAAACCTTTGCAGATATAAATGCCCTTTGATCTAAAAAATGTATGTAAGGAAATGATTAAGGATAGAATATTTTTTTACTTGTTTATTTTTAAATTTTGTTTAAACTTTTTATTTTATATTGGAGTATAGCTGATTAGCAATGTTGTGATAGTTTTAGGTGGACAGCAAAGGGACCCAGCCATATTTATATTCATTCTCCCCAAACTTTCCTCCCAGGATGGAATACTTTCATGTCATCATATGAAAGTTGCTCAGTTGTGTCTGACTCCTTGTGACCCCATGGACTAGACAGTCCATGGAATTCTCCAGGCCAGAATATTGGAGTGAGTAGCCTTTCCCTTCTCCAGGGGATCTTCCCAACCCAGGGATCGAACCCAGGTCTCCCACATTGCAGGCAGATTCTTTACCAGCTGAGCCACAAAGGAAGCCCAATACTTTAGATGTGTGCAATAGACTGTTTTTGTCTTCTGACCCCAAATTTATATGTTGAAATCCTAGCCCCGCCGAGTGAAGTTATTAAGAGGAGGCCTTTGGGAGGTGATGAGGTCATGAGGGTGGCGCCTTCCCGAGTGGCAATAGTGCCCGAATCAATGGGACTACTGGAGACGTACTAGTATTTTTGTTTTCTAAAAAGCTTGTGTATCATCTCTAAAATGTTAAGCGATTGAATTATAGATGACCTTTTCTTTCTCTGATTCACTGTTTTGCAGTAAAATTTTTTAAAGGGACAATTCAGTTGGTTATATTTGGTTGGGGATAAGAATTTCGATGAAAAACTATAAATAAGTGTAAAAGCTATTATGAAGGAACAATGAATTTAAATTATTTGAAAAGTTAGTGCAAATATGAATAAGTGAAACTTTATGAGAAGTTATGAAATAAGTCAGTTGTACAGTATTGTCATGGGATATTATGACATGTAATAGGAATTGTGGGAAAATTTAAGAATGAGTAGAAATAAATGAAAATGAAAGTGTTACAGAAGAGGCTGTAGTCTGTCTTGATAACAACACAGTGTCTATAAGAACATGTGCTTTTGTAGCCCCCAAATACCTTGATTTGAATCCTGATTCTTACTGAGTAGATTCACGAGTATAAGATTTTTATGGAGATTAAAAGGCTTTTAAACTCGGTGTTTCTATGTAGTAAGTACACAATGAATTAAGCATTTCTTAGTTATTGTGGTCTAATAATATTTGAGAAAATAAGTCTGTTTACCAAGCTAAGCCATATCTTTCTATTGCCACGGATATGCTCAAGTAAGTCACAGTTAATACATTATTTGTACCCGGTAACCATCTGCTTTCTCTGAAACCTTGACTCACAGAATGTCATGGGGAAGTTGGATATATCCCCAGCTTGACTGAAAATGTCTTGAACAGACCTTTGAGATGCCTTTACCAACAATCTTTAGAGTAACTACAAGTGTTAAAGTAATTAAACCAGGAGGCCATTAGGCGGATGTCTCTATGACTTGATAACCTCGATAAGCACACCTAAGCCAGAGCCTTGTACTTCTAAGTCCATGCTCACCCAGAAAATAAAATTTAAGTACAACCAATCACAAACAGCCAACCGGGTTTTCCCAAACAAGAGAACCACTAAAGCTGTAGCCAATCACATGATTTCCTTGCTTTGCAGCTGTATTTTCTCTGTGAACACCTAGCTCCTGTTGGTTGGAATGCCCCTCAATGCTTTTGGTTTGGTGCTGCCTGATTTGTTTTGATGTTTGCTCGAATAAAGCCTTGAGGAATTTCCCTGGTGATCTGGCGGTTAAGACTCTGCATTCCCACTGCAGGGGATGCGGATTGAATTCCTGATCGGCAAAACTAAGATCCCACCTGGTACACAGCGAGGCAAAAATAAATAAAAATTTTACAACCTTGGAAATTTTTATGTGCCTCAGTTTATCCTGTAACATAGATAATGTCAGAGTTTAATGGTAGGTGTTCAAATGATAACTTTGCATCTAAAAATACAACCCAGGTAATATTCAGCATTTGTCATGATTAGAAGAATATTCATCCTTTAAGCTGGTTTCTGCCTTCTTTCAGTTTGGATCCCTTCAGGATGCTGTTCTACCCTCTCCAGCACAGTGCTAGTTAGTCCCAAAGCTTGGGAAAATCTTACACCAATAAGTACGTGTAGCAGCATACATTTTTAAAGTGTCCAGAGAGTGACCAGACACGGTCTCGTGTTCAGAACTTGCCACCCACAACTCTGCACTGATTCATTCCCTGCCAAAACGTTTGGTTTTGGTCCTGGAGATACTCTGCTCTGGTTTTTTGAAGGTTGTTTTCTTTTTTTTTTCTATTGAAGAAAAACAGAACACTCAGTGTGAAATAAACAATAACAAAGTCAGTACACAACAGACTTGCCTAAGTTTGGATCCCTAGAACTGTGTGGCCTTAACTGAAATCACAGCTGTTGGAGGGAAGAAGAAAGTGAAGATTACAGAATTAAAACAAAATATAATGTGTCTCTCTCTATTTGTCAGCCTGTACTTTGTAAAGGCTTTCCTTGCACTTGTTTAGAATGCTCCCTGGGGTATTCTTTGTAGTGTATAATTTTCTAAATCAGTACAGAATAGACATTTTTATAACAGTTTTAAATGCAAAGCAGTAGTTTGGAAGGGATACCCCTATTGATTCCTCTTAATTCTTTCAGTCCTTTCCTTGTCTTGGAATAAAAATAGTAAGGAGAACCAGGGTGGCGACACGTAAAAAAAAAAAAAAAAAAAACCACTTGGAGTTAGAGATTCTGGATGATTCTGAGCTGCCCATTGTGGACTGAGGTGTTTCATAGAGCATTGTGCCTGGTCTCTGTCGAGATGGTCTTCCACCACCACACTTTTTATTTTGTTTTTTAAGTTTTTACTCTTCAAGAAAAATAGAAATAGTATAACTTAGGGAAAACCAACTAAAAAATGGGACAGCCACATGGGTGAAATTTTAACAGGTAAGCAAAGAGAATGAATGGAAATGTCAGGTTGTAATTCGGGAGTTGGAGGTAGCAGCTGTACCAAAAATGTAGCCAACCAAGAGCTAAAGAGAGTGAGCAGGTATGTTTGAACCCAGCCTCTTATCAGCTACCTTAGCTGAAGCTGCTGGGTCTGCTGTAGACCCAAGTTTCCTGGCTAGGATCTCAATGGGCTTAAGGAAGGAACCCTGTATCCTGTAGCATCCTGTCCTTTGAAGTTTGCAGTGTTGGATTTTAAACAAAATAGATGCTAAGATGTGTTAGGAAAAACAGAGTGAATTTTTTTTTTTTTTTTNTTCTCGGGAGAGACATCTCCACAGGGGAAATGAAGCCAGTACACTTTCACTGAAAGCGGAGCTTTATCTTTATGGCTGCCCTGGGTCTTCACTGCTGCACGCAGGTTTTTCTCTAGTGGGGCAGGTGGGAGCTACCCTCTAGTTGTGGTGCCTGGGCTTCTCGTTGTAGCTTGTCTTTTTACAGATCACAGACTAAAGGGCGTGCAAGCTTCAGTAGTTGTGGTGCAGGAGCTCAGTAGCTCTGGCTCCCCAGCTCTAGAGCACAGGCTCAGTAGCTGTGGCATGAAACTTAGTTGCCCCGTGGCATATGGAATCATCCTGGACTGGGGATGGAACCTGCGTCTTCTGCGTTGGCAGGAGGATTCTTACCTCCTGCTCTACCAGGGAGGTCCAGAGAAGGCTTTACTAATACTGAATGATGGCAGACTGCACCAAAATTGCAGATATTGTCTCTCTTCTTTGTATAGAATTTCTCTTTTGATGACTTCCCTGGGGGCTCAGACGGTAAAGCGTCTGCCTACAATGCAGGAGACCCAGGTTCGATCCCTGGGTTGGGAAGATCCCCTGGAGAAGGAAATGGCAACCCACTCCAGAACTCTTGCCTGGAAAATCCCATGGATGGAGGAGCGTGGTAGGCTACAGTCCATGGGGTCGCAGAGAGTCGGACAGGACTGAGCGACTTCACTTTCACTTTCTCCTTTGGTAAGTTTATCTATTGGATGGTTGCTTTTCCTGGTGACTGGTAATTAATCTTTTATATGACCTCAGATCCAAAGTGATGAGCTCTCTGATAAACAAATGGGAAGGCGCTATACGTCTTCCTACCTAGAAAGATAGATCTATGTATCCTTATTATTCTGATCTTCACCACGTACATTGATTTTGTAACTTTGAGTACTGCCTGATTTCAGCATTCAGAAATAATGTATTTCAAATCAGTTTTTTAAGGTGAATATAATATTTTGATTACCATTATTCACTCCCCAAAACACTTTTATAAGAGCTTATCTACTTTTTAATCATCTATGAAAAAGGGAAAAATCAGATATTCCTTATCTTTTTCTTTATAAATAAATTTAACTTATATCAGGATTGTAACTCATTTCAAGTGGTGTTTAAGGAGATACTATTTCAAATTTTGTTAAACATTTGCTTCTTTGCTTGATTCTTAGTTAATATAGCTATTTTCAATTTCATAAATATATACGTACACTTGCACTTATATATATGCATATTAATCATATAAAACAAAATCCTAATGAGACCAACCTTAGTTCCATAATGATTCATCCGCTGGATTTTTGTGGGCCCTGGAACCATGGTAACAGAACTCTGCCTTGAGTAGGTGCTGGATAAGCTGCTGCTGATCGATTCCTCTAACAGAAAAGAATCAATCCTTTAGTTCAGTCCTTTAACCATTATTAATGTATACCTAGCACTTTGGTAAAAGCTTGGAGGCTGGCATAAAAAATAAATAGGGATATAAATCATTTACCTGAAAAGGGTTATAACCTAGTTGAAAGATCATCTCAGGAAAGTAGGTTAAAATGTTCCCAAATATATAAACTTTATTTGTATATATACTGTAATAGACACATCTATGAAATTGCTGTAGAAAATTCAAAACAAGATGGGGAATGGTAGTTTTAAGGCCATTATCTTTTTTTAACTTTTTATTTTATATTGGAATATAGCCAGTTAACAGTGTTGTGATAGTTTCGGGGGGACAGTACAGGGACTCAGTCTCCCCTAAACTCCCCTCCTATCCAGGCTGTCACATAACATAGAGCAGGGTTCCCTGTGCTATGCAGTATGTCATTAAGGCCGTGATCTTTTAAAACTGAGGGACAGTGGTTTTAAATCTGTTCTCTCTGTGATGGTGCTCATGACATTCCCACATGGCATGGCTAGCTCCCTATAAATCCATGACCTTGACTCTCAGTGGGCTTTAGTCCTGCTTGGCAGTCCCACCATAATTACTTCCCTTGTTCATTTAGTCTTCCACACTCTGGATTACTTCACTGAGTTTTTTCTTCTCTTCTAAAACCTCCAGTACCTTCTTCCCTGTCTGTACTCCCACCTTCCTGTTCCACTGGGAAAGGGAAACAATTAGAGGAGGACATCGCATCACCTCTGTGGCCAGAATTTGCCCTTGTTCATGCTGCCGCCTCACCTCTGTCGGGGGCCCGTCCTCCACTTACAGATTGGATCTCACTGCCTCCTCTGCCAAAGCGAAAACGGTGTTCTAGCACTTCTGTCCTCTGGTTCATAGATCATCACATTTTTTTTCTACCTCTCTACTGACTCATTCCCATCAGTACTGATTTTTGTTATTTCTCCTACTTTAAATGAAAAAAAAAAAATCTTGACTCACTTTTCCTACCAGTCACCCCATTTATTTCTTCCCTTTGTTGAAAAATTCCTTAAAAGAATTGTCTATACTTATTGTATCCAGTTCCTCTCCTTTTAATCTCTTTTAACTCCAGTATGACTTTATGTCCAGCAAGCAGCTGAGTGGGCTCTTGTCAACAACGACCTCCAGGTAGTGAATCCATGTGGCAGGTGCCAGCATTCAGTATTTGACTGATGAGCAGTATCTGACCCAGTTGACCACTTCCTGCTCCTCGAGACACTTACCTCCTGGAAACCAGGAGTCATTCTCCACTTTGCAGGTGTTCTCCACTCTTTGGAAGCTGAGGCACTCTTGTAGTTAGAGTGCCCTCACGTGTGTTGATTTCCTTGGCAGTATCATCCAGACTTACCAACTTATATCCATTTTATTTTTTGACCATGCTACAAGACATGGAGGATCTTAATTCCATGAGCAGGGCTTGAACTCATGCTCCTTTTAGTGGAAACAGAGTCTTAACGACTGGACTGACAGAGAAGTCCCTGACACCTTGTATCTTTAGCCCAGATCTTTCTGTCAAACTTTCAGACCTTGAGCCCTCTTCCAAATTCTACTTGGATGTTTCATATCAGCTCAAGCTTTACACATTCAAAACATGTAAAACTTCGGTATAATCTATAAAAATATTGAATCACTAATTGCACACTTGAAACTGATATTAACGTAAGTCAACTATACTTCGATTTAAAGGAAATGTAAAATGTTTTATTTTTGCCTCCTGTGCACTTAGCCCTCCCCTGTGTATCACCTGATGAGTACATTATCCTTCTCATAGCTCAGACCCAAAGCCTTTGGCATCATTGTCGGCTCTCTTTCACACCCTTATCAAATCTATCAGCAGATAGATAGATTTAGTTGATTCTACTTTGAAAACATATGCAGAATTGGACCTTTTTTTTTAACCACTTCTATTGCTGCTGCTCTGATTTAACCATCATCATCTCTCCACGTGAGTTACTGTGAGCATCTCCAACTGGTTTCCCCTGTTTTTACTTCAAAGTCCCCAAATCATTTTTTCAGTTCAATAGCCATCACAGTCTTTTTAACTTGTCAGACCACATCACTCCTCTGCTGACAACCCTCCAGTGATTTTCGTCTCACTTAGAATAAAAGCCACGCATCGTGACTCTGAGCTACACAGTCAGTATCACCTGAGAGCTCTGACCTCATCTTTGGTTAGCTTCCCTGGTCCCCTCCACTCAGCCACTCTGAGCTCCTTGTCCTGTCCGAGCTCCTCTGACCTGCTCCCACGTTAGGGCCTCTGCCCTGGCTCTTCCCTCTGCCTGGAGTTCAGGCACCTGGATTCTCTTACCTCTTCATGCCTTTGTCCAAATGTTACCTCCTCAAGGCAGGCTACGTATACTACCATGGAAGATTGTCCCTGCCCCGTCACCTGGCACCCTGGCTTTCCCTACCATGTTTTCCACAGTTTGTCTCTAACATATTATATACTTTATTTGATTATTATGTCTATTATTTATAATCTGTCTCTCCCCTTCTTGAATGTAATCACTTAGAGGGCAGGGAATCTTAGTTTCTGTTGGTCATTGATGTAATCCAACTGTCCAAAACAGTGCCTGGCATATAAATAATGGACGGATGGATGGATGGNAAAGCATAGCAAGTTTTATAGGAAATTGTTATGTACAGGAAAATGGATCAGAAACTCATTAAAATTTTAAGCTCTCTTTTCTGCAGTCTCTTATAATAGACATCTGGGTCATTTAAATTCTTTACACTTTTCAGTTTCTTTAAAAAATACTTCAAGTAGGAAGTCCTTAATATTTAAGAAAAATCCATTGTAGATTTGAAAACAAACTATGGATTACCCTTATATGTTATTAACTATTAATGGTCTCTGAATGAAAATGGAAAAACATAATTTGCTATTTACATTAATAAAATGCATTAAGAAATTGTTAAGAAATGAAGAAATTGATGCCTGAAAATTCAAGTTACGATTAATCATTATCAGAATTCTATTTTTATTCTTATTTGAGTGAATTTCATTTTGCTTTTGAACAGTAGATATTCCATCATTAGCACATTTTTGATTAACTATATGTAAACATTGTTGTAGCCATTAAAATGATTAGCTTCACTCTTAACTCATTAAGTTATTGTTTGGGAGGCAGGCTCAAAAGAAAGCCATAAATTTGTGATAATTTGTTTTATCCTACTTCATGACGAGAGATTAGGGGGTTTTGGTTTGTTTTTGAGCTTCCACATGTAAGTGAGAGCAGACCGTCTTTCTCTTATTTCACTTAGCCTAATGCCCTCCATGGAGAAGGAAACGGCAACCCACTCCAGTGTTCTTGCTTGGAGAATCCCAGGGACAGGGGAGCCTGGTGGGCTACCATCTGTGGGGTCGCACAGAGTTGGACACGACTAAAGCGACTTAGCCTAATGCCCTCGAAGTCCATCCATGTTGTTGCAAAAGGCAGGATTTCCTTCCTTCTCGTGGCTGAATAGTATTCCTGAGTGTGTGCATGTGTGTCTCACATCTTTATCATCCATTCATCTGTTGGTGGACACTTAGGATGTTTCCATGTCTTGACTATTGTGAATTATGCTGCTATGAATATAAGAGTCTAGATATCTCTTTGATGTACTTGTTTTGTTTTCTTTGGATATATGCCCAGAAGTGGAATTGCTGGATCCAAAGAGATTTTTTAGTTAATGATCTCCTACTTAACAATAATTATTTTCTGACAGCCTTGGGTCTAGCGACTCTAGAAGACTATGAAAAAATAATAATTGCTCCTGCTGTAAACTTAAAACATATCTCTGACCGGCGCTTAGGGGCTTCCATGGGCCAGGTTTCCAAGGTGCCCATGGAGCTTCTTTAGGTTGTGGGAAAAATCAAGTCCTGTGGCCTCAGAACTGCCCACAATCCATCCCCCTGAACCTGCCGGCTGGGCTCCTATACGGCTTGCTGTGTAAAGCTCCTTATCTGAGGGAAGCATGTTTGGTCGTAGGAGGTGAGCCAGGTGGGGGAGTCACACTCTGAACTGTAATCTTAATCTAAGAACATAAAATCATCATCTGTTGCCCTAATTAGTATAGGCTTACCTTCACTACCTCTTTATTTTTCTTTTCTCAGTGTTCCTTCTTCCTACCACTCCAGTGTCTGAAAATTTGGTCATTGGGAAAAAGAGAAGAGATTTTCATGGGATCCTTTATAGAGTTGTACATTTAAAATATAGGTCTTCCAGTGGTTTAAATATGTGTGTGTGTGTGTGTGCATGAGCTACACTTAAATTCTGTATCCTCCAAGGAATTTTTAAGAAGTCCCTGAGAGAGATGAGAGATGGTGTCATCAAAAAAATAAAACTTGGATTTATATTTTAGGGATCAGAAACACTCTCCAATAGTGGATTGATTATACTCAAGAAAATCCTATTTCTAGTAGTAAAACTGAGTCTAATTAAAACTGCATCTTAGAGAAAAGGGCACCAACATATACTGCTGGTTGCAGTTTAAAATGGCAGAGCCCATTTGGACAGTAGTTTGGAATAGAATTTTAAAAGGTCTTGATAACTCATGGCTTACTCATGCTACCTCTGGGAATCTATCCCAAGGAGAGAATCCTAAATAGAAAGAGGCATTTTGTACAAAGATTTTTCAAAGCAGAATATTTATCATAATGAAAAAAAAACCTCTAAACCTAAACGTCGAAAAAGGGGGTGAATTATCGAGGTAATTTTTTAAATGGTAGAGTAAAAAGAAGTGTATCACATGAAAAACTACTATGTTACTTTAAGAATTGGATATGGATTAGGTATGAATTGGATACGAATTATAGTTATAGCCATGGGAAACAAATTTATATATTATTTAAAATGATATTTCCATTTTTCCCCTGAAATACCATTCACATTGTCACACATTGACATATATACACTACCACATATAAGATAGCTAGCTAGTGAGAAGCTGCTGTTTAGCACAGGGAGCTCAGCTCATTGCTCTACGATGACCTAGAGGGGTAGGTGGGGAGAGAGGGAGGCTCAGGAGGGAGGGGACATATGTATACCTATGGCTGATTCCAGTTGTTGTACAGAGGAAACCAACACAACATTGTAAAGCAGTTATCCTCCAGGTAAAACTAAATAATTAAAAAAAAAAAACAGGATTGTGTTTCAGTGGTAGAACTATTAGGCAACTTTTTACTGTTGTTCTTTAAAGTTCATATTTCCATACGAGGAACAGCCCTCTTCTATTATAAAATTCGTCATGGATGTCACGAATTGGATTTCATGTCTTTCAGTCCCCTTCCTGTCTACTGTGCCTTTGTCTAGAACCTGGACCTCATTTCTGCATATTGTGGATGAATCTACATAACCATGGTTCTTCTAAACTCAGTCCTCACCCAGACAGTAGTCAGCTAGAACAGATTCACTATGGAAAATTCAGAAGTGAAGATGGGTTCTTTCTATTCCAGTTCCCCCTCATCCTTCATGAGCAGTCCTGATGAAAAGCTCTTTGAATAGGGAGAAACAGCTCAGGAGAAATCCACTTGCCCACACTGTGAAAGAAACCCAGTGCTAGTTAGAGCAATACCTCTTTTCACTATTTCTGAGTTTACCTGTTTGTTTTTTTTAACCTTGTGATTAAGCAGGTATTGCTTGATAGAGGACAAAATGTATCTGTAAATTTGTGAAGCATCAAATAATGAAGAATAACTTACTGAATGTTTTTATCTTTAGTGACTGACAAAACTCAAGGAGGACAAATATTAAAATAGAAAGTCATTGCTTTCATGATACCCAGCAGCCATGAATATAGTTTTTAATAGTCTTAAGATATAGTCCTTTATTCTTTCTTCATGCAAAACATAGTCTGTTCTGGAATTATGTCATAAAATTTCTTTTTTTAATTTTTGGCTGCACTGGGTCTTACTAGTTTTGCCATGAGGGCTTAGTTGCCCTATGGCATGTCGGATCTTAGTTCCCCAACCAGGGATCAAACCAGAGTCCCCTACACTGGAAGATGGATTCTTAACCACTGGGTCACTAGGGAAGTTCCATCTTCTATTATTATTTAAAGTAGATTTGGGGGTGGGTATGACAGTGGCCCAGTCTTTTTCACTGAAACACAAGAACTTGGCATTTCAACCCCGTGTATGTTTCCTGATTTCCATTTGTTACAAGTTTTTATGTTGTAAACACATATTTCAGTAGTTCATCTTTACTTGCATTGCTTGGAGTGCTTTCATAAAGCACAATGGCCTTTTTCTAGTTCAGAAATGGGTGTATGTGGCTGAGCGCCCAAAGGTTTCCCATGTTGGAAATACTAAGATGGTGTTTTGTGATAACCAAATCGAGGAAAAACAACAACTGTGACAACCGTTATTCCATGTATGTTTGTATTTTGAGGGGAAAAGAGAAGGAACACTTGTTTCTTTTTTTATTTTTTCCCCCTTCTTCCGTTTTAGACAAAGCCTGTTGCATTTGCAGTTCGGACAAATGTCAGCTACAGTGCAGCCCACGAAGACGATGTTCCTGTGCCAGGCATGGCCATCTCATTCGAAGCAAAAGATTTTCTGCATGTTAAGGAAGTAAGGAGAGTAATTGCAATTTCTAGCTGCATGATTTTTTTTTTTTACCTTGAAACATCATTTCTTACTTCTCTTTGCTATGAAGTAGCACGTGTATAGCCATGATTATATAACATACACATGAAATCAGTGCCTCTCAACCTTTTCCAAAATAAATATAATCTTTTTAAAGAAGACAAGAGTCACAGGCTTCTTGGAATAACCTCAAGGCTCCCCCTGGGCTCTGTGACCCAGAAATCGAGAACCACTGGAGTAGATGGTCCTTTTTTTATACTTACCTGTACTTTTTCTTTTAATGTTTAACCTTGACCGTGTGTCATTTGCCTCTCATGTCCCAGGTTTAAGTATCTGGGGAGAGTTTAATAATAGTATCTAGAATTCACGGTCTCTCCTCTCTGCTAACAAGGTCTAAACTCAGACCGCTGGTGCACTTTCTCCTTCTTTGGTGGTGAATTGCTGTAGGGGAAGGAGAAATGGATGGAATTAGAGCCAATGAGACAAGAAATAGATATCAGGAACATCCCTTTTCCTCCATGCCAAAAGCTTCCACTTTCTGTTAACAATGACTCAATCTGTAAATTGGAAAAAATTCACTTTTAATTAAGGTTTATTTTGAGTCAACATTTATCAAAGCTTGCTCTGCCAGAGATTTCCCCTCCGTGATGTTCTCAGGCTGTAAGCGTGAGACTCTTGAACCTGTAGGAATTTACCATTGAAACACTTCCATCTAGGGAACAGTATGTCCTAGGGAGCATATGTCAATGTAACTGCTCAGGCATTAAAGGCTATGAGCAAAAGAGGTGATGACTGCCACTGAAAGAGCCTAGAGAATATAGAGCCTACCATTTCTTTAACTTTTCAAAAGAGCTGTTATTTCTATTCAGCTAGGAAAAATTGAAAGTTAAAGTGTCAGTTGCTCAGTTGTATCCAACTCTTTGTGACCCCATTGGACTGCAGCCCACCAGGTTCTTCTGTTCATGGGATTCTCCAGGCAGGAATACTGGAGTGGGTAGCCATTCCCTTCTCCAGGGGATCTTCCCAACCCAGGGATTGAACCTGGGTCTCCTGCATTGCAGGCAGATTCTTTACCAACTGAGCCACCAGGGAAGGAAGTCCCTTGGCTAGGAAGGAAAAACAGAAAAAATTCTCAGAAGTACAACAAGCCTTAACTTTCAGTTTACAACAGAAAGTTAGGTGAATCCAGGCTCCCATCCCAAGGGCTGATACTTAGCGAAAGAAAAGAAAAACAGAATGGATTTTCTTCTTTGAAATGCTGACTTTAAAAGAAAAAAAAAAAACAAAACACACACAACATAAGAGTTATGAATTAAGTTTTGTTTGGGCCAAAATGAAGACTATAGCCCAGGAGATAGCACCTTGGATAGCTCTGAGAAACTGCTCCAGAGAGGCAGGGGAGAAGGCCAGTATCTATGTGATCTTGGTGAAGGAGGAGTACTTGCAATCAAGCACATATTTTTGCAGAATGTTTCTGCTAGTCACGAGGAGCAGTCATCATCATGCAGAACTTTAGTTCTTTTCTAGATATGAGAAGATGTAAGAATTAGGCTCATAAAATCAGCTCCTGAAAATAGCTATCTGAAGACCTGTTCTGCCAGTTTTTTCGAAGCACAGAGTGCCTCATTTCTGTTCTCCACCCTGAACTCCTTTCAGGGAGTGTTGAAGGTCAGTGGCTGCAACAGCACATGATTTAGTCCTTGCAGAGGCAGATGACAAGTGCCAGTTTGTACTTGACTGAAATGTTCAAGAACAGGCTTGAAAAATACTATTCATTTGAGGGACATCAAACCAGATCCTAAAGGTATAGGATAAATATTCCAGGCACAAGAGAGAAATTACCAACATTCACATAAGTCGAGAAATCATTTGTGAACACCAGATTGTGGTCATTATAAACCTGTTTGCAACAAAGATAAATTTTCCTCTGACATCAGATATTTCAGGTGAATGTCAGTATTTTTCATTCATAATACTTCTAACTACTCTGATTATACAAGAGGAAGACTTTCTGTAACATTCCCTAGTTCCTGATGGTCTCTTGTCTGGAAGAGCTGTTAATCTTTGAATTCCAAGAGTTTACCCTCCTCATGGTGCCAGCAGCTGCAATGGAATTCAGGAAAATCTCACGGTCAGGAAAGTAAAGGCAGAGTCAAGCCAGAGATGGATTGTTGAGCATCCCGAAAATACTTCATTTTTCGCATACTCGACACGTGAACCTACAGGTTTCTTGACATGTGATATTTGAGGCAGAGTTCTCTGTAATTGCCATAATATTTCTCTCCACTGAAAAAAGTTAGCCGAGAAGATAAAGCATGTGAAGATTCATTTAACTTCTGTGCACTGATCTGAACAACTTTGTTTTTTTTTTTGTTTAGAAATTTAACAATGACTGGTGGATAGGGCGATTGGTTAAAGAAGGCTGTGAAATCGGATTCATTCCAAGCCCAGTCAAGCTAGAAAACATGAGGCTACAGCATGAACAGAGAGCCAAGCAAGGGAAATTCTACTCCAGGTAGGAGAAAAACATCAAGTTTTTGTGTCAAAGTTCAGACTGTACTATCATTCATGAACCGTTGGTTACTGTAATCTCCAATCTTTATTTTGTGTTAGAAAACTTACACTGTATTCATTTCTATAATGATGCAAAATCCATTGTCAGTGACCATATTTTAGTGTCAGCAAGAATTTCTTTTGAGTGCCCACAAACAAGTCAAATAGAAGATGCTTTGTGGTTTGGAACATCCATCTCCATTCACTAGTATTTTATAACTCTCGGGCCCTTTTAGTTCAGACTGGTGATACGGTTGACTGAGAGCATTACAAATCCTGTATTTTGAAAACATCACCCAGCCTCTCATTTTTATCCTCTACGAGAGAGAATCAAATTAAGTGTTACCATGAAGGAAAGAAAAGAGCTAAGGTCACAGGGTATTAAATTCAGGCTTTAGTGCAGGGGAGATTCTGAAGTCCTAATCTTGCTGAAAATACTCTGGCATTAAGCAGTCATGGTGACTAATCCTAGTATCCAGAGCTGCCTGGCATGGTAGGAAGATGTTTTAGTAATAACAGTCTTGGAGACCAGCAAGGAGCAGCTCTTGTGGTCTCTGAGTTTCACTTTCACTTAAGAATCTCAATTTTCAGTTCTACCCACTGCTTAACACTTAGAGAAACTCAGTAAGAAAGCAGTTAAAATTGTCCTTGCAGATAGCAATTAGATGAGCTATGTAATAAGCTGGGACCAAATGACCTTTTTTCCCAGGAGTCTTAAGGCTGTGTGCCCTTCACTAGAATCATTAGAAGGGCTCCTCGAATACGGAGTAAATGTGAAAGTGACCCCCTTGCAGACAAGTACAGGAACACGATTTGCTTCTTCCAGTGAAAGGATATGATATACGCAAGTCTTTTCTTAAATGCAAACTGCTAAGCTTTTGTTTCTGAAATTTATGTTTTATCTGTTTCTATGAGGTCAAAAAATCCTTTATCAAAGACTATATTTTAGTGTCAGCAAGAATTTTTTGAGTGCCCACACACAGGTCAAATATAAGATGCTTTGTGGTTTGGAACATCCATCTTCATTCACTAGTATTTTTTTTCTTTTTTTGCCTAAGTAGGTAAAAATATTGTTTTTTTGTTTCTTATTCAGCGGGTTTTACATTTGTCTCCAAACATTTTAAATATACTTTTGTTTTGAGGGCATAGCTAGAATTCAGCAGTATTATAAAACTCAGATTTGTACGTGAAAAAAAAAAATCAACAGAAATCAAAAGCAGCAGAATTGGAGCCTGGCTCAAGAACATGACATTTTTATGGAATTAAACATGAAGGGCAAATTTGCATTCTGAACATTTTGACTCTTTGCACTGTTTGTCAGTTTTACACAATTCAAATAATACTTTGATTGTTATGAAAATTCAAAGAGAATGTAGAATAAATTCAAAGACTTAATAGTTTAGGGGAAAAAAAACTTCTGGAAGAAAATGTTTTGGTCTTGCTAATGGGTATTTTTAAATAACTGCCAGAAATGGCTTCTCTAAATACCACTTTTTTACTACTTTTACATGGTGTCTGGTGTCCTTGTTAAACATGCTAGGGTATCTTTTAAGAACCTTAAAAAGCCACAGAGGCCTTCTGGTGGTTGCTTAAAGCTTTGATGTTTGTCTTTTTTACACATTAAAATGCCAGGATGGTAGCAACAAAATTCAGCCTGTCACTGGTATTTTAGTGGAATTTATATTTTCTTATGAATATTCATAAAATATTAAACATATATAAATATTTACAAAATCTCACTCTTGGATACATAGACACTGTAGCAGATTATGTCCACTAGACCTGGGCTTGGCAATGATAATAAACGTTTGGCCATAAGATTGTCTTGCTGAAATTCCATGTCACTCTGTTAAAATATTCCTTTCCATCCACCTCTGTGAGGGGGTCATGTAGTGTATCATTTTGCATGCAAGTCACTGGTAAACACATCAATGTCACTGATCTTATATTAACTCCAAAGTTTTTAAGACACTAAAGCATGTCTCAGACCAAACTTTAGAATTTGGTGGTTCTGAAGTTCAGATCACTCCTAAATGAGCCAAGTTGAACCCTCCATGTTAGCCATGTTTGAGAAATGTTCGAGGTGTACTCTGAGAGTTAAATCATGAAACACTGTCATGCTCTTTCAAGTGTCTTTTAGAGAAGGGATCCCCAACCCCCAGGCCATGAACCAGTACCAGTCCCCGGCCCGTCAGGAACCAGGTCCCATAGCAGAAGGTGAGCTGCACACAAGTGAAGTTTCATCTATATTTACAGCCACCCCCCGTCACTTGAATTACCTCCTGAGCTCCACCTCATGCTCAAAGAACTCAGTAAATGTAACACACTTGAATTATCCAAAACCAATCCAAACCCTCTGTTCCTTGGAAAAATTGTCTTCCGCAAAACTGGTCCCTGATGCCAAAAAGGTTGAGGATCACTGTTTTAGAGGTTGGCAAATTTTATTATTGCTGTGTTGTTGGTTTGGTTTTTTTTTTAATAGATTGCTCATGAACACTTGAATACTGTACATCTTGGTACACACAAAAAAAGCAAGCTGCTTCTGGTGTACAAGAAAAAGGAGCAGGAACCCAATGAAAAAGAAACAAGTTTGGGTGTTAGCCTATGGATGCTATGCACTGCTTCCAAGAGTCTTGAAAATGAGAAACAGGAAATCTTTCCTCTTAATCTATTTGCGATCCTGGCAGAGAGTTTGCTAGGTGCAGCAGGTACCCTAGTTTTCCTCAGTCTCTCAGGGCCTTTTCAAATTAAGCCTTGAATCTGAAACAGAGACCTTGACACAGATGTTTCAAGCACTTCAGGAGCCCACTGGGAAATTACTCTTTGCCTCCTTGGAGGCAAGGCAGATTTAAAGTTCAATAAAAAACATAGTGAGTAATCATCATGTTTATTGAGCAGTACAAATGTCTTCATCTCTGAAATAAGTGTCAGTTGTAATATAAACTTTTGCTTTACTCCAGTAAATCAGGAGGAAATTCATCATCCAGTTTGGGTGACATAGTACCTAGTTCCAGAAAATCTACACCTCCATCATCTGGTAAGTAGGTAGTAAGTGCTGAACAGTACCCACTGCATTTCATGCTTTTCTCCGTCTTACCTAGTTGTGTGAGTTTCCATAAACCGAGTCACTAGTTAACCCTCAAGATGTTCAGAGGGAGCAGAAATGAGAATGGCATTAGGAACAATATGGGCAACTTTCTTTCTGCCTTTGGAAAAAAACCCAGAAATGGTGTCAGTGTGTTCACGGTTTAGAAGGTCAAGATGATGAGCAGATTTAACTTTCTAGTCCCCCTCTACACGGTGGCCCCTGGCACATTGTCATGGTCTGTAAATGAATGAACATTCACCATCAATCAGAGTGCCATGGGAGGTGTTGGCCCTAGTGTTAAATTAAAAGAGAAGGATAAAAAAAGTTTAGAAAAGTGAAGAAAAAAGGATAAAGTGTTGATGGATTGATGGGTCTGACATGAACTCTACCCAGGAAGCTCCGTGGAACATGTAGAAGATGTACAGAAACACTGAACAAAAGATGGAAACACTTCCAGGAAGAGTAATGACTGTTTTCTTCCCAAAGCCCTGAAGAAGAATGTGAATTTCTGATTATTTTAGTATAAGTCAGTATTGTTCAAGACATACTTGAAAAATGATTCCTTGTCTATCTGCAATTCATTAACTGAATTTGTATTTGCTCAGCCTGGCAACTCTACCATTCTGTGTTGAGCTCGGAGTTCTGTATCAGCAGGAGACAAATTGGTTGAATTGGGTGAAAATTTATGATTGGAGTCTTAGTTTGCTAAGAGATGCGATTGAGAGTCAGAGGAAGATGGTAAAGATGGGCCAGTGGAGCATTTGGGTGATTTCTAGGAAGCTAGAAGTGGGAAGAGGTCAAAGACAGAGAATTCTGCCCCTGTGGAGAAATGAAGGAACAGTATAATTGCACCATGACTGCCAGGTCTTAAGGGTCCCCCTTGTTACTGATGATTGTACCCTGTTCCCTGATGTTGGCAGCTTTCAGAGACCCATCCCAGCTTCTTAGTTAAAACTGGAGGATTTGTTAAGTGAGCAAAGTCTGAGCACAATAAGAAATCAACTGTTTTAGAATGGATATTGATTTCCAAAGTCAAGTACTTACAACTAGCTATAATTCTAAGTTAAGTAAAATAGTATGCTTGAAATGAAACATCAGAGCCCTTTGGGGATGATGTGAGGTTGTCTTCCCCGATTGGTGGTGATTAGATATTCCCTGAGTGCCCAATGGAAAGGAGGCTTCTCTCTACCCCTCAAATGGGTGGAGTTGGAGCAATTATAGTGCAAACCTTATTCTCTTCCTCTGTGTCTTCAAAACTGTCTCAGAGACTCCTGCGGACAGTCACTAGCTCCTGAAATAGGAAAATGCCAGTTCCTTGTGTTAAACAGCGTCCCTGACCTCAGATTGCCAGCCCCACTTCTGTCAACCCAGAAGTTTTCTGTTTCCTTTAATTGAAATGTAGCCTTCTCATCATCTTGGCGATATAATGACAGCTAACAACATGCATTTTGAAGAATAAGTGAGTGTGTTTGGAAAGTAACATTTCATTTCTGTAGCTGGATGTTATGTGCATATGTGTTAAGCTGCTTCAGTCATGTCCAACTCTTTGCAATCCTATGAACTCTGTCCATGAGATTCTTCAGGGAGAAAAACTGGAGAATACTGCCATGCCCGTTAGTCATTCCTGAACATCAAGTTCAATTAAGAGTTTCATATAATAAAGATGATTTTTTATTCAATATCCTGTGATAACCCATAAGGGAAAAGAATATAAAAAAGAATGTATTATGGAATCACTTTGCTGTATAGAAGAAATTAACATGATATGTTAAATCAACTATACTTCAATTTTAAAAAGAGAAAAGTACAAATTATATTCTTTAAAACATAGATAATTTTTGAAAAACAATCTCTTCATCATCACCTTACAATGTGCAAGTGCTGACATTTTTATTTGGTTAAAAAAAAACAGTGTAAAGAAAACAAAGAGATTTTTAACTTCACCCAAGTTTTATACAGAGACAGTTTTATAATTTGGAATCACTTTTCTGAATACCAAGTGCAAACCACCCTGTGAGTAAGTGAACTAGAAATATTAACCACCTACAAAATATGTGATAGATACATTATAGGCATATGACTGCTCAGTCTCTCGAGTCGTGTCTGACTCTTTGCAACCCCATGGAATGTAACCTTCCAGGCTCCTCTGTCCATGGGATTTCCCAGGCAAGAATACTGGAGCAGGTTGCCATTTCCTTCTCAGGTGGATCTTCCCAGCCCAGAGATTGAACCCATGTCTCCTGCATCTCCTCCATTGGCAGGTGGATTCTTTACCCCTGAGCCACCAGTGAAGCCCTAGTAAGTACGTTAGGCTCCTGCTATGCTTTTGTAGCAGCACTACAATTTACCTAATAGAAAAACCTAAGAAAATTCTACAGAGAGGTTCCCCCAATCTTCTTAGAGAGGTTCCAGGGAAACCTGTTGAACCTATCAAATGTGGATTGGCCTCCAATGATTAATCGTCATCTTTTGTTTCCCAAGGCCCTATCTACAAGTAAGCTCACCCATTATAAGACCAAAGAATAGAAGCACTCGCCCCAAGTAAATATAACTGGAGGGTCTCCAGGATTTGGGAAAGGAAAAATTTCCACCTCAGACTTCCATGGTGGTCCAGTGGTTAGGAATCCACCTGCCAATGCAGGGGACGTGGGTTTGATCCCTGGTCTGGGAAGATGCCACTTGCTGTGGGCCTACTAAGCACATGCACCTCAACTACTGAGCCTGCAGGCCACAGCTATGGAAGCCCGTGCACCAAGCGCCCGTGCTCCCCAGCCGGGGAAGCCTCCACAGTGAGGAGCCTGCACACCACGTCTAGAGAGGAGCCCCTGCTCTCCACAGCAACAAAGACCCAGCACAGCCAAAACCAAATGACTGTAGAAAGAAAAAGGAAAACATTTCCACCTCACCCCTGGGGAATGAGGTAGTAGCTGGTTGCACAAAGCATACTGTAGACCTACACGGGTGTGTCCACACATGCAACCCTAGCACGTCACTCAACTCGACCCAACTGTCTAAGATTACATTTAAATTTAGAGTTCAAAAAACATTTCCAAGGCTCTCTGCCAAAAAAAATAATAATAATATTTTTTAAAACTGAAGCATGCTCCTGAAGAGGACAAAAATAAACTATTTTTAAAGGAGACAGTTTTCCCAAGTAAATACTAATGTTTGCCAAGGTATGCTGATGCAAGCATGAAATTTAAAAGGAGCATCTCACACCTCTCAGAATAAGAACCATCTCAGCCTAGGCTCTCCTGTCCCTGGGATTCTCCAAGCAAGAATACTGGAGTGGGTCGCCATTTCCTTCTCCAATGCATGAAAGTGAAAAGTGAAAGTGAAGTCGCTCAGTCATGGTCCAACCCTCAGCAACCCCAAGGACTGCAGCCTTCCAGGCTCCTCCATCCATGGGATTTTCTAGGCAAGAGTACTGGAGTGGGGTGCCATTGCCTTCTCCAATTAAAGTACACGGAATCATTTAGAGTCAAACATGCTTTTCAACTTTTAGTAAATTTCTTGAATGTGTTTGGAAAGTAGCCAAATGATTTAGAATTCTGTGTCTCAGGACAAATGCAGATGCTTTTAGATCTAAGTTAACCAAAGTCAGGACTAGAAAACTGTGAAGTCTTCAATTTGAGATTTTGAGCCCTTATGTCCAAATGCAGGTAAATTGCAAACCTGACTCAGGCTGTGTGTGTGTGTATAGCCAAACATCTGGACTATGGCTCAGCTCAACTTTTTATGCATTGTCACTCTTCCTTTAAATAAAAAACCCCATGGACCAATCATAACATTCAGTTCCGGAACTGTACCATCCCAAGGTCCTGTCAACTCTGAAAGACCACTGAGTCTCCTCAATTTCAGAGAGGCTGTCAAGGGTACTATCCCTTGAATGTAGCCTTTATAAGTCCAGTAACAGATTAGAAAGGTAGAGCATATTAGAATTGACCACCAAAAGGGAAACTGATTTGGGTGGTGGTTGTTTAGTTGCTAAGTCGTGTCAAACTCTCTTGTGACCCCATGGACTGTAGCCCATCAGACTTCTCCATCCATGGGATTTCCCAGGCAAGAACACCAGAGCGGGTTGCCGTTTCCTTCTCTAGGGGTTCTTCCCAACCCAGGGATGGAACCCGTGTCTCCTGCATTGGCAGGTGGGTTCTTTACCACTGAGCCACCTGGGAAGCCCTTGATTTGGATTAAGACGTACTATAGCAGGGATTCCTAGTGAGTTAGGAACTGGGCTGTACTGCGGGAGGTGAGCGGCAGGCCAGCCAGCGAAGCTTCATTTGTATTTCCAGCTACTTCCTATCACTCGCATTACAACCTGAGCTCCACCTCCTGTCAGATCAGCAGCGGCATTAGATTCTCATGGGAGTGTGAAGCCTAACCCCTAAAGTCAAGGCATAATATCTTGAGATTGCCACAAAATAGAAATAAAGTGCACAATAAATGCAATGCCCTTGAATTATCCCCAGACCATGTCCCCCACCAGGTCCATGGAAAAATTGTCTTCCACAAAACTGGCTCCTGGTCTCCAAATGCTGGGAGACCACTGTACTGTGGGTCTAATGAAAACCTGGCCCACACCCTGTCCATCTTACGCAGGAAGACACGGATAACATGCTCCCTAAACTGAGATTCAAGGAAGAGCCTCATTGGGTGGTATACACGTCAGCATTAGTTCAAATCACTGGGCACATTTCATAATGTTTCTATTGTACAACACATGCTGATCCTAGAGCTTATCCAAAGGCACAGATGGGATAAAGAGAAAGACATATTTACTGGGCATATCTAACTACCTACCAGGAATTAATTCAGACCATTATGACTCATGGAGAAAGAGTATCTGACCTCAGCTTTATGCACGCAAGAGCTGATATTTGCAACACTGTGCTAACAATGCCAGGTGTTTGCTCCATCCCAGTATTTCGCCCTAATCAAATAAAGAGGAACAATTCAACAAGACAGCTCATTCTCGAAAGGCTGAGTGAATCATCTAACATCCATAATAACTTCAACATTGAAAAATAACGTGACGCCTGTCAGATGATCTTCGGTCGTTTGGAAAGGTTCAGGGCGCCTGACACGAGCCAGGGCAGCCGGTGTTTCACAGGGCATGGAAGCTAAGGTGTTGAAACACCAAGCTGTCTGTCCTTTCACAGGAGTAATTTGGCCCTTAAATCTGAATGGACTGTGGTTTATGTTAAGAGAATGACGTGAAAAAAGAGAGAGAGTGACATATGTAATAAGAGGTTTTCCTGGGACAAGTTGATTTCTTCTTTTCTGCTTCTATCGGATCCCATCTAAAGGACAGAATAATTTTCTAGTGGGCTCAACTCCATAATATCTTTCTGAATCCTGACTCTTGAGGCCATGACCCCACTCAGGAAGCTTAGGGAATTGGAGGAGAGCACCAGGATTGTCGCAGGACCTCAGCTGGAGAGGGAGCCTGGTGGAGGGATGGGATATAGCACCACAGAGGCAGAAGTAGATACTGAGCTTTTGCCAAAAAGAAGTCCCTTCAGCTCTGAGAATTCATCTTTTCAGTCTTGAAAAATAAGAGAGTTGCCATTGATTATGCAAATACTTCCCAGCTCTGGTTTCTGCCATGGATCAAATTCTGTAGTGAGTGCATATGGATGCATTGTATAAACCTCATAAGGAGATGATGAATCTTTTTCATTGAAGATTTTAATTTTTCAGTGCTGTTTTCAGAGCCAGTGAGTTTAAAAGGTGAAAACATGTCAAACCACAGACCTAAACCCCTCATTCTCCAGATGAGGAGATCAGTGGTAAAATCCCTTGGGTTTTAGTGCCCTTCTGCTGCTGCCTCTCATGTAAATCCAGCAAATTTATATAAAATCATCAGGAGGCTACTTAGGCTGTTGTATAAGATTCATTTTGAGGTCATCGCATCCAGTAGCTTCTAATTAGTTTTCCATCAGACCTGCCTCAGGAGTGCCCAGATCATGGTGAAATCATTTCCATCTGGTCCATCCTGGGACCCTCTAGAGTCATTTGTCTTGTGTATAACTTCTTATGTCACTGGATTTAGGATTTTCTGTTCTCTCTGTCCCTCACATGCCTTTTATAATTTCAGTGAACCATTTCACACTGCCCTTATGTTCACCCAAGCTCAATAAGAAACTGGAGGCATAAAGTGATCAAGGTTGCTGATTATCTGAAAGCTTAAGCTATGGGAAGAATTGAAGGTTTTCTGTCCTGACAGCTGATTTGGAAAATATCAATATTATATTTGAAACTACAAATTAAAAAACTTGTTCCTCTAAAAACAAAATCTTATTCAACCGATTGAGAAGATCTTTGTTTAATTTGATGACATTCTTTATGTGTTTTACCTTGAAACTTTACTTTGTTGACTGTGCTTAGCACTGTGTCATAGATCTTTGATTAGTTTTGTTTGCTTTTCATCTTATTTTTTTGATAACCAATTTTTCCTCTCCCGTCTACCTGATGATTTTTGAATTGTTTGTCTGTATATAGCTATAGACATAGATGCTACTGGCTTAGATGCAGAAGACAATGATATTCCAGCAAACCACCGCTCCCCTAAACCCAGTGCAAACAGTGTAACGTCACCCCACTCCAAAGAGAAAAGAATGCCCTTCTTTAAGAAGGTAACATGAACTTCCAAGCTTGCGTCTGTCCACGCGCTCAACTGCACTGCGTCACATTTCTAGTCCTGTGGACTGTCTGCGTCCTTGATAAAGCCAATAACATGCATGCTTTGTTATTCTTTGTTTCTTTTCCATGCTGCTGTAGCTAAGCAGAAGCAGAAATCGGTAAGTTCACATTGACATAAGCTGTGTTTATCCTGCCCCTGGCATCATTAGCATTCAGTCCCACAGTTAATATTCAACACGATCATTTCTGTCCTAAGAAAAGAATGTATCAAGCAGCTAACTGAGTCCATTCAGACCAGCTAAATTCAGTGAGTGACCTGTGGAAGCACCATTACAGTACTTAGCCTTTTTGATGGAATAACAGCTACCACCAAGGGCATTCGTTCCAACACTCTAGGAGCGTCCCATGCTGAAGGCTCCATCTGTAATGCACCTCTCTCGTGCATGCTCTGTCTCTATCACTTTCTTTCCTCCGGAAATTTAACTGATAATCAAGCATATGAAAAACCATTATTAGATTCTGATTTATGATATCCAGATACGTAGCTTGTACTAAAAAAAAAAAAAAAAAAGATTTTTTTTCAATTCTTCAATTTTTAATTTAGTCAGTTATTTAAACTTCTAATCCACTAGGTGCAAAATCTGCAGATGAACAAGACCAGTGGAAAACTGCAGGCTTGTTTTGGCGGTTTACTGTGAGTTTTTCCTATTGTCATATATAAATCCTCTCCCCATGTTCTTGCCTCCTCCGTCACTTAGATCTCAGCATCCCACCCGTCAGGCGGTGACACAGTGGCTGCGCGTAGAGCCTTTGCCACTGGCCAACCAAGATGCTACCCAGTGATCCTCTTGGTTCCCTGACTGGAAACTAGGGTGCTGCTGAGCTCTCTTGACTCCAAAATCTGTTTCTTCCACGCACATTTTGTAGCTCTGAAGCATTATTTTTTAAGGATAATCTCCCCGTCCACAATCCCCCTCCTTTCTTTCTTTTATATACCACTGTCCACCGCCTGTTGCGCTGTGCTGTCTTTAGAGTCATTCTTTCTAATGTCAGCAAGTCCAGCACAACCTCTCACGACATACGTGGGCATGGAGTAGAATCTCCTCTGCCTCCAACTCTCCACGCCCTCAGCCCTTCTCTTCTGTACAGTAGGATTCTGCCCTGTGGAGGAACTCTGAGTCATCAGTGAGGTGTCAGATGCTGAACTATGTTTTGTTTTGTTTTTAAAAATAAATTGTGTTTGCTTTCATTGCGGAAGACCGAGATACTCCAAGCAAAAATTAAAACCCCTGGATTTTTGTGTGAACACCGAAAGCCACAGCCAACTATCCATCCACGACAGTGGGTCCATTTCTCTGGTCCTTTCTTCTTGTCACCGCTGAAACTTACAGCCAGGTGACTTAACAGGGTTCAGAGCAGCAGAAACCTAAAAATTCAGCATTGCTCAGCTGCTCTGAGCTTTACCCAACGGGAACATGAATGAAAACTGTGTTCACTGATAGGTTTTTCTGAAGTTTGCTGACTCCTAAATTCCAAAACATGAAAAATGTTTATTGTAATTCTTCCACTGTATAATTTGAACAATTACACTTAGCAGGACAGGATAGATAAAAAGGATGGTATACTGATCCATAGGGTATAAAGTTCCAATATTCCATCAAATAAGGTAATTTCTGTAGCTACCCTACTGATGAAGAAGCTGATTGATTAGCAGCATTGCTATTAATAGCTGGCAGTCACAAATCAAAGAAACCCAAGACCCATCTAATACTGGGCCACTGACTATTTAAAGACTTGAGATAAAATTTCTTGGGGGCTAAAATGCATGCAGCTGATATTCCTAATTATAATGATGGAAAAGGTATTCTTAGACCGCATAGTTATAAGGACTTCTAAATATTTTCAATCTGATCCCAGGTGGTATAAATGCAATAACTAAATAATTTTGCTGAATTAATTTCATGTCATAATCTCACGAATATGCTTATGATGCCTTCGGCACTGGTATTCATTCTCCTTATGTTATTAATGATGTGGTCAGCTTCAGTATAGACTTTTCAAAAACCAAAGAAAAACAACAACAACCTGAGGTGCAATGATAAGGTTGTTTTCCATGGTTTAGGTTGCTGTTAGAGTGATGCTTGTGTGGCATTTGTGCCGTCACTGTACTATGTTTGTCTTGGGCTTGTTCGTTTGCTTTTTTCTGTTTAAAAATGTTTTCTACCTTGATTGCATCTACTAAAATTCATTTGGAGCACTAGATAAAGCTTTCAGCAGTAAAATTTGAGACAGCACACTCACAGTCATATCTTCTCCCCTCCAATTCTATTGTCCATGACTATGGGCACAGCTCCAACGGAAACTTTTGAATTTGAAATGCTTTTTCATCCCCTCGCCATGCCCCAAGCAAAGTAAATTCGATCCAAGTCAGAAAGTTGGTAAAGGGCCATCTTAAGCAACAGTAATGTGTTCTTGAATGACATTCACGTTTGCAATAAGGTGACTACATTCTTCCAGTAGTTCAGAGATTTTTTCTTTCGGTCTGTGTGATTCCTAACATATATGTATTTTTCAGACACTCCTCAGTGCAGGAAGACTCCTGCCAGCATGATTTGTTTATCTGTATCTTAGGCCATAGTTCTGTCTTCCACATTAAAGAAGTCATTTTTTTTCCCAGTCACTTTAACATTTTCTTCTATTAAAATAGCCAATTTTAAGATCTTTAAACAAATAAGTTATCTAATTTGGGGGGAAATCTTTCTTGTCATTATTATATTAGAAGCAGAAGAGCTGAAAATTGTTGCGAGTTTTAGAAATGGCTACAAAGTTAGGTCCTCCCCCTGCTCTTCTAAAAAAGAAATAAAGTCTTGTGGGAGGGAATGAGTTAGTTATGTAACAGAACACCTCCTAACCAGTTCTTGAGAAGCACATGAGAACTGCAGGATGACAGTGAAGCTCATGAGGCCATGGAGGCCTGCTCGGATATTTTAATGCATGAGAGCCCTCTTCCCTCCAAGACCCATAAACCTGACATTGTAAGTGTTTAAGTTCCAAAGGACAGAAACCAAAAATTGAAAAATATAAATCCATCAGCTGTGAAGAGTGATCATGATTCCATTTACTGAAACAAGCATGCAGGCTCCTCCAAACTCTCACAGCAAAATAGAAACTGTCAAGTATTTGGTCACAAAAGACCAAGGTTTTATCCAGGTAAGACCAACATCTAAAACCCAAAGACCTTTCTTTTCTTTGTCGTTAACCACATGAGGTCTGATCATTCAACTCTTGAGAAAACTCAAATGCATCTGAAAAGCAGTATTAACCTCCAGTCAAGCTTTTAAAAGCACCTCTCCTGCATGAGGCATGTTTTTGTCTGTTCTAACTAGTTTTTTGTTCAAAAGCAGCTCCTCCTGTATTAGGAACATCAGGAGCATTTGAGGAGAGCCAGAAAACTAGACAACTCAGTCACTTTGAAACATGAGGGAAATAAAACCACCGAGTCTTGGGTTGGGTTTATTTAGAAAAAGAAGCCAGTGCAAAAAGAATGGCAGTGTCTGGGAAGTTAGTGCCTGGTATCACAGAGTTGAGAAAGAACAGTGTGTGCATTGTATATTTGAGTTCCCTCTGCCTTTTAACCATCTGAAGGCGTCTCCTCTCTCTGCAGACAGAGCATACCCCTCCGTATGATGTGGTCCCTTCTATGCGACCTGTGGTCCTGGTGGGCCCCTCTCTGAAGGGGTATGAGGTAGGTAGCTGCCCTCTGGCACATCCTTGACCTTGCATGCTGACCTGACCTTGCACACCTCCCTCTCCTGACTCTTGAACTTGGAAAAAAGCTGGTGGCAGCAAAGCATGTTGTTTTCAAGCCATGGGGTACATTGCTACAGTTCTGTTCTATTTTGTTTCCTTGGCTGTTGCCTTAGAGATGTATGCATGCCACAGGTGACTTAGTCTGGGGAGACAGTGTCAAATGGAGAATGATGGAGGCCCCTTGCAATGTTGTTAACAGTCCCTCCAAGAGTGAGTTTGGGGAACTTTGTCTATTTTCATTGTTAATGTATCAAAGCTCAGCCACAGAAAAAGGGAGCGACCCTCACATGCTACTTTTTCCCAATGGGAAGCCTTGATTTTTAACATTAAGAGGAATAAGACTGTTTTATCATAATTAGTAATGTTTTTTCATGTCTTATTGCTTGCTCAATTGCAGGTCACAGATATGATGCAAAAAGCACTGTTCGATTTTTTAAAACACAGATTCGAAGGGCGGTAAGTATTTCAGAATTCTGGGTTTTGTGGATCTTTTCCTTAAAGATGATGAAACTGAAAGCTGGGTGGGACAGGCGGATGAATCCTAAGAGAACACTGGCTTCTCAAGCCTCTGTGGTGACAGGATGTAAGTTCCATTCAGTTCGATCTGATTCAGTACATATTTATCATACTTAGTCCACACAACCTCAGCTCTCTGTTCCTACACCTGCATCTGTAGCTGAATTTGGTCAAACCCCTGGCTGACGAGTCTCACCCTAAAT
Source organism: Redunca redunca (assembly GCA_006410935.1). NCBI lineage: Eukaryota > Metazoa > Chordata > Mammalia > Artiodactyla > Bovidae > Redunca > Redunca redunca. Next base: position 33,189 of record SJYQ01032545.1, read on the forward strand.
TCATGACACGCTGGCCCTCGGTGCTGCCCAGGAATCATATTCTATGTGCCTATTCCATCCATTTTTCTACTCCTCTAAAAGGCTTTCACAGCATTTCCTTTTTCATTGAACCCTTCTCCTCTCGAGCTTCCTGGTGAACTTGCTTCCTGTTGCTTTGAGCAAACAGAAGCAACCAGAGGAGCCCCTCCAAGTGTTCCCACCAGCCGCACACCCATCCCCCTTGCTTATTTGCCTGAATGTTCTGCCTTTCCTCCTGTTTCTGTGAGCGATGGCAAACCCCCTACCTGGTGCTGGATCCCATTCCTCATCTCCACCCACACGGCTATCACAGGCCTTCCCCTTCTCTGCTGAGCCAGGCATTGTGAGGAGCAAAATCAGACAAAGGCCTTGGCTTCACAGAGTTTACTGGGGGTGTATTGAATGGCAGCCTTGAATCAAATAACCAGTAGGCACCACAGTAACGTTTCAGCCAACTTCTGAAGCATCAAAGATAGGATTGGAGTCTAAACTGGAAGCTTCCAAATGTAAACTAAGCATAGGTTATTGGGAACCTGGGAGCGGACAGAGCTAGGGTGTATTTCTATATTTTTAATGAGACACACTGGGTGCCTCTCTTCTCCACATTCCTTTCCTTTTCCTGTCTGGCAATACAAGTGCAGTAAATGGAATCTGTAGATTTCACTCTTCTTTTAGATCTCTCACTTTCTTCCTTGAACACACCAGCTTTCATGACGGTTTCTTGTTTATAATGACTTTGGTCATGAGGTAGGAGTTATATAGGCCCCAGGCTGAACACCTGAAGCTGGCTTCCTGCTGCCCTTTGAAAGAGCAGAGACGGGCACAGGTGAGATGATTAGCCAGAGACAACCTGGAAAACTGCCCCAATAAGCAGCCTTCTGTTGTGCAAGCTTACTCCAGGTTCCCCCATGTGCTTTCCATGAACACTGTGCTTCTCATAAATTTTGTCTCTTTGTTGAACTCTTTCTTCAAAGACAAGGACCAAGATCTATTCCACAGCCAGAATCAGTAGGGGCAGCAGGGCAAAGAGGGGAGCTTTTATAGTAGGATATTGTTAGTTCAGTTCAGTTGCTAAGCCTTTTCTGACCCTTATGACCCCATGGACTGCAGCACACCAGGCTTCCCTGTCCTTCATCAACTACCAGAGTTCGCTCAAACTCATGTCCATTGAGTCAGTGATGCCATCCAACCATCTCATCCTCTGCTGCCCCCTTCTCCTCCTGCCCTCAGTCTTTCCTAGCATCAGGGTCTTTTCCAATGAGTCAGTTTTTGCATCAGTTTTGGCATTTTGGCCAAAGTATTGAAGCTTCAGCTTTAGCATCAGTCCTTCCAATGAATATCCTGGATTGATTTCCTTTAAGATTGACTGGTTTGATCCCCTTGCTGTTTAAGGAATTCTCGAGAGTCCTCTCCAGCACCACAGTTCAAAAGCATCAGTTCTTCAGAGCTCAGCCTTCTTGATGGTCCAGCTCTCACATCCACACATGACTACTGGAATAGTAGTAGAACTGAAAGCAAAGACTAAAAGAGACAGAAAATGAAAACTAGAATCTGTGTTTCAGAAAAGCCTTCACGAGACTTCCCTGGTGGTTCAGTGGTTAAGAATCATCCTTCCAATGCAAGGGACACAGGTTCAATCCCTGGTCAGGGAACTAAGATCCTACACGCCACGAGGCAACTAAGCCTGCATGCCACACTCAAAAAAAAGCCGGTGCCCCACAGTGAAGACCCAGCACAGCCAAAATTAAAAAAACAAAGCCTTTAGAATTAGTCGTCCTAATCAGATGTTCCTCATTAGATAGTTTGCTTTGCATGACTTTATAAAATATAATTTATTTCATGCTGGGAATCACAGCTTGATCTTTGGGCCTTCAGCTTGGTCTAGGCTCTGGCCCAGCCTCTAATTGGGCCCATGTAGCTTTCACTTCTGTGTTCTTGACTTTGTCATTTATCACCATTTGGAATGGTCTACATGAACCTATTTACCCAGAATATTCTGCTAGACCAGGCACTTCACTCTCTATGACTGAGTTAACCCACTGCTGCTGCTGCTGCTAAGTCACTTCAGTCATGTCCGACTCTGTACGACCACATAGATGGCAGCCCACCAGGCTCCCCGTCCCTGGGGTTCTCCAGGCAGGAACCCACTACTCTTTTCTAAATGCCAAAGATGGGGGAATGAGATGGGTTACCTGACCTCTATTTCAACCTGAGTTAAGTTTTGAACTTGGAAGATAGACTCCAGCTACAGGGTACATCATGGACCCATGTTCTACAGTATTAGCCATCCAGATTGATTTCATTTAAGAAACAAAAACAGTATTTTCTATGTTGTGTCAGTCTTCTGTTTCTGGCCCAAAGTAGTTTCTATGTGGCTTTATGAAAGGACCTGCCATGGTTCCTCTGAACTCTTAAAACTGGAATTCACCACTGTAGGCCTGTGATCACCAATTAAAAATCCTCAGAGGAAGGAAGGGGTTTCCCTGTTAGCACAGTTGGTAAAGAATCCTCCTGCAATGCAGCAGACCCTGGTTCAATTCCTGGGTCAGGAAGATACACTGGAGAAGCAATAGGCTACCCACTCCAGTATTCTGGCCCAGAGAATTCCACGGACTATATAGTCCATGGGGTCGCAAAGAGTCGGACACGACTGAACTACTTTCACTTTCAGAGGAAGGAATAGGGTCTGTAAAGCAGAATTTCAAAAAAGTCATGCAAAACGTTAACTCTTTCACTCAAGGCAAGACATCCAGAGTTAGTAAATCACACACTGCTTCTGGTCAGCCAGACAGCCTAGACGGTGGAAACTCACAACAAGTATGAGTGTGGCTAATTCTAAATAGATATGCAGTTATAGGAGGGGAAATGAATCACTCCTGTGCTATCTATTAAGCAAAATACTTTTTTTGGCCATGCCACACAGCATGTGGGATCCCAGTTCCCTGATAAGGGATTGGGACCCACATCCCCTGCATTGGAACTGTGAAGCCCTAACCACTGGATCACCAGGGAAAACTCAACAAAGTATATTAAAAAAAAAAAAAAAAAAAGTAAAGCCCAAGAGGGAGAAAATATGAAAGGAAGGATTGGGGATAAAAAGATTCTTGATAGGAATTATTTTCTGTTCTAAAACCCAGTTAGGTTCGTGTGTTAATGCCCTGGAGAGCTGTCAGAATCAAGACCCTCATTGCTAAAATAGCCTTAAGTGTGTCATGTCAGAAAAGAGATGATGAGTTATTGTCCTTTCTGTTATGTGCACTAGACAAGCCCATTTCAATCAGATCCACCCTAAACAACCGTGTCACCCCGCAAACAAAGCAATCTTCCTGATCACTTAGTAGGACAATGACAGGTAAATTAACAAGGAAATTGGGGGCAAGAAAGAAAAGCCACCATCAGTGATGAATTTGATTGTCCTGTCCAGTGATTCTGAAAATGTCAGGTCTTGTCTCAGAAGTGTTTGGCATGTGTACTGAATTCTGTAGGGAGGGGTCCGTGGTGAACCCTGTGCTAAGGAGTCTTACTGGAAATCAGTGCTGGGAAACATTACATCACTTTGTCGTGTGGAAAATGTACTTAGATGTGAGGCAGGTTCTTCTGAACTTGTGGTTTTCCACCCTGGCTGCCAATTTAAAACCAGCAGAGGTTTTAAAATGTAGCAAACTTAGGAGATGTCCTGGCAGTTCCCTAGTGGCTCAGACAGTAAAGAATCCACCTGCAATGCAGGAGACCCAGGTTCAGTCCCTGGGTAGGGAAGATCTCCTGGAGAACGGAACGGCTACCCACTCCAGTATTCTTGCCTGGACAATTCCATGGACAGAGGAGCCTGCGGGCTACAGTCCATGGGGTCACAAAGAGTCAGACACGACTGAGCAACAGATACTTTCACACTTTCACTTTCTGGTGGTTCAGTGCTAGAACTCTGCACTTCCACCACCGGGCACAAGGATTCCATCTCTGGTCAGGGAGCTAGGATCCTGCAAGACATGTGGCATGGCCAAAAAATTTTTTTTAATTAAAAAAAGTCATGGACTTGTATCCCACCTGTGATTAAGTGAAGCCCAATGTCTAGGATGGGACTTTAACTGTAAAGTCTTCTCAGGCAGCTTTGATACACTGCAAGTGTTAAGGACCACTCCTCTACACTGAATTGTCCCCAGACTTTTGCCTTTAGGATTTTCAGGGTCTGTTTTTTGGTGGAACTTCAAGCAATGACAATCCAGAAGCATCACTTAAGGAGTTGCAGCAGGACAGTAGCTCTCCTCCTGCAGCCTATAGAGCAAACCACACAAGCAAGGCAGTGGAAGCCCAGCCAAGGAATACCATGTGCGGATAAAACAAAGCCTGTGTGGCAGAAAGGGAGTTGGATCATTAAAGAAAATCCTGTCCTCTGGCTGAATCCCCCCAGGCTGACTGTGAGAGGCTTCCGGCCTGGTTTTGTGTGTCTTGTCACCACTGTATCCCCAGGGTGTCTCCCTCAGGGGGCAGCCTCTCTCCCCGTGAGTGTCCAGGGCCCTTTAGATCCTGGTCCTCAGCAGGCCTTCAGTCCCACTCAGTGGTCCTGGTTTAATGCCCAGCACTTCAGGTCCTGACTCCTCTCCTGTGTACAAAACCCTACCCACAGTATCCACGTGGCTCGTCCAAAGGTCACCTTTCCTGAAAAGTCTTCCCTGAACATGAAAATATACCATCCTCAGAACCCCTTCTATATCCTTATTGTCATGCATAATTTTTTTATTGGAGGATACTTGCTTTACAGTGTTCTGTTAGTTTCTGCTGTGCGATAGCATGAATCAGCTGTGTGTGTGTGTGTGTCCCCTCCCTTCTGAGCCTCCCCACCACCCGACCCCTCCAGGTCATCACAGAGCACTGAGCTGGGCTCCTTGTGCTCTACAGCAGCTTCCCACTAGCGCTCTATTTTCCACACGGTGTATTTATGTCAAACCCAATCTCCCAGTTCATCCCACCCTCCTATTCCCCCTGTGTCCACACATCCATTCTCTACGTTTGTGTCTCTGTTCCTGCCCTGGAACTAGGTTCATCTGTACTTTTTTGTATATTCCACATACATGCTTTAATATACAATATTTGTTTTTCTCTTTCTGACTTTCTTCAGTTTGTATGACAGACTCTATCTAGATCCATCAACATCTCTACAAATGACCCAACTTCATTCCTTTGTCCTGCACTGATGGCATTTAATGCCACCTGACATCAGACATCTCTTTGTCTATATCCCTGCCTCCCTCCACCCCACAATAATTTGAGTTCCATAATAGTGCTCCAAATGAAGATTTGCACCTAGTAGGCACTTCCATAATAGTGCTCCAAATGAAGATTTGCACCTAGTAGGCACTTCGTAAGTCTGCGTGGAATGACCGATACCCTCCATGCCATGCAGGCGCTCAACATGAAAGGAATATTGTTACATCACTCCACTCTACCACCCCCACCCCCAAATAAATAAAGACATTTTTAAATAATTGCTGAACACCTGTCATCTGAACTCAACTTGTGAATGCCTTGGGAAGTCAAAATGAAACTGTGTTTAAGTGGCTGGGTTTAATATTGCTTTTCTGGTTATCGCTTTTTCCATGTAAAGTAAAATTGTCCTCATAGTACAAAAAAACTTAATCAAATACACTTAATTTTTGTAAATAGGTGTCCTACTCCACAATAAAAAGGAATGAACTATTGATACAACATCATGAGTGAATCTCAGATCCCTTATGCAGAGTGAAAGCTGCTCAGCTCAAGAGGCTACAGTGATGTTCTGGAAAAGGCAAAACCATAGGGATAGAAAACAGCCCATGATTGACAGGGGTGGGGTCGGGAAGCTAATGGAACTGGTCCATGTAATGAATGTGATGGTGGAGACAGGACTTTATGAATTGGTCCAAATTTAGGAAACTGTATACAGTAAAGGTTACAGTATATAAATCAACAGATTTTTATTTTTTATCTTTTTTGGCAAAAGCCAGTAATTCCCTTTCCACATTTTCCTGAATGTCCTGCTCTCCAGAGGCAACCACTTTTAACTCTTTCAGTTTTTACTCCTTGCCTCTAAGTCACATGCTTCGTTCACTGTTAGGCATTCTCTATGGACTTCCTACTGTGAAGGCTATTTAGCTGCCTCGTGCATGATTCCTCCTGTTTGTGTCTCTCACATCTACACACCTGCTTCCATCTCACCCTTCACTCTCCCAACAGTTACATCATAATTTGGCTGGTTCTATATTTCAGATGCATTATGACTGTGTGACTAAGATTTCAATGCGCCATGTCATATATTAGCATTACTTTTTCTCATGTGTTTTCTTTGTGGCATCTATGAGATTAATAATTTTGCTTTTTACACATGCTTAATTTTCTATATAGTTGGTGGCAGTCCAACCACACTCTTCCCCTGGTTGTTTCAAGTTCCTCACAGTAGATTCACACACATCCAGGTGTCCCTCAGCTGTGTCTTCCTGAACCTCTCTCCAGGAATGTCCTATCCTGCCCCAGCCTGGGTGGTTTGTCTCTGTGTTGAGTGCATAGATGCCACTATGAGACAGCTCTCCTCCTTATGCCTATCACCACCTTTCTGGGGTGTGAACCCCTTTTCCCTAGATCAGCTGATCTCTGTCAAGATTTACCTCCATCTTTTTTGTCAACAATATATCCTCTGACAGTTTCTTTAGAAGGAGGACATAAAACTTTTTGAGACCCTGAATGTCCTTTAAAATGCCTTTAATCAGCCCTCCTGTTTAACTGAGAAATGGTTAAAATGCTTATGGAATTCTGATTGGAATAATTCCCTGCCCCCCCCCCCGAATTTGTAAGGATTTTTGCTCGATTGCCTTCTGTCCCCATTGTTATGTGTTTTGGGAGGTTTTGGGGGGTGGGTTCCAATCTTAATATTTTTTATTGAACTGTAGTTGATTTACAGTGTTGTGTCAACTGCTGTTGCTGTTGAGAAGAACAAGCATTTCCATTCCTGACCCTTTGTAGGGGACCCGCCTTTTCCTCTGGAAGCTTTTAGGCTTTTCTTTGTCTCCAGTGTCATGACATTTACGAATATGTCTTCATGTGGAAGTTTCAACCTTTCTGCTGGGCTCCCCCTTTCCATTTGGAAAATCAGACTCTTAATTCTAATTTTTTTTTTTTTTTTCACTTTCCTCTCTTGTGTCTTCCTTGTTCTCTTTTTCCTGGAGCTCTTATTACTGGAAGTTGAACTTCTGAGTAAATCTTTAGTTTTTATGCCTTTATTCTCCTGTTTTCCATCTCTTTGTGCAGTTTTACTCTTTAGATCTCCTTAACTTGGGCTTCCAGCCCCTCTTTTGAATTTTCATTTCTACTGTTATATTTTTAATTTCCAAAAATACTTTCTTAGTCTGAGTCCTTAAATAGAATTTTGTTCTAGTTTTGTAGGTATAATCATCTCTTAGCATTCAGCTTTGGGCATTAGTCATAGGTGGTTTTTCTATTTGTCTTGGTCGCTCATGTGAGGAGTTCTCCTGAGATTCCCAGGGATGACTGGTGTGCTCAAGTATAGTAACAGAACATCAAATAATCAGCTGGAGATTCTGTGCTCGTAAGATACAATGTTTCCTGTAGGACAGCTCCACTGGGCAGTCTCCAAGGGAAACCTCCAATGCCTATTCTTTGGGTCTTTTCTATTTGTTGGTCAGACTCCCCCAGAGAAGAATCTTCCATTCTGACACCTAGGGGATATACTCTTGGCTACCAAAATTCTAGGATGAGGAAGAGGACTGGGGGCTCAGCGTTTTGAATCCTTTTCTTCTCTCTGTCCCTGCTCTGTGTAGCACCCCCTGGCCAGATGCCCTATTTTACTTCCTGGAGAGACTAGACTAGTCAGTGGTCTTACACCACACAGGAAAAGGACGGCCACCCCATGGCTTGATGTAATAAAGGGGAATGGAGGGGTCGAACTGTGGAACAGGCTTTTAACCACATCTCTTATTTTTGGTGCCCCCTTCACCTTCTTCTTCAGAGGCCTGATGAGCCGTTTTACTCGACATTTTCCCTGCTGCTGGCTTGTTCGTTCAGCCCAGTCTCCAACCTAAGTCATTTACTCTGCCCAGCTCCCGGATTTTGTTGTGCCCATGTCTACCCTATTTGAAATGATTCCCCCCTCCTCGACTAATGATTGTCTGTCACAACACCCTCTGGGTCTTCTTCAGAACAGTCCTCTTAACCTGTAATACTTTATTAATTTCTTATTTATGACCCATCCCTGCGGCTCGGCTCTCTTAGAAAAGATCTTGTTTGTCTTGTTCTTATTTATTCCTCATGCCGATCCCAGCACCATACTTACAGGAGGGATTGCAGCACCGGGGCTAAGAATATAGACTTTCGGGAGTTCTGGGTTCAAATTGCAGCTTCATCACTTTTAGGAACAATATAGTCTTAGATAAACAATCTACCCATGATTCTTTTTTTTTTTTTTTTTTGCATTAACAAAAGTGGGAGAATATCCTCTCCACTGAAGTTTTTAGAATGATTTAATGAGTTAATCCGGGTAATGAGATAATGCTAAGGGCATGCCTGGCACTTGGTAAGCAACCGATACATGCTAAGTTAGGTAGGTGCAGAATTAAAATGAATGATCAGCTATACCCCAATAGAAAATAAATAAAAAGTTTAAAGAGAAAAGTGAACAATTAAGTGCCCTTAACATTTCTTGATTGAAAATATGGTCTATATTGTGGCTCAGCTGGCAAAATAATCCACCCGCAATGTAGGAGACCTGGGTTTGATCCCTGGGTTGGGAAGATCCCCTGGAGAATGGAAAGGCTACCCACTCCATTGTAGTGGCTTGGATAATTCCACGGACTGTATAGTCCATGAGGTCACAAAGAGTCGGACACACACGACTGAGTAACTTTCGCACTTCACTTCGTGTATCATACTTGGATGAGTTTGGGGTATGCATTTCTCTCCCCTTTTATTCAGTGAATAACCTCAGATCTTCTGTTGCTTTTTCGCCAACAGGATTTCCATCACAAGGGTCACCGCCGACATCTCACTGGCCAAACGCTCTGTCTTAAACAATCCCAGTAAGCATGCAATAATAGAAAGATCCAACACGAGGTCAAGCTTAGGTAAGTGTGTCCATCGCCGATGAGCTGAAGCCATTTAAACCTGTTTTGCTGAGGCTACCAGTGAGCAGATCTGACTAGACGCTAATTCCATGTGTCAGAGTGCACAGGCAAAACAGACAGGTGTCACCAGCAGCCACTGCTACTGTCTTAGTGATTTCATGGAAGGATTTGTTTTGAAAGTTTTTGAGTTAAAAATTCCACAGGCTGTCAGCATGAATGTTTTGGATGGTGTCTGTTTTCATAAACATGAGCTTTGGTGTCTATAGACTCTAAATAAACTCCTCGCTTTGACAACAGCGTTGTCACAAGCAAAGTCATTAATATCTTTAAGGCTCGATTTCTGTTACTGAATCAAACTCAGCTCTGCTTACCTGCAGGCAGTGAAGCCAGTCTACTGATGTAGGGTTGTGGTGAAGGAAACGGCAGCATTTCTTGCAGGTGCCAAACAAAGAGAACAGGCAGCTCATGTTCAAATGCTCTGAACTCCCTGATGGCTTCAGTGTGAGGGAGGGGGCTGCAGAGAAGATCAGCTTGTGCACAGTTCTAGGATTGGTTGGCATAGAGATGAAGTCTCAAGCATCATCAACCTTCTGGTTTCAATCAGTCTAGCTTCTCTGTTCTTACGGTCAGCAGTTTCCATCTGGTGGGGGTCTGCTTCCTGTAAAAACAATTTAGGAATGTGTGCTGCTGCTGCTGCTGCTAAGTCGCTTCAGTCATGTCCGACTCTGTGTGACCCCAGAGACGGTAGCCCACCAGGCTTCCCCGTCCCTGGGATTCTCCAGGCAAGAACACTGGAGTGGGTTGCCATTTCCTTCTCCATTAGGAATGTGTATCCGGCCTTTATATCTTTCAAGAACTGGGAGTTTGTTGTTTCTGCTATGTGGCTGCTTTATAGTCTAAATTGTTACCAGTTTCCCAGCCCAACAGCTATTCTTTGCTTCTACATTTTCACATTTCTCAATCATTAACTTTTTTTAAAAAAACAATGTTGTGATAGTTTCAGGTGGAAAGCAAAGGAACTCAGCCGTAAATATACACGTATCCATTCTTTCCCAAACTCCCCTCCCATCTAGGCTGCCACATTACACTGAGCAGAGTTCCCCATGCTATATAGTAGGACCTTGTTGGCTTTGCATTTTAAATATAGCAGTGTGTACATGTCAATCCCAAACTCCCTAACTATCCCTTCTCCCGATCCTTCCCCCTGGAACCCATAAATTTGTTCTCTAAGTCTGTGAGTCTCTTATGTAAATAAGTTTGTATGTATCATTTAAGATTCCACATATAAGGGATGTCATACAGTATTTCTCTCTGACGTACTTCACTCATTATGACAATCTCTAGGTCTATCCATGTTGCTACAAATGACATTATTTCATTCTTTTTAATGGCTGAGTAATATTCCATTGTATATATGTACCACATTTTCTTTATCCATTCCTCTGTGGATGGACATTTAGGTTGCTTCCATGTCTTGGCTGTTGTAAGCAGTGCTGCAATGAATATTGAGGTGCATGTATTCTTTTGGACTATGTTTATCTCCACATATGTGTCCAGGAACGGGATTGCAGGGTCATATGGTAGCTCTGTTATGAGTTTTTAAAGGAACGTCCTTGCTGTTCTCCATAGTGGCTGCACCAATTTACATTCCCACCAACATTGTAGGCGGGTTCCCTTCTCTCCACACTCTCTACAGCGTTTATTGTTTGTGGGTTTTTGATGATGGCCATTTTGACTGGCGTGAGTTGATGTTTCATTTTAGTTTTGATTTGCATTACTCTCATTATGACTAATGTTGAGCATCTTTTCGTGTGCCTCTTTGCCATCTTTATGTCTTCCTTGGAGAAATGTCTATTTAGGGCTTCTGCCCATTTTTTACCCAGTCATTAACTCTTAAGTCAGCTTTTTGAGACTCAGGGAGGCCTGGGAGACTAAAGAAAAAAATTCTTTTATTTCAAAGGACAAGGACTCAGGGACTTGGATATGGTGTCATTTCTTTATCTAAACCCAAAAAGAGAGAGAAAGAGATGATACTAGCTACCTTGTGGAATTACTGGAAAGATTAAACATAGTAAGACTTCCATAAATGATGGCTATAACCCCAACTCCCTTCATGCTTGGATTATATCAGTAATTATATCAGTATCAACATTTTTGTTTCATTTGTAAAAACAATTCGGAGATTTTAACACATCTGCAGGTTTGTGGTGAGTCCTGTTTATTATCAAGTACTAATTTGATCAAATGAAATGGCTTTGGCAAGTATTCCATCTATTTGGCATTAATGGCTGTTACACATGTAACTTACTATTAGGGTTTTTTTTAATATTTATTTACTTGGTTGCACTGGGTCTTAGTCATGGCATGACGAATCTTCAGTCTTCATTGTGGCATGCAAAATCTTTTAGCTGCAGCATGGAAATTCTTAGTGCAGCATGCGGGATCTTGATCTTGGACCAGGGATCGAACCCGGGCCCCCTGTGTTGAGGGCTTCTATCTGTATCTTCCCCGTGAAATGAGTGGATGAGCATGAGGACACAGATGTGAAGGATGGCACATCTTCCCGCTCACGTTTCACAGGGAAGATATGGACAGAAGCTGCTCGATGTGGCTGCAGACAGTTAACACTCTGTGTCAGTAGTTGATGAGTCCTGGAAAAAGACACAGGCCAACAGGTGGAGAGTAGGCTGAGGACGAGGGTGTGATTTTATATGAGGAAGTCAGGAGAGGCCTCTCTGAGGAGGTGACCTTTTAGCAGAATCATTTGTGTTATGAATTCTTTGTCCTGGCAGCTACCCGAGAGAAGAGAGAAGTTCTGGGCAGAGGGGGGAAGTAGGTGCAAAGGTCCTGAGGCAGGAGCATGTCCAATGGGCTGAAGGGGGAGCGGGATAGCCGGTGTGACTGGAGTGAAATGATGAGGGTGTGAGATCAGAGAGGTGGTGGAGGGCCTGAGTGGGCTGCACTCGGGCCTTTAACTGCGGATATGATAGGAAGAGGCATGGAAGCAGAGGGGTGGCACAAAGTGACTAACATTTCAGAAGGATCTCTGGTGGCAAATGTGGAGAAGGGAAAAGCGACAGACAGGAGAGAGGTGGGAGGGAAATTAGGATTCTGTTGTCCTGCCGAAGCAGCTTCAGAGAGAAATAGTGCATTCTGTAGAGGAGTAGGTATGTACTGAAACCAGCGCTTCTACAGGCTGATGGGATACACAGAACAGACTAGTTACCAGTGGGCAGAGGGCAGAGGCCAGAGGCAAGATAAGGGGAGGAGATTGAGGTGAAAACTATTAGGTATAAAGTAAGCTACAAGGATGAATTGTACAGCATGGGAAACAGAGCTAACATTCAAATATTCATTTCCTGGGCTGCACTGGGTCTTAGCTGTGGCACACTGGACATTCAGTCTTGGCTATGGCACGCAGGGTCTGTACTTGTAGCATGTGGGATCTGATTCCCTGACCAGGGCTCAAACCTGGGCCCCTGCGGTGGCAGCATGGAGTCTTAGTCACTGGACCACCTGGGAAGTCCCTGTTGTACCTTAATAATAACCCCCTGGTATCATCAGGTTGCCACTCAGCCATGTATCATTTCCCAGCTGTCATATACTAGATAGATACAAACACATTTTATACACACACACATATATATACACACAAACACTTTATTCACTTCTACATCATAAAATATATAAATTACTATTTGTTTGAATCAGGATCCAAATAAACTTCACCCATTGTTATTGGTTCTTAGGTCCTTGAATCTCTTAATCCTGTTTTCCATATATCTTTTATCTCCTTGGAATTTTTTAAAGAAACTAGGTCAGTTACCCTACTTATCCTGCAGGGTGTTCAGAGACTGAATTTTGCTAACTTAATTACACTGGTGTAGTTTACACAACTGTCTGTTCTCTGTATTTCTTATGAAGTGGTCTGTTGAGAAGCTTAATAGGTTTTTTCCTTTTCGCAAAACCGTCATAAGTGGTAATGTGACCAAATATTATTTTAAAGCTCGTATCACTCGTGGTTTGGGGCATTTTAAAGACATCCAGGTAAACAAAAGGACTCTTAGTGGTAAGAGGCAGATGACTAGTGGCTTGCCTTTTCTGGAATGATACACAAGTTAAGATTGTCTCCAGGAATCTTCTGCATAGATGCAAATGCCCAAGAGGAACTGAATGGTGTCCTGTAGGTCCAGGCATCTCATGGGAGTGGCCCTTCATGATTGCAGTGGGCACTGCAAGCTACATATTATCCTTTACAGAGCTGTGGTATTTAGAAACATAGTTCCTGGCTATCTAACTTTTATCTGAATCTCAAAATTTTAGTTATTCACATTAATTACCTTTCAGGTATTCCATAGCAGTGATACAGTATATATCCATCATCAGAGAAAATATTCTAGGACAGCCCTTTTAACACTCAAGAGAGAAAATGGAGAAATAGATGAACTGAATGAAAATACTTCGGCATTCAAGTAAATTTTATGTTTTTCTATAAGTCTGACAGATATATCTGAGGTGCTGCCTCCAATACATAACTGCCCTTTTAAAGCATGAATGTTACAGGACCATCTTTTTGTTGGTGGAAAATACAAGAAGTGTGTTTCTGGCTAGGTTTGTCGTAGACATTCTGAAAATCTGTTTCCTGCTATAGTTCAGCTTGCTCATAAACATCTCTAGACTCCATACCAAGAGCTGGCATGAAAACGCAGATAAGCCCGTGCAGTGACAGGAAGGCTGGTGATGGGTGCTAGGCTTGAGTGGTCAGAAACACACGCAAGAAAGAGCTCTCTTCTATTTTACAACATTTTAATAAAATGACTCCACGGAGTGACGTTTTATAGCCCCCAAAACAAATAAGCACAGAGAGCCAAAAAGTTTGACTCTCATAGACATCGTGGTAAACTGGAAATAAATTTCACAGCTGGTTGAGAGAGGAATTCCTAAATTCTCAAGATGTGAAGGAATGGCTCTTTGCAAACGATGCCTGTTATCAGCTCTCTTACCTGTAGACATCAACCACAGCTCACCTGCCTGAGTAACCATTCTACTTTCTCTCAATCTGTTCTAGAAATGCTGAACTTTTAAGTAATCAAGTTCTGCTTCACCTTTTACAGCGGAAGTTCAGAGTGAAATCGAAAGGATTTTTGAACTTGCAAGAACACTGCAACTGGTGGTCCTTGACGCGGACACTATCAATCACCCAGCCCAGCTCAGTAAAACCTCTCTGGCCCCTATCATAGTGTATGTCAAGATTTCCTCTCCTAAGGTAAGCAGGGCTGTTATGGTTTGTTCTGCAGTGAAACTTTCCTAAAATGTGTCCTCATAGTCTGCTTTCCAGTTACAGATGGGCTGCTGCTTTACCCATCACTAAGGATTTGAAGAGAGATGTGGTAGGTGAGAAGTGTTAAGATTCATAGAAGCAGAGAGTGATGCTAAGTTTCATGGCTGAGAACAGTGATTTCCAAAGTGTGGCAGGCTTGGAGACACGTTCAGAGGGCCTAGAAGGTCATTTCCCTGATAATCCTCAGACATTCTCCTCCTCTTCCACTGGCCTGACCTTTGTACTGATGGTGTAAAAGAAGTGGTGGGAAATGTCTAAGCAGGAAGCAAGACCACAACAGCACTGGCAGCTGTTGCATTCTTCCTCACCATGCACTTCCAGGTTATAAAGTTTCACTTAGTGTCCTAATGAAAATCCCATCTAGTGCCACTTTCTTAGTGGAGTTTGAAAACACTGGATACATTAGTTCTGGGTATGTATTTGATAGGAGATCCTTGCTCTTGTCTAAAGGCATTAAGATTTTACAATCATTAACTCTTTTACAATTTCTGGTGTCCACACTAAAAATACAAAAACTGGTGATATTAGTTTTAAGAATGTATTTTATTTAAGCCAAAAATATCCTATTTGTTATTATTTAGTCAATAAAATGTTATTGTGGTACTTTAAAGAAAAGTTCTGATGAAGTAGCAAAATTTTTATTAAATTTTGACTCTTCAAAAAGGTGCTACAAGTCTTTTTAATATTCTGTATAACAAGATGGGAGGTACACGTCAAGTTCTTCAGCTGCATACTCAAAGTCAGTTATTTGAGGACAAGTACTGTGTGATTATTGGATTCATCCTAGAACACCATTTTTATTGGAAAGAACAAATGACATGCCATTCAAATTTCAGGACAAATCAATGGAATTTAATAGAGTAGGGTTTCAGATGTCACATGGCAGCTAATCTTTAAAAAGCTACCACTTGTTTACTGTAGTATCAAAGAAAAATATCCACAGTTACCTGAAAAGGTTACTAAAATACTCCTCCTCTTCTGAATTATGTATGTGGAAGAGGCTGGATTTTCTTCACGTATTTCAAAGTAATGTACTGTGGCAGATTAAATGTAGAAAGAGGAAACATTGGTTATCTTCTGTGAAGTCAGGCTGTAGAGAAATTTGCAAACAATTTAGCTATTTTTATCGAAATAAGTGATATATGTTAACATGCAACAGGTTTATTGGTCATTCTTAAATGAATTTCTCAGTTTTAATATCTAGTTCACATAAAAAGCTCTTGGGATTTCTCAACAGTTTTTAAAAACATAAATCATGAGCGATAAAGTTTGAGAAGTACTAGCCTTAAAAAAAGGTTCAGAATAATCCCCATGCTGGTGGTTTTTGAAGCTTGCAACTGAGGTGTATTAATTTTCCAGATCATCTTAACTATTCTATTTTCTTGTCTAGTAAACCGTGAGTGCTGTCTGAAAAAGGTCCCAGAGAAAAGAGTGAATAATGAACCTTGTTGTTTACCTGAGTACAGACACTCCTGCTTAAAAAACTCATCTTTTGCAGGTTTTACAGAGGTTAATAAAGTCTCGAGGGAAATCTCAAGCGAAGCACCTCAATGTCCAGATGGTGGCGGCAGATAAGCTAGCTCAGTGTCCTCCAGTAAGTCTCTCTGTTCAGTATAATCCACTTGAAGTCATCAGCCCCGCTTTCTGTTAACAAAAAACAGACACTAGGTAAACACTTGTCCAGAAGAGGACCCTCTCCATTAGCAGTGGGCTTCTTCCCAAAGTGGAGAACTGTCCACCTCTTGCCATGAGCACATGTCTAGGTCATGGTCGTGGCTTGCAAATGGCTACAGTGTGTCCATGGGGATGTTGCTTTGTTAACATCTAAGACTTCCATAGTATCGTAAATGAAACACAACTGTTGTTTCAGAACTTTGGTTGGAAAGTTGGATCTATTTGGGGTTGGTTTATTATTCACTTCTAATCTGGGAGCAAGCTGCTCTTTATCACCATCTATGAAACTGATCTGAAACCATGTAGACACCAATTTCCAAACCAGTCAGTAAGCAGATTCTGACACCTGAACCCATTCCTACCGTGAATCCATGTTGTGCACACCATGCTTCTGGGTTTTGTTGTGGCTTCTTTTTTTAATGAGGATAATTACAGTGTTGTATTAGTTTCCACTGTACAGCAAAGTGAACCAGCTATACATAACCATATGTTGCCTACCTCCTAGGTTGTTTGGGCTTCCTCATGTCCTTCCCTTGCCGCAGCTATTTCCAAGATTCAGCTTTTCACAGTCTCTATGTCGAAAACAGACTTCTTCCTACACTGTTTGGCTTATAGTCTTATTTTCTTTTTTATATCTCTCTCCTAATGTAGGGTCAATTCCTTTTTTTCACTATTAGCAAATTTTCTATCATGCCCTTAACAACTTATTACACCTGTCCACTTCCTAGTCATTCACACCAGTGATACACGTGTGTCTGTCAACACTGACCCGAGGAGGACTGATGCTTGTACGCTGACTCTAGAGGGCAGTGCGGGGAGGTTGGGGGCTGGTGTCAGGGTGCTATCTGTAACGTCTGCCCCTGCAGGAGCTGTTTGATGTGATCCTGGATGAGAACCAGCTCGAGGACGCCTGTGAACACCTGGCCGACTACCTGGAGGCCTACTGGAAGGCCACCCACCCTCCCAGCAGCAGTCTCCCCAACCCCCTTCTCAGCCGCACTTTAGCCACCTCCACCCTGCCCGTCAGCCCCACGCTCGCCTCCAGCTCACAGGTGAGCGGAGCCCTCATCCACTCCCGGGGTGCCAGCGCAGCATCTGTTCCCATGGGGCAGCTCTCTTCTGCGTGAGCTATGTGCCTGTAAGAAAAGCAGTGTAAGCAGCATCCTGTGAATACAGATCCCCTCTCCCCATATTCTTTTATAGTTGGTGTAGAGTTGCTTTACAGGGTTGTATGGGTTTCTTCCTACAAGGAAGTGGAACAGCTATATGTCTATCAGTTCTCCCCCCATCCCCCCGTCTAGGTTACCGCAGACCACTAACTCTATGCAGACAGGAAGAGAGGAGAAACTTTCTACAGGCTGGCAGCACAGACTGTGGACTCAAGTCCCTCCCGGGCCCTGTGCCTCAGGCATCTAATGGCACCAACGTCATGGGGCTCTCCTAAGGGTTGCATCTCGTGACCCTTCATAGATGAGCATGGAGGCTTGTATTAATAATTTGATATGTGTGACTATCTTGTGCTGGTCTCTGTAAGTGCCATTTAAGCATCTTTTTATCTTTTTTTTTTTCCTTAAAGCCAACATTCCCAGAATTTATCTTCCCACCTGTATCTGAGCAGAGGTGTGGCTCAGTGTATACCCATGTGTAGACAGATCTCAGGAATTTGTATCTGTATTTGAATCACAAGAGAACATATAAAAGAAATCCCTCCTTCCTTCATCTAAAAGAAAAAAAAAAGTTACTCTGTTCAAAGTCTCTAAAAGGCTGAAATGAAATCTAACCCAGCTTGCTTGCTTAATTCTTTTGGTAACATCCAGTAGCATTTATATTACGCTGGACTTGATGTTAATTTGTAAGCACCTGGACTTAAAAGGACTTCCCTTTGTCACGGGGATTCTCCTGTATTTGCTCCTCTGTCTCCAGGGTTCTCAAGGGGATCAGAGGATGGATCGCGGGGCTCCGGCCCGCTCTGCTTCCCAAGCTGAAGAAGAACTCTGCCCGGAACCGGTCAAGAAAGCCCAGCATCGTTCCTCCACCCAGCACCACAACCATCGCAGTGGCACCAGCAGAGGCCTCTCCAGGCAAGAGACCCTGGACTCGGAGACCCAGGAGAGTCGCGACTCCGCCTACGTGGAGCCCAAGGAAGAGTACTCGCACGAACACGCGGACCACTACGCCCCCCACCGTGACCACAACCACCGAGAGGAGCCCCATGGGGGCGGTGAGCACAGACACAGGGAGACTCGGCACCGCTCCAGGGACCCGGACCGAGAGCAGGACCACAACGAGTGCAACAAACAGCGGAGCCGCCACAAATCCAAGGATCGCTACTGTGACAAGGATGGGGAAGGGGTGTCCCGGAGACGGAACGAGGCTGCGGACTGGAACAGGGATGTTTACATCCGCCAATGACTCTTCTGCCCTTCTGTGTTGGTTTTCTTTTTTAAGTCTTGTATACCCACCACCCGCCCAAATCGATCTTGGGGAGAAGGGGGTGTACATTGCAGTCATATGTGATTTGTCTTGTATATTTTGTACTGCTGTTGCTTGGATAGCAACAGCATGAAATAAGAGTATTAATACACTTTTTTTCTTTTGTAAGTGCTCTCTCAATTGGCCTGGAAAGGCTGCAGGCCTGCGGTTGTCTACAGAACCTTGAAACCCATCTGGGGTAGCTGCCACTCGAACAAATCTGTTGCCCTCTGAGTGGCGTTGGTATTTTAAGAAGCATAGCTAATGTTTTTGAAAATGTGGTTGATGTATCCAGTGGGCCAGAACTGGCCCAGATAAAAAGTGGAATTTCCTGATTCTTGCCGATTTTTTTAATATGTAGGCACTTGATTTGCATTCATCCATGGACCACTGTTTCTTGCTTGTACCTCCGGCTGACTAAATTTGGGGACAGATTCAGTCTTGCCTTACACAAAGGGGATCATAAAGTCAGAATCTATTTTCTATGTACTAGTATTGTGTACTGTATAGACAGTTTGTAAATGTTATTTCTGCAAACACCTTCTTACGATAATTATATATATTATATATAATATATATATATATCAGTTTGATCACACTATTTTAGAGTCTTAATGCCAAGTCAGCAGACCTGCTTTATGAATTACAGGGACTAGAAAAGCCCACCTTCAGGAAATTTGTAATAGCATCGACTCAACACCCATCCCCGTTCACTAGAGTCTGTACATACTGTAAATACGTGTGGCTGCTTGACTTGAAAAGGTTTGATTTCTGAATGTTTCACCATCCTTGTAAGTTTATCATTTCTGACCATAAATTATGGGAAATATATAACCAAACTCCAAGGGTTGTTCTACTCCGTGCAGTTCACACTGATCGTGACGACCACGTCCTGCGTAGCTAGTGTCTGAGGTCACAGCACTGGAGTCTAGGAGCTGGAACCTGTGTGCGTGTGGGTCTGGGGGTGAGCATGTGTGAGCAAGTGGAGGATGTGAGTGTGGAAGACGCAAGAAGCATCCAGCCTGGGCCACCGGCGCACACCCACCTGGCCCCTCCGTTCACTATGCTGCTGCAGGAGCCGCCAGGGCGTAGCAGGGAGCTTGCTGCCAAAGGGGACTCGCTCAGAGAGCTCCCACCTGCTGGCTCCTCGGTCGTGCCCCTGGAGAGGAAAAATACAGGCCGCTTTTAACTGTGAGTGTTCCACTGGAAATGTCCGGTCTCTCGTGTGTTCGAGTGTCTGTTGTAGGGAGAAACGTTTACACAGCTTGTAGAATAATTTCAGGGGAAAATCAGAGACCCTGGTTCCTCCTGCCCCGCTGGCTGTTCCCCTCTTATCTCCTCCATCCATCGCCTCCCGTTCCATCCCCATCTCCCCCACCCACTCCGACACTTTCACTGTCCATCAAAACCTAGAAGTGCTTCTTATAACCAAAGTTTCTGCTCTTCAGAAGAAATCAGGGCAAAATGAGGTGACTTGAACAAAGGTGTTGAGGTTTTCCTGCATGGGACACCTGCCCTGAAGGGGAAGCCAGAAGATGCTGAGCCTGGTGTCAGGGACACAGCCCGCGAGGTGGCGGTCACGCTGAGGCTGAAACCTGCTCTGTCTGCGTGTCCATCGGTCCAGTCATGCCTGGACAGGTAAGACAGTATTAGGTGCACAGACCTGGCACTTGAAGTCTGTTCCTGGAAAACTCCTCTCTCTGATTGCCTACATTCAGACCTGGACATCAAAAATTCTTATCTTGTTAAATAAGTTAGGCTATTTTTATTTCGCTTCTTTGGTTATTCCAGGTTCTTGCCAAATATCCTTGGACCTTTACAAGTAAAACTGTTTCATGTTTAATTCCTTATTTTCCTCCCCCAAAGAAAACTCAAGAGTTATAAAAATGAATTATACATATAGTGTTTTATCAGATAATAGAGGAACCGTTTCCCTCAATCTGTTAATTAGCTCTGTACACATACCTTTATTGAATATAAAAACACTAGTCATAATATATAAATTTTCAGTGTAAATTAGTCACATCATTGGGAAACCATGTTCCAATTAAAGTTACTTTTATAAAATACTTCCAGTCAACTTTCCATCTTGGTAAGATGTCCACTAATCATCGGCCCCCAACCTTTCCTATTCAAAGTTACATCCCAGTTCCTGACTTTGGAATATTTAAATTCTTGAGGTATAACTGGTATGTATCTTTTTTGCTGCTACCATTAATCCCTTTCAAAGAACTACATTAATGGATTCTATTTTTAAAAATTTTCTACCTGGACCCTTCGTTTCTCACTTTACTGTGAAACACATTAGTCCAAATCAGAGTGTTCCAGAAACCTCTCTTGTAGGATTTGACATAAGCGCATCTATCTGTGAAGACTGTGTCGTGGGCGTATGTGTAAACGGGGTGTGGGGAATATGTAAATGAAGAAACAATCCCAAGGACAATGGGATATTTACTGACTCCTAGAATGTAAAATTCTAAGTTTTTTCACACAGCAAAGGTTTCAGCTTAACCAACTTGGTTGTAGAATCATGATTTTTGTAGTTAACCTAGAAAATGCTGGAAATGTTCTGAATAGTTCTGTGGGTTTTTTTTTTCCCGTGTCAAACCCATTTCGGTTTTTCCTCTGCTCTCTCTCTACTGCTCATTTAAGTTACTGTTACAAAAAGGTGCTGCTAAATGTAGGCCATCTTAGTTATCCTGTACTTTGGGACAATGCCACATTTGAACATGGTCTGCTCTGCGTTCATGTTAAACCTTCACTGTCAGCTACACCAAACTGTTGAACAAGCCTGGCTTAAAGTCATTCGTATCAAACAAATAAAGAGCTGGCTTCTGCACTGTTTACTGTTAGTAGTATTAATTGCCATTTCAGGAGTGATTCTTGCAGCTGAAAGTGTGCTAAACACTTACCTGCACTTCCCTCATGTGGCTCATCTTCCAGGGGCGGGGAGGTCATGGGCTGCAGTCTCCTCCCCACGACAACTGACAAGTGCCAGCTTCCAGCAGATCAAAGGTCTCTGGGGGTCTGAGCACAGCAATGTCAACTTCCTCTCACCTTCATCCTTACATGTTCAGCAATTCTTGCCTCCGATGTTGAATTTTATTTTTTCCCTTTTAAACGGATCCATCATCAGATCTTCATTTTAATTCCTCACCCTTGGCTCAATGACATGATGCTGCTGGTCCAATCTTGTTAACAGGTCAAGAGTCACTCTGGTGGAGACAACAGGTAATTAGATGTCTCTGGGTCAGTGGTTGAATTGTGGCTAAGTTACGTTTTTAAGTATTTGTACTTTACTACTTAAAATGTGATACACGGTTTTGAAGTAAAATGTACTCACTGTGGAATTAAAATGCTTCTGTTTCCGAAATAACTATGACAACATTAAATATGTTTAAAAAAATGTATTCGTTCTCCGCATTTCCCTTTCTTCCATCTATCATATTTGTTCTTAAATGTCTGCATTCCTTAAGATTTAATGTGTTTTGTGTTCCAATTTGGTTTTTTTTTTTTTTAAAAAGAAACCACTGGAAAATGTCTGTTAAAGGAACAAATGTTAATCCTGTTTCTTATCTGTCATTACTGTTTTCAATATGCAAATATTTTTGTTTTGCCTGTACTGCTTATATTTTGGTGTTTGCTGGTATTAATTGAAACTTAGCATGTTCGCTACGAGGCTCCTTCCTGACCATTTCCATCCCAGCCTAGCACCTAAGCTTCTACAGAGAGCAAGAGAAGGGATGCACTTTCTGTGTTTTAAAATCACATTGAAAGCTCCAGGGGTATGCCGAGCCCTGGAAACAGAAGTACACAGGTCAGCAGCGTTTCCCTTTAGACAGATGACACCTACAGGGTATGAGGCAGAATGACGGATGGAAAGAAGTCAGTTACATAGTGAATCTTAGGGCACTTGGTGTGGTTTTTTCCCTCCTTCAGTAAGGGTGTAACGGTGATCTGCTAGGAAGCTGTACATAAAGGGCAAGGTTCCTGCCTACCTAGGGGCAGGGGTCAAGGACATGCCTCGTTTTCTAGAGTGATGTGTCAAGTGCTGTGACAGGAGGAGTCAGAGGTCCAAGGGGGTCAGACAGCCCAGCTGCAGGGAAGAGTGTGAAGAAAGGCTTGCTCAGAGCAGAGGCCTCTGAAGATCTCACCTGATCCGAGACCTTGCATTCCTCACTATACAAGAAGAGTTTTGAGAAATTCCTAATGTAGACCCTTTGTTGTTGTTTAGTTGCTAATCATGTCCAACTCTTTTGCAACCCCATGGACTGTAGCCCGCCAGGCTCCTCTATCCATGGAATCTCCGAGGCAAGAATACTGAAGTGGGTTGCCTGAATTTTCTTCTCGACAAGATCTTCCCAACCCAGGGATCAAACCTGAATCTCCTGCATTGGCAGGCAGATTCTTTACCGCTGAGCCACCACCGAAGCCCAGTGGAGACCTGTGAAGAGGGGGGAGGGGGGAAAACCTATTAGGCAATTGTTTCCAACTATCCACTTTAAATGCCCAAAGGCTCAGAAATTTTGAGGTGATTCGAATTAACAAAACAGATACATTTAACATGACACGAGACACCTTTTAACCAATGGTGGATATTTTGATAGATCTTATCTAAAAAGCATGTGGGATGAAGCAAGCCCACAGTTAAACAGTCGTTTTACAAAGGCAGTCCACGAATACTGGCCACTATGGGAGATATCTGGTCACCTCTGTGGTTTGGGTGATTTCAGATTTGATGGTGAAGTGGTCTTGTTTTATCTTGATCTATCCTAGTCACAGCTGCATGGTCTGGGGTTGGTGTTCTATGGAGTTGGCAGGAAAACACTGGCCACTTCCCAGCTCTCACAAGACGGTTTTCTCTTTCTCACCAATCATACCTCTATTAATTTGTACATTCCATTAGATGATAAAAGGTACCCAAATTCTATAATAGTCTCATTTCTAATCTATAGAGTTAAAATTCATTTTAGTTTTTAGTTTAAAACATGAAGGAAAAAGAAAACACAGTGAAGGGTGACTGTCATTTGGGAGTGATCCAGAACTCATCTGAAAGAGGGGCTGATACACCAAATAGCAAACAGAAGAAGTCAAGTAAAATCCTCAGCTCGGTTCCTGGCACATGATACGTAAGTTACGGACTACACACCCTGAACTCTGAAGGAACTCATCCTTAGGAGCTCAGTAACAGAAAACATGTTTTATAACCAAATTAAATACTGCTAATTTTATTCCTTTTGTGAAATCCACTCATTTTAACATTAAAAATGACTTGCATTCTTTACAAATTAAAACAAAGACCCCAAATGAAAATACATTCCAGACACCTTTTCTTTATACTCTGCTAAATCCATAAAGGAAAAATTTTCTTAAAAACGCAAAGTATAATCTCAACACACACCCTAATCCCATCCCAACCCTCCAGTTTCTTTCTCTGTGAAGCAGAGTCTCTTGAACTGGTAGAAGAGCTGGCAGCCTTTTCTGTTTCTCCAGCAACATCAATCACATGGTTTGAAAAATGATAATAACCACATGGCACACATTTGGAATCTTCATTTCTAAATATCCTCCTACTGTGCACTTTTGCATTTTATAAATTTTGCTATGAAAAAACCTATACAATCCTTATTTGCCAGCCAAACCAGGTCTTCTATGCTGGCATCTCTCAGAGAACCAATGTCACGGTCCAGTGAGCGCACTGCAGAGGGGTCAAATCGCTGCAGCCGTTTCAACTGTTCAGGTGACAGGCCAGCTCCCGGCATCCCTTCTCCTCCCACCTGTGGGTCCTGCTCGGGAGAAGAATAAACACAGATGAACACCCTCGTGTCAGTAAGAGTGCCTGAGCACCATTCATGTTAAAAGACAAACTCAGTTGTAACTACCACCAATTCCAGAAACCGAAAAATAAGTAAATACGTCTGTGTGTGTGTGTGTGTGTGTGTGTGAGTGAGAGAGAGAGAGAGAAATGGACATGCTGCTTTTCTGTGTAATAAAGTAGGATAATGGTAAGAGCAGTCACTTGATGACTGAACTCCTAGGATGGGCTTTATGCTCATCAAGAACCACAACATGCAGAAGGCCTGAGCACCAGTCAGCAACACATGGATTCCAGGTGCAGCTCTGCCACATCTCAGCTGTATGACTTTAGAACAGTAACTTACCTGTTTCCTCATCTACCAAACAGATAAAATACTCAGTTCTGAGGCTTAAATAAATAAGGTGATATCATGCCTGACATACAGTGGGCACTCAGTAAGTGAAACATCATTATCAGTAACATCACAAGATGAAAATTCAGCTTTGTCAGACCCTCCCAAAGCTGACAGGAGGCCTCTCTCTGGCCCATACCAACTGGATGATAAAAATTCCTTTTTTTTTTGTTTTGTTTTTTTGATGTACTAGAGTATTTAAAGAGATGAGAAAACAAAAGCTGCACTGATTAGGAGGATAAAGAATCATAAGGAACTGAGTGATCTGTGCAAACCGCTACTCCAAAAATTGCACAAGACTAACTTAGGGCACTGTTTCACAGATAAATGTTTATGTCACTGAAGATACATTTTCTTAGGCTTATATCAGAAAACCTACTGTCTGCTAACGCATGGTGGGGTTCCATCTCTTGTAGTATACATTGAATATATATGCATATACACACACACAAAATTGGAGTGAATTCTCAAGTCTTCTTTTCATCTACAATGTAATTATCTTAATTTTTGAGTCTAGAAAGCATCTCCAGATTGCTTTCTGGTTACGTATCCAATTACTTACTAGAATTCTGTCCTGGAAAGTCTGAAGTTAAATGTCCAATGTATCTGAATCAATGTGAGCATTACTACAGATTTAAACCTAGTCTCAAACATCATGGG
This sequence comes from Redunca redunca, assembly GCA_006410935.1. Lineage (NCBI taxonomy): Eukaryota > Metazoa > Chordata > Mammalia > Artiodactyla > Bovidae > Redunca > Redunca redunca. The sequence continues at coordinate 58,670 of SJYQ01032545.1, forward strand.
CTGAAAAATCTAGTCATAAATATATTTTAATAAAAACCAGAACTAAAAGGCAGTGCTCAGTAAAAGAAAGTACAAGGGAGTTTTTAAAATGTTCTCTATCTTATCTAAGAAACCAAAGGAAGAGATAAGCTGCACTATCTTCCCCCACTTGGCTAGTCTTTTGAATCCCAGTTATTAAAGCCTGTTTGGGCTTTGATATGTCATGAGAAAAAATGCTCACCATTTCCCCTACCAGAAAAACACAGGACTGACAGAGGGGAAAAGGGTTTTAGAAACAAAATTCCAAATAACAAGAGCCACAAGTCAAACATGTATCAAAAATCCACCTGAGTTCTACAGTCATTTAAACACATTACTGACTGGGGGATTTTTGCAGAAATTAACACCTGTGGCTGGCAATTCGTTATGTAAGTGAATACTGATACTTCTCCAGTCAATAACATTTGGATAACAAAATACGTATTAACACACCTCTGGTCAGTAAGAGTGAAGGCCTGGAAATCCTGGATCAGCATGTGAAAATTCCAGATGTTCCAGGACCATCTGGAACGGCTTTCATCAGAGAAACCGCCCTGACCTCCACAAGATTTGTTTCACGAGTTTTACACGACGTATCCCTTCATGTAACTCTCTGGGTTTCTCACTACGCTTACGTTTCTGTGACCTACTGGATCACCTGGAGAGAGCTACCACGGTCCTCACCTGGTGCTGCAGCTGAAGGCCGGGAAACGTCTCCAGGGCCCAGGCAACCTGCTCCTCGTTTTCTGCCAGTGTGACAGTGCACGTGCTGTACACCAGCACGCCCCCCGGCTTGAGCAGCTCCACCGCCTGAAGACAAGAGCGGTCAGACCACGGGTGTCAGGAGGGCAAGCACATGTTTGAAATGCATATGCAAAATAACATCCAGAAGTGGAATAATTTGCACAGGACATCTACTGAACGCTGGAAGACCTCAGCTTTCTGAAGGGACAAGAAAACCTCCACATAACCGGGCAAAAGAAAAAGGCAAGAGAACGGAATCAGGATGGGCCCTGCACCCTAGGGGGAGCTGTGAATGGAGGAGGGGAGATTCCTGCACCCTGGCAGGTCCCCTCACTGGCAGCGGAAGAACCCACGCAGCCTGCAGCACCAGAGGAGTGGCCCCATCAGAAGGCCGGCACCTCCACCCCGTGGTCCTCAGTGAGATGTCCGTCTGCTTGTACAGGTGGAGACTGGCTACAGAAGCTCGGGCTTTGGAGACAGTCCCAGGGAGAGGCTCGGGGTTGGCTGCATGGGGACAGCTTGAAGAGGCAGCATTGCGGCAAGTGAGGCTGCGCGCAGCAGCAGCCAGGGCCTGACAGAGAGGCAAGGCCCCGTTGTCAGGTGGGGGCGGGCACCCAAGGAGAGGGGCAGAGAAACCGTAAGGGCTGCCTTCCCCATGCCTGTTCCCAAGACGATGGTCACACATGCTCTGGGGGTGGGCGCGTGCCGCCACCACCACTGAGGGCGTCACAGGCAGGCCCAGGCCCCTGCCACCGCTGAAAGCCAGGCAAGCGGGCACTGTCACACCCCTGCTAAACCGGGAACAAGCAATGGCCACCACACCCGCACACTTGCAACGAGGGAACAACGGCCAGCAAGCACCCACCCCCTCGATTCCAGACAACACAGAGTAGGAGGGCCTGCCCTTTCTTCTCACAAAAACACCAAAACCACAACAAACTGCCAAACCACTGCCAGCATGAAAGGACTGGAACCTACCAGTAAAGACAGTCTGCTTCCAAAGACGAGGAGGAGGCCACAGCAAGACGGCAGGAGGGGCGCTTTTGCAACATAAATCCCATACCCTCCGGGGATTTATACCCACCAACTAGAAAATAATTATATCGCAGAGGTTTTCCCAAAGAGTGACAGTTTTGAGCATCACATCAGGCTCCCCAGCCTGAGGGTCTGGCATCGAGAGGAGCAGCCCCCAGGACATCTGCTTTGAAGACCAGCAGGGCTTGAATGCAGGAACTCCACGGGACGGGGGAAAGCAGAGACTTCAGTCCAGGAGGGCACACGCAGATTTCAGGTGCACTGGGACCCAGCGCAAAGCAGTGCCTCCACAGGACCCTCGGCCGGACTTACCTGCGGCTTGTGGAGGGTCTCCTGGGGAGGTGGGGGTTGGCTCTGGCTCCCTGTGGGACCAGGGTCACTGGTGGCAGAGACCCAAGGGAATACCAATTGGTGTAAGCTCTCCAGCAGGTCTTTTAGCTCCAAGACCTGGCCCTGCCCAACAGCCTACAGTGTTGGAACATCTCCAGGAAAACCACCAGCAAGACAGGAACACAGACTCACCACCCATCAGCAGACAGGACGCCTGAAGCTATACTGAGCTCACCCACAAAACTAAATGAAATAAGCCTGACAGAGAAAGACAAATATCGTATGACATCAGTTATATGTGGAATCCAAAAAAATGATACAAGGGAATTTACGTAAAAACAGAAACGGACTCACAGACTACAAAAGCAAATCTCCGATTACCAAAGGGGAAAGGCGGCAGGGAGGGATGTACTAGGAGGTGGAGTTAACATACACATAAACACATAATCAGCCAGGAACGACCATATAGCACAGGAACCCTATCAATATTCTGTAATAACTTACATGGGGAAAGAATATGAAAAATAGTAGATATATGAATACCTGATTCGATTTTCTGTACACCTGAAACACAACATTGTAAGTCAACTGTACTCCAACATAAAAAAGGGCACATACACTCCCGCGTTCATAGCAGCGCTATTTACAATAGCCAAGGCACGGAGGCAACGTCAACAGAGCAATGGATAAAGAAGATGTGGCACACACATACAAGTCAGACTTCAGAAACAGTCACCAAAGGGGAAAGGTAGAAGGGAGGGATAAATTAGGAGTTTGGGATTAACACCTGGGAAAAGACCCTGATGCTGGGAAAGACTGAAGGTAGGAGGAGAAGGGGACGACAGAGGATGAGACGGTTGGTTGGCATCACCGACTCGATGGACATGAGTTTGAGCAAGCTCCGGGAGTTTGTGAAGGACAGAGAAGCCTGGTGTGCTGCAGTCCATGGGGTCGCAAAGCGTAAGACACAACTGAGCGACTGAACTGACTGACTGACCAGGATTAATATACATAAGACGGGCTTCCCAGGTAGCACAGTGGTAAAGAATCCACCTGCCCAGGCAGAAGGCACTGATTAGATCCCTGGGTCAGGAAGATCCCCTGGAGAAGGCAATGGCAACCGGCCCCAGAATTCTCACCTGAGAAATCCCATGGACAGAGGAGCCTGGCAGTCCATGGGGTCAATGTTGGACATGACTGAGCAACTAAACAACCATATATATAAACAATCAACAAGGACCTACTGGACAGCACAGGGAACTCTGCTCAATGTTATATGGCAGCCAGGATGGGATGGGAGTCTAGGGCAGAACGGATACATGTGTATGTATGGCTGAGTCCCTTTGCTGCGCACCTGAAACTATCACAACATTGTTAACTGGCTATACCCCAATGCAAAATAAAAAGTATACAAAGAAAAATATGATTATTGAAAAAAAAAACAATGTTCCAGACCAGATGCATTTCATTAGTTCAGAGCTGTTTCAGCCCATCTGGACCAAGACTTTTCCCAAATGTGATCATTCAGTTTCATGGGTTTAGAGACCATTTTTATGCTGAAAATTCACCATTTTTATGCTGAAAATTCACCATTTTTAGGTAAGACTCCTTTTTTATTTCTGTTCCCATATATTCAACGGCTTTCTCCATATTTTTCCCATCCCACACTGAATGCCTACCCTCCTCTGAAGCCTCCTAGAGAAGGATTCCCCCATCCTTCCTGGGGTACAGGCCCCAACCCTGGATCATCTTTTATGCCTCTTTCCCTCACGTTCCTGTCCATCAAGTAAATCCTCTTGCCTCTACCTTCAGAACAGACCCAGGAGTCTCACGACTCCCACTGCTGCCATTCTGCTCCTAGTTTCATGATTTTTTTTCACCTGGATTATTCCAACTGTTTCCCACCTGCTTCGTTTCCTGCCCTCCTCCCATCTATTCTCAACACAGCAACCCAAGTGGTGCTTTTAAAACCGCCTCTTCTCAGCTCAAAACCCTTCCCTGGGGAGTTCCCTGGTGGCCAAGGACTGTGTACTTTCACGGCTGGGGCCCGGGTTCAATCCCTGGTCAGGAACTGAAACCATGCATGCCTCAAGGGACGGCCAACAGAACAAAAAACCCTTTCGGTATTCCTTGTCATCACTTGGAGTCAAAGCTCACGGCCTCAGAGTGGCCCTCCCGACGTATGTACAGCAGCCCCTTGCAGCCTTCCCCTCTGTGTGCCTGGCTTGTCCTGAGCCCCACCAGCCTCTGCGGTTCTGGCAGGTGCGGCACCCCAGACTCAGGACCTCTGCAGCAGCCCGGACAGCCTGCTCCTTCCCTGCAGGGCTTGCTCCCTGCACACCATCCGTGTCTCTCTGCTCCCACTCCGGGTGCCCCCACTCCCAGCTCCTCTCTTCAGTTTGCTCCACGGGGTCACTCCCTGGATACACAAAATCACTTACTCATCTCTCTTCATACTCCTCCCCAGTTAGAAATGCAGCTAGCACTAGTGGTAAAGAACCCGCCTGCCAGTGCAGGAGATATAAGAGATGCAGATTCAATTCCTCGGTCAGCAAGAGCCCCTGGAGGAGGGCACGGCAACCCACGCCAGTATTCTTGCCTGGAGAATCCCATGGACAGAGAAGCCTGGCAGACTCAACTCAATGGTGTTGCAAAGAGTCAGACACAACTGAAGCGACTTGCAAAGCACAGTACCAGTTAGAATAGAAACCCCACGTAAGACGTAACAGACTAGTACCAATGTGCTCTTGCGATTGCTTCAGTCCAAGAAAACTGTGCATTGTGTTAAAAATTGTGAAAATTACTGTGATGATTCATTTAGCAAACAGAGGTGGACAGAGGGGTTTTCTTATGTATCAAAACTTGTCTATAATTATGTCATCTATGTACCAAAAGAATAAATAAATTACTTTAGTTGGAAAAAAATAAAAGAAACCTCATGTAAAAGGGCAAGGATTAACTATCACATCCTCAGCACCTAGCACTGTAGCATACAGGGGCTGCCCAGGAAGTATTTGCTCAAGAAATAAAGTGTAAGATGAAAATGAGCCTGTCCCTAATAATTAAACTTTTTTCAAATCCCTAAATTTTTAAAAAATGTTAATGAAAATCTAAAAAAAAAAAAAAAAGCATATACTAATATCTCTTAACCATAGTAGACTGATTAAAATTTAAACTTTGCCAGCTGCTGTTTGAGCCTACTACATGGCTTTTCTCAACAAATCTTATCACTGCCAGAAGAATGGTTACTGTCTCCAGGGAGGCAACCCCATCAGGTGGAGGTATCCTCCCCATTTCTCCATCATGAAACCCAGGTATCCAAAGTAACTGATGCGGAGACACGTATCCACAGTCTCAACTCCCACCCTCACCCAAAGGCTCATGTGCTGGGTTTTACTCTCTCTTGCACACGGTCAGCTGCTCCTTGTCACTAAGACCAACACATCTCCTCCCAAACGGCCTCTTAAAATGCCTAAATGAGCTGAAACAAACAGAAAGCCAAGTCTCTTAAAACAGGATCCTAATTTTTTATCCTCAGCCTTCCCTGGTGGCTCAGCGGTCAAGAATCTGCTTGCCAATGCAGGAGACACAGGTCTGACCCCTGGGTCAAGAAGATCCCCTGGGGAAGGAAACGGCTACCCACTCCAGTATTCTTGCCTGGGAAATGCCATGGACAGAGGAGTCTGGCAGGCTATAGTCCATGGGATCGCAAAGAGTCATACATGACTTAGCGACCAAACAACAGGAGCAACAAAATTTTACCCAAACGTCAAAGTGGGTGGTAGCTATAAGCAAAGCTTCTTTTTCTGCTTGTTGTTCCAACTTCCAGGATGCGTTCTCTCAAGACCGTATAGAAGAAAAAGCTGAAACAATTCTCTCCCAGTGCCACTTTCGGTAGCAAAGGAGACACCAGGGGTGCTGAAGAGAAAGGCACTCAAAGGCAGCTTCAGAGAGGGAATCATCGGAGCACACCCTCTGTGGCTATAGCCTGTATGTTTATAATTACAGAGCTGAGAGGAAACGGCAGGACCGTCTTCGATCCAATGCTGCCTGCATCCTGGGAAATCCATGAAATCATGTCTGCAAGGCTGAGAGAAATTCTCACGTGTTTCATCAGTGCCTCCTGTGAAACATCCCGGAGACCAGTCTGACTTGCTAAGTTTGCCTGGTCCTTCTACATCCTACACTGGATGCTGTCACGTCCCACTTTCATGAATGAGTTCACCTCTGTTGGACTTCCCACCTTTAATTCACTAAGATGATTAGGAAGTCTATTAAAAAGCTATTTATCTATTTATCTAATTATTTTTGCCATGCCACATGATATAAGAAATCGTAATTCCCCATTTGGGGATCAAACCTGTGGCCCCCTGCAGTGCAAGCACAGTCTTAACCACTGGACTCCCAGGGAAGACTCAAAAGTATTTTATTTTATATCCAAATGTTTTACATCAGTTAGTAACTCTATGTTAACAACCCTCTACTTTTAAGATAAAGCATAAGGTTTCAAATTCATTCCATGTCTCAGAGAAGAAATTCTACTACTGCCTGCAATGACGGAATGAGTCGGCATAAAGGCAGACTAGGTCTCTGGTGCTCTCTGTGTGTGGTGTATATAAAACTTACCACTTTAACCATTTCTAAGTGTAAAATTCAGTGGCATTAAGTATTAGTATATTCACACTGCTGTACAACCATCACCGTTATCCATCACCTGAACTCTTCCAAACTGAAACTCTGAACCATGAAACATCAACTCCTGATTCGTCCTGCTCCTTCAGCCTCTGGTAATCTATATTCTACTTTCTGTCTCTATGAATTTGCCTTTTCTAGACACTAGATAAACCATTTGGTCCTTTTGTGTCTGGCTTATATAATTCAGCATAATATGTTCAGAATTCATCCATGTTGTAGCATGCATCAGAATTTCATTCCTTTCCAAGGCTGGCTAAAATTTCACTGTTTGTACAAACCACATTTTACCTATCCATTCATCTATTGATGGGCACATGGGTTTTTCCCACATTTTAATTACTGTGAATAATGCTGCTATGACAACTGCTCTCAGTCTTTAAAATATCAAACTAGGTCACCTTTCTTCCACAACAAAGTAGCATCACATACCACAGTGAAGAGTTTTCGCTGTAACGGTTGGTAGGACATCACTTCTTTCAAAGTCCAAGTACATGCCATGTTTGGCCTCTGTCCCATTCCACTGCAGGGAGCATCGAGAAGAATTCGGTCAAATGATTCTGGTAAGAATGGAGGTTCTCCTGTAAAGAAAATTATAAACATATTTGTGGAAGGGCACAGACAGACAGCTCCAGCACTCTAAGAATTCCACCAGAGGGCTCCAGGATCTTTCCACGCTGTCCTGGGGGTGGGGGGTGGCACAGAGAGCTTCTGCAACAGGAAACCTATCAGTGGGTACCAGAACTCACCCTTCTGTCCTATGAGGGCGCAAATACCACCCCCCGACACACACACTGGGAAACCTATCAGCAGGTGCTAGGACCTGCCCATGGCATCCCAGAAGGGCACGAATAGCTCCCCTAAGACATTTGCCCAGAAGATGGGCTGAAGCCACAGCTGAACCTCAGGGGCTGTGTGAGTAAGAAGGAAGAGCTGAAATCCCTCCTCACAGCTGCTCAAACTGCGAAGTCACATCTCTGTTGACAGCTTCCTAAACTCAGCACCTACAAAACATCCAAAACTGCTCCTGCAGCTGGGATGGGTCTGGCTCTAGCAGCCATGGGTCCAAGACTGAACCAGGAAGAGGCAGAAAATGAGAACAGACCAATCGCAAGTAATTAAATGGAAAGTATAATTAAAAATCTTCCAACAAACAAAAAAGTCCAGAACCAGTTGGCTTTATAGGTGAATTCTATTAAATATTTACAGAACAGCTGACATCGCTCCTGAAAATCTTCCCAAAAACTGCAAAGGAAGGAACACTTTCTAAGTTCAGTCTATGAGGCCACCATTAGACAAGTGTTAAGTCACTCAGTTGTGTCCGACTCTTTGCGACTTCATGGACTGTAGTCCACCAGGCTCCTCTGCCCAGGGGTTTTCCAGGCAAGAATACTGGAGTGGGCAGCCATTCCCTTCTCCAGGGGCTCTTCTCGATCCAGGGATGGAACCTGGGTCTCCTGCATTGGCAGGTGGATTCTTTACCATCTGAGCCACCTGAAAACAAAATGTCTGTGAAAGTCACTCAGTTGTGTCTGACTCTTTGCAACCCCATGGACTGTAGCTGGTTAGGCTTCTCTGTCTATGGGATTTTCCAGGCAAGAACACTGGAGTGGGTTGCCATTTCCTTCTCCCCTTCAGACAAAGATACCATGAAAAGAGACAATTACAGGCCAATATCACTGATGAATACAGATGCAAAAATCCTCAACAAAATATTAGCGAACCAAATCCAACAACACAGTAAAAGGATCATATACCATGATCAAGTGGGATTTATCCCAGGGAAATAAAAGATTTGTCAATATCCACAGATCAATCAGTGTGATATATAACATTAAAAAATTAAAGAATAAAACCATATGATCATCTCTACAGATACAGAAAAAGCTTTCAACAAAATTCAACACTCATTTATGAGAAAAACTCTCCAGAAAGTGGGCACAGAGGGAACATATCTCAACATGAGAAAGGTCATATATGACAAACCCACAACAGACATACTCAACGGTGAAAAACTGAAAGCATTTCCACTAAGATCAGGAACAAAACAAAGATGTCCACCCTCGCCACTATTATTCAGCATAGTTTTGGAAGTCCTAGCAGAGAGGAAAAAGAAATACAAAGAATCCAAACTGGAAAAGAAGTATGACTGACACTGTTTGCAGATGACATGATACTACACATAGAAAAATTCTAAAGATCCCACCAGAAAGCTACTAGAGCTCCTCAGTGAATTCAGTAAACCTGCAGGACACCAAAGCAATACACAGAAATCCCTTGCATTCTTGGACTTCCTTTGTGGCACAGTGGATAAGAATCTGCCTGCCAATGCAGGGGACATGAGTTTGATCCCTGGTCTGGGAAGACTCCACACGCTACAGAGCAACTAAGCCCGCCTGCCACAACTACTGAAGACTCCACGCTCTAGGGCCAGCAAGCTGCAACTGCTTGAGTCTGCACGCTGCAACTACTGAAGCCCGCACGCCTAGAGCCTGTGCTCCACAACGAGAGAAGCCACCACATGAGTCGCCTGTGCACTTCAGCTAGAGAGCAGCCGCTGCTCTCAGCAAGTACACAGAGCCCATGTGCAGCAAGGAAGACCCAGTGCCCCCGAAAATAAATAAATACAGCAGCCTGTACGTCTCACACACACAAAAGAAATCTCTTGCATTCTTATACACTAACAATGAAAGATCAGAAATAGAAATTAAGGAAACAATCTCATTTACCAGCACATCAAAAAGAGTAAAAGACCTAGGAATACATCTACCTAACGAAGCAGAAGACCTATACTCAGAAACTATAAGATACTGATGAACAAAATCAGAGATGACACAAACAAATGAAAGCATACACCATGTTCTTGGATTGGAAGAACAAAAATACTGTGAAATGACTATACTACCCAAAGCAACCCCCAGACTTAATGCAATTCCTATCAAATTACCAATGACATTTTTTACAGAACTAGAACAAAAAATTTTACAATCTGTATAAAAACAAAAATGACCCTGAATAGCCAAAGCAATCTTCAGAAAGAAAAACAGCAGGAAGGCCCTGGCTTCAGACTACTACAAAGCTATAGTCATAAAAACAGTATAATATTGGAACAAAAACCTGAAATATAAATCAATGGAACAAGATAGAAAGTTCAGAGATAAACCCACACACCTATGGTCACCTAATCTGTAACAAAAGAGGCAAGAGTATACAATGAAGAAAAGGCAGCCCCTTCAATTAGTGGTGCTGGGAAAACTAGCCACTTACATGTGAATGAACTTAGAACACTCCCTAACACCAGACACAAAAATAAAATCAAAATGGAATTAAGACCTAAATATAAGGCCAGGCACTATAAAACTCAGAGGAAAACACAGGCAGAACATTCTTTGGCATAAATTGTAGCAATATCTTTTTCAATCCACCTCCTAGAGTAATGAAAATAAAAACAAAAATAAACAAGTGGGACCTAAATAAACTTAAAAGCTTTTCCATACGAAAGGAAACCATAAACAAAACACGGCCCTCATAATGGGAGACAATATTTGCAAACGAAGCAACTGACAAGGGATTAATGGCCAAAATATACAAACAGTTCATGTAGCTCAATATTAAAAAAAAAAACAACTAAAATAAGAGCAAAAGACCTAAAAAGACATTTCTCCAAAGAAGACATACAATGGCCAAAAAGATGGTCAACATGGCTCACTCATTATTCAGTTCAGTCACTCAGCCATGTCTGACTCTTTGCGACCCCATGAATCACAGCACACCAGGCCTCCCTGTCCATCACCAACTCCTGGAGTTCACTCAAACTCATGTCCATCGAGTCAGTGATACCATCCAGCCATCTTATCCTCTGTCATCCCCTTCACCTCCTGCCCTCAATCCCTCCCAGCATCAGGGTCTTTTCCAATGAGTCAACTCTTCGCATGAGGTGGCCAAAGTATTGGAGTTTCAGCTTCAACATCAGTCCTTCCAATGAACACCCAGGACTGATCTCCTTTGGAATGGACTAGTTGGATCTCCTTGCAGTCCAAGGGACTCTCAGGAGTCTTCTCCAACACCACAGTTCAAAAGCATCAATTCTTCAGTGCTCAGCTTTCTTCACAGTCCAACTCTCACACCCATACCTGACCACTGGAAAAACCATGGCCTTGACTAGACAGACCTTTGTTGGCAAAGTAATATCTCTGCTTTTGAATATGCTCTCTAGGTTGGTCATAACTTTTCTTCCAAGGAGTAAGTGTCTTTTAATTTCATGGCTGCAGTCACCATCTGCAGTGATTTTGGACCCAGAAAAATAAAGTCTGACACTGTTTCCACCGTTTCCCCATCTATTTCCCATGAAGTGATGGGACCAGATGCCATGATCTTCATTTTCTGAATGTTGAGCTTTAAGCCAACTTTTTCACTCTCCTCTTTCACTTTCATCAAGAGGCTTTTTAGTTCCTCTTCACTTTCTGCCATAAGGGTGGTGTCATCTGCATATCTGAGGTGACTGATATTTCTCCTGGCAATCTTGATTCCAGCTTGTGCTTCTTCCAGCCCCACATTTCTCATGATGTACTCTGCATAGAAGTTAAATAAGCAGGGTAACGATATACAGCCTTGTCGTACTTCTTTTCCTATTTGGAACCAGTCTGTTGTTCCATGTCCAGGTCTAACTGTTGCTTCCTGACCTGCATATAGGTTTCTCAAGAGGCAGGTGAGGTGGTCTGGTATTCCCATCTCTTTCAGAATTTTCCACAGTTTNCAAAGGCTTTGGCATAGTCAATAAAGCAGAAAGAGATGTTTTTCTGGAACTCTCTTGCTTTTTCTATGATCCAGCAGATGTTGGCAATTTGATCTCTGGTTCCTCTGCCTTTTCTAAAACCAGCTTGAATGTCAGGGAGTTCACGGTTCATGTATTGCTGAAGCCTGGCTTGGAGAATTTTGAGCATGACTTTACTAGCGTGTGAAATGAGTGCAACTGTGCAGTAGTTTGAGCATTCTTTGGCATTTGCCTTTCTTTGGGACTGGAATGAAAACTGACCTTTTCCAGTCCTGTGGCCACTGCTGAGTTTTCCAATTTGCTGGCATATTGAGTGCAGCACTTTCACAGCATCATCTTTCAGGATTTGAAATGGCTCAACTGGAATTCCATCACCTCCACTAGCTTTGTTCGTAGTGATGCTTTCTAAGGCCCACTTGACTTCACATTCCAGGATGTCTGGCTCTAGGTAAGTGATCACACCATCATGATTATCTGGGTCGTGAAACTCTTTTCTGTACAGTTCTTCTGTGTATTCTTGCCACCTCTTCTTAATATCTTCTGCTTCTGTTAGGTCCATACCATTTCTGTTCTTTTTCAAGCCCATCTTTGCATGAAATGTTCCTTTGGTATCTCTAATTTTCTTGAAGAGATCTCTAGTCTTTCCCATTCTGTTGTTTTCCTCTATTTCTTTGCATTGATCGCTGAGAAAGGCTTTATCTCTCCTTGCTATTAGAAACACAAATCAAAACGCAGTGAGGCATCACCTCAAACCAGTCTGAATGCCATCATAAAAAAATCTACAAACAATAAATGCTGGAGAAGGCATGGAAAAAAGGGACACCCCCTTCCCTGTTGGTGGGAATATAAATTGGTACAGCCATACTGAGAACAGTATGGCAGTTCCTTAAAGGACTAAAAATAGAACCACCATATGACCCAGCAATCCCACTCATTGGCATATATCCACAGAAAACCATAATTCCAAAAGGTACGTGCACCACCTCAATGCTCACCACAGCACTCTTTACAATAGCCAAGACATGGAAGCAACCTAAATGTTCATCAACAGAGGAATGGATAAAGAAGATGTGGTACCTATATGTAATGGAATATTACTCAGCCATAAAAAAAGAACAAAATTATGCCATTTACATGAATGGGCCTAGAGATTGTCATACTGAGTGAAGTAACAAGTCAGACCCAGAAAGACAAACATCATATTGCTTATATGTGGGATCTTAAAAAGAAAAAAAAAAGCTAAAAAAATAAAAAAGCGTACTAATGAACTCAGTTACAAAACACAAGTAATGTTACAGATGTGAAAGAAAACAAACTCACGGTTACTAGGGGATAGGTAGGAGGGATAAATTGGGAGAATGGTATTGACATATATATACTACTATTTATACTGCTAACTAACAAGGTGCTATTGTGTAGCATAGGGAACTCAGTACTCTGTAATGCCCTATATGGGAAAAAAAAATCTTTAAAAAGGTTGGGTATATGTATCTGTATAACTGAATCACTCTGCTGTACACCTAAAACTAATGCAACTTTGTAAAGGAACTGTGTGTGCTGTGCTTAGTCTCTCAGTAGTACCCGACTCTTTGCAACCCTATGGACTGTAGCCCTCCAGGCTCCTCTGTTCATGGGGACTCTCAGGGCAAAAGTACTGGAGTGGGTTGCCATGCCCTCCTCCAGGGGATCTTCCTGACCCAGGAGTCAAACCCAGGTCTCCCACATTACAGGCGGATTTTTTTTACCATCTGAGCCAACAGAGAAGCCCAAGAATACTAGAGTGGGTGCCTATCCCTTCTCCAGAGGATCTCCTGCATTAAAGGCAGATTCTTTACCAGCTAAGCTACTATGGAAGTCCTCCCATAAAAGTTGTTTGTTGTTTTTAACTTATTTGCTCTCTGCCCTATTAACACAGAAAACTCCTGAGGCAGATGCAATCATCAGGAATTCAAGATCATAATCTAGAATAGAAAGTAATAAGAAACAATTTCTCCATTCAACCAAGTAGCTGGTTAAGCTGATTGATTTACATGTAAAAAAAAAGGTTAAAGACATCATTATTATTGAATAAACTGATATAGCACAGTTCAGTTCAGTTCAGTCACTCAGTCGTGTCCGAATCTTTGAGACCCCATGAATCGCAGCACGCCAGGCCTCCCTGTCCATCACCAACTCCTGGACTTCACTCAGATTCACATCCATTGAGTCAGCGATGCCATCCAGCCATCTCATCCTCGGTCGTCCCCTTCTCCTCCTGCCCCCAATCCCTCCCAGCATCAAAGTCTTTTCCAATGAGTCAACTCTTCTCATGAGGTGGCCAAAGTACTGGAGTTTCAGCTTTAGCATCATTCCTTCCAAAGAAATCTCAGGGATGATCTCCTTCAGAATGGACTGGTTGGATCTCCTTGCAGTCCAAGGCACTCTCAAGAGTCTTCTCCAACACCACAGTTCAAAAGCATCAATTCTTCAGCAACCAGCCTTCTTCACAGTCCAACTCTCACATCCATACGTGACCACAGAAAAAACCATAGCCTTGACTAGACATACCTTAGTCGGCAAAGTAATGTCTCTGCTTTTGAATATGCCATCTAGGTTGGTCATAACTTTTCTTCCAAGGAGTAAGCATCTTTTAATTTCATGGCTACAATCACCATCTGCAGTGATTTTGGAGCCCAAAAAAATTAAGTCTGACACTGTTTCCACTGTTTCCCCCATCTATTTCCCATATAGCCCAAGCTAAAGTTTAATCAAGTGAGACTTAGCACCCTCAATGTCAGAAGCCACACTTCATCAGAGCTAGGACCTGAAATTAATTCTAGTCATTCTAAGGGCTGTTATTTTATTAAGAAATCTTACTGCAGACAGCCCCAGAAAGAGAGGGTACTGTTCAGATTCTAGTAAAACATATCAGTTGTAGAATTCCTCGGTCTCCTCACTACTGTAGCCATGAGCAAGGCTGTGCTCTAGAACGAGTCTGAAGTGAAGTGAAATGAAGTTGCTCAGTCGTGTCCGACTCTGCGACCCCATGGGCTGTGGAGCCTACCAGGCTCCACAGTCCATGGGATTTTCCAGGCAAGAGTACTGGAGTGGGTTGCCATTTCCTTCTCCAGGGGATCTTCCCAACCCAGGGATCGAACCTGGGTCTCCCACATTGGAGGCAGATGCTTTACTGTCTGAGCTACCAGGGAAGTCTACATATCCCCAAATCCGCTCTCCCACGGGTTTCCCTCTGCATTCACTTACACAACTTTCTCCACTCCAACTTCTCATCTGTTTAGCGTTACTGGAGAAAGTAACCCATTCCGGAGAAAGTAACCAAATGGGTCTGCTTATGCTCCCTAACTGTAAGACATTACTGCTAATTGATTTTACACTAAGTTAGCTGATTTCCTACGGCACCCACTGCAATGTTTCAAGTCACATCCCAGGAGAACCTTCTGCTTTTCTCTGACTGCAAAACTATTAGACACACTGCTAACTGCTGCTAAGTCACTTCAGTCGTGTCCGACTTTGTGCGACCCCATAGACGGCAGCCTACCAGGCTCCCCATCCCTGGGATTCTCCAGGCAAGAACACTGGAGTGGGTGGCCATTTCCTTCTCCAATGCATTAAAGTGAAACGTGAAAGTGAAGTCACTCAGTCGTGTCTGACTCTTCGAGACCCCATGGACTGCAGCCTACCAGGCTCCTCCATCCATGAGATTTTTCAAGGCAAGAGTACTGGAGTGGGGTGCCATTGCCTTCTCCGATTAGACACAAGCTCTTATCAATTTAACTTTTCTGTATCTACAACCATGCTTGCTTTCTTATCAATTGCCTCCAAAGAAATACCTTATCAAGGTAAGCAATTATTTTTAAAATTGTTAACAACTTATTGACCAATGACTTATTAATATATCTTTTGTTACCTGAATGTTATTGACCAGAAACCTAAATTGCTGGCCATAGGCATTAGTTTCTATAAAAATTCCCGTCAATAGTGTGTTAATACATACTAATAAAATCCTCTTGAAAGATATGCCAATTTACACTGCCAGTAGCATGAGTGTAATTATGTTATAGCCCTTTTTTTTTTCATTATATGGTCACACTGTCTTTGTTTTCTTTCTACTGGAAGTTACCTTTTTCTCACTGATTTGTTTAGAAGAGCAAAAGAGACACAGATGTCTAGAACTGTCTTTTGGACTCTGGGAGAGGGAGAGGGAGGAATGATTTGGGAAAATGGCATTGAAACATGTATAATATCATATGTGAAACGAATTGCCAGTCCAGGTTCAATGCATGATACTGGATGCTTGGGGCTGGTGCACTGGGAAGACCCAGAGGGATGGTACAGGGAAGGAGGAGGGAGGGGGGTTCAGGATGGGGAACACGTGTGTACCTGTGGCAGATTCATGTTGATGTATGGCAAAACCAATACAATATTTTAAAGTAATTAACCTCCAATTAAAATAAGTAAATCTATATTAAAAAAAAAGAAGAGCTCTTTGTACATCAAGGATATTAATCTCATCTTTCTTAAGTATGTTACAAATATTCCCCACAATTTGCCAAAATGTTAGGCATTAAATTTATCTTTTTATTTGCTGAGTTCTATGTTTGCTTTCATGCTTCAGAATCTTCCCCCTTATGAAATCAAATAAACGTTCATGTATATCTGCTTCTTGTTACCATCCCAGCTTAATTCCTGACAGTAAGCTTTAATCCATGTTGAAGTTACTTTTGTGTATAATCCTTTCCCCCCACTGTGTAAAAAAAAATCATCCTCAGAACTACTTATTGACAAATTTACTCTTCCCTCTAGGTTTGAAATGCTAATTTTATCATATGCTAAATTTGTGTAGACATTTGAACCTATTTCAAGTTCTGCTCCAAATATGCTAGTAATTAAGCTCTACTTTCCGGAGCTCCAAGTTAACCCATTTCTACTCTGCTGTGTGATGCTGAGGTGGAACTCTGAACTACGATACTTCTTTGCCTGCTGATTTCAAGATTCACCAACAGGAGGCAGAGAAGCAATGAAGGTGGATAGAGGATGGACAATAAGAAGGGTAGAGGACAGGAGATGATCCTTCCCGAAGGCTTGTTGTTTCTGTCTAAACAACCCCAGGCACAGCCCTTTGCCACAGTAGCTACAGTTTCCAGCTTTTTCCCTTAAGTATCACAAAACGGATAGAGCCCCCTACCTCAAGTGGCAAGTTCCAGCTACCTGAGATCACCTGCTCTGAATCCTGAGTAGCAGCTAGGCAACACCCCTTTCCTTAGAGTTTTGAATCCTGGCTCCAGGGAGCCTCTCCCCTAAACTTTGTGGAGAATCCAGAAATAAACCTGTGCACTTACAGTCAATGAAGTATGATAAAGAAGGCTAAAATATACAGAGGAAGAAAAAGAAAGTTTTCAATAAGTGACTTTGGGAAAACTGGACAACAACATGCAAAAGAATGAAGTTAGAACATTTTCTCACACTATATTTTTTAAAAACTCATAATGGATAAAAAGTCCTAAATGTATGACCAGAAACCACAAAACTCCTCTTAGATAACATAGATAGTATACTCTTTTACAGAAATCTTAGCAATTTTGTTTCACCTCAGCCAAGGAAAACAAAAGAAAAAAAAAAAACAAAAAACCAAATGAGACTTAATCAAACCTAAAAGCTACTGGCACAGAAAAAACTACCAACAAAATGAAAAGACAACCCACTGGAGTAAACGAGCTGTCTCATAAGGGTTAAAATCCAAAATACACAATGAACTCATAAAACTCAGTATCAAAAAACCAAAAGCCACTCAATTGAAAAATTGAGCAGAGGACTTCCCTGGTGATCTGACGGTTAAGAATCCACCTGCCAATGCAGGGGACACAGATTTGAACCCTGATCCAGGAAGATCCCACAAGCTGTAGAGCAACTAAGCCCGTGCACCACAACCACTGAGCCAGTGCCCTAGAGCCCAGGAGCACAACTCCTGAGGCCCAGACTCTGTGCTCGACAAGAGAAGCCACCACAATGAGAAGCCCACATGCTGCACTAAAGTAGCCCCCATTCACCCCAAGTGAAAAAGCCTGCATGCAGTAATGAAGACCCAGTGTGGCCAAAAATAAATAAATAAATCTTTTTCTTTTATAAATGAGCAGAGAACCTCAACAGGCATTTTTCCAAAGACAAATAGATGGCCAACAGACACATGAAGAGATGCTCAACATCACAAATCATCAGGCAAATGCAAATTAAAACTACAATGAGATATCATCTCACATCTATCAGAATGCATGTACGCTCAGCTGCTTCACTCACGTCCAACTCTTTGCAACCCCAGACTGTAGCCCACCACACTCCTCTGTCCATGGGATTCTCCAGGCAAGAATACTGGAGTGAGTTGCCCTTCCTTTCTCCAGGGGGTCTTCCTGACCCAGGGATTGAACTTAAGTCTCCAGTACTGCAGGTGGATTCTTTACTACTGAGCCACCAGGGAAGAATGGCTATAGTTAAAAAGACAATAAATAGGGGCGGTCCTAAGATGATGGAGGAATAGGATGGGGAGACCACCTTCTCCCTCACAAATTCATCAAAAGAACATTTCAACGCTGAGTAAATTCCACAAAACAACTTCTGAGTGCTGGCAGAGAACATTAGGCACCCAGAAAAGAAGATCAGTGTCTTCAAAAACAGGTAGGAAAAAATATAAAAGATGAAAAAGGAGACAAAGGAGGTAGGGAGGGAGCTCCGTCCTGGGAAGGGAATCGTAAGAAGAGAGGTTTCCAAACACCAGGCAACTCGCTGCCGAGTCTGTGGCGAGCCTCAGAAGCACAGAGGGCAACGTAACAGGAAGGAAAAATAAATAAATAATTAAAACCAACAGATTATGAGCCCAACAGTAACTCCCCCAGTGGAGAAACAGCACAGATGCCTGCATCTGCCACTAGCAACTGGGGGCTGGGCAGGGAGGCGCGGGCTGCAGTGCTTTGTAAAATTCTGGCCGGAACGCCCCGTGCATAACCAGAGCAAACTAACTTGGGCTAGCAAACCAGACTGTGGGATAGCTACCACGTGAAAAGCTCGAACATAAGACACCACCAGGACCACGCACAGAACAAAGGACGGAACAGAAATAGCCGGCTGCAGATCATCCCCCTCCGGTGACAGGCAGCCAGAGCTGTAAGGGCTGGAAGGGGGCAATCGCAGCCCAAGAGAGACATTACCTACCGAAATGCAAGCAGGCTTCTTTGCTAAGACTTCTGGGGGTTCTGGACAGTCATCAGCCGCCAGAGAAGGGACGCCAGTGATACACCCAGAAAACTGAGCAGCAGAGACAGGAAAGGCGATAAGTCGCAGCGACTGCGCTCACCAAACACCTGAGCTTCTCAGACCTGGGAAGGGCACAAAAGGCAGGCCCAACCGAATCTGCGCCTCTGAGGGCTACGTAAGCGCCAGGCCTGAGCAGCTTAGACCGGGGAGGTGCATGCAGCCTAGGGCCGGCCTCAGACGGTTCCTGGCAGAGCAACGTAGAGCCTGAGCAGTGTGCGCCGCGAGCAGGGGCAGGCCCAGCAGGGCTGAGACACTGCAAGCACACGCCTGTGTCACTTGTTTGCAGCATCCCTCCCTCCCCACAGCGCAACTGAACAAGTGAGCCTAAAAAAAAAAAAGAAAAGTGTCCACCACTGCCCCCCCTGTGACAGGGCAGAAATCAGACACTGAAGAGACCAGCAGACAGAAGAAGCTAAACAGAGGGAACCGCCTTGGAAGTGACCCCACACTGCCCACAACACCAGAGAAAGGGTCAGATATATCTTTACTATTTTTACGATCATTCTTTTTTTTTTTGGTTGATATTGTGTGATTGTTTTTTCTTTTCTTTTTCCTCTTCTTTTTTAACCATTTAAAATTTTTAAGTCCTCTATTTCTCCTTTAATTTTTATTTTTATAACCTTCTATTACCTTTCAAAAAAAGAAAAAAGACCCTATTTTTAAAGCAAACACTGTATATACTCTTTTTGTGGTTGTTGTTTTTTAATAATTCTTGTGGCTTTTTCTTCTTTCTTCTCCTTCTTTTCTTTAATATTGTATTTTTGAAAATCCAACCTCTACTCTAGATTTTTAATCTTTGCTTTTTGGTATTTATTGTCAGTTTTGTACATTTAAAAACCCAATCTTCAGTACCAGTTTTACCCGAGAGCGAGATTACTGGCTTGACCACTCTCTCCTCCTTTGGACTCTCCTTTTTCTCCACCAGGTTGTCTCTGTCTCTTCCCTCCCCCTTCTCTTCTCTACCCAACTCTGTGAATTTCTGTGTGTTCCAGACAGTGGAGAACACTTAGGGAACTGGTTACTGGCTGGATCTGTCTCTCTCCTTTTCATTTCCCTCTTTTATCCTCCTGGCCACCTCTGGCTCCTTCCTCCCTCTCCTCTTCCCTGTATAACTCCGTGAACACCTCTGAGTGGTCCAGACTGAGGAGTGCACATAAGGAAGTGACTACTGACTAGCTTGCTCTCTCCTCTTTTGATCCCACCTCATTTCATTCCAGTCACCTCTAACTACCCTCTCCCTCTTCTCTTCTCCATGTAACTCAGTGAACCTCTCTGGGTGTCCCTCAATGTGGAGAAACTTTTCATCTTTAAACTAGATGTTTTATTATCAGTGCTGTATAGATGGAGAAGTCTAGAGGCTACTGTAAAAATAAAACTGAAAACCAGAGGCAGGAGGCTTAAGTCCAAATCCTGAGAACATCAGAGAACTCCTGAATCCAGGGAACATTAATTAATAGGAGCTCATCAAATGCCTCCATACCTACACTGAAACCAAGCACCACCCAAGGGCCAACAAGTTCCAGAGCAAGACATACCACACAAATTCTCCAGCAACACAGGAACACAGCCCTGAGCTTCAATATACAGGCAGCTCAAAGTTACTCCAAAACCACTGACATCTCGTAACTCATTACTGGACACTTCATTGCACTCCAGAGAGAAAAAATCCAGCTCCACCCACCAGGACTCCAACACAAGCCTCCATAACCAAGAAACCTTGACAAGCCACTGATACAACCCTGCCCACAGTGAGGAAACTCCATAATAAAGAGAACTCCACAAATTCCCAGAATATAGAAAGGCCACACCAAATGCAGCAATATAACCAAGATGAAGAGACAGAGGAATACCCAGCAGGTAAAGGAACAGGAGAAATGCCCACCAAACCAAACAAAAGAGAAAGAGATAGGGAATCTACCTGAGAAAGAATTCCGAATATNCAAAATCTGGAAATCAAAATGGAAGCACAGATAAGTAGCCTGGAGACAAGGATTGAGAAGATGCAAGAAAGGTTTAATAAGGACCTAGAAGAAATAAAAAAAGAGTCAGTACATAATGAATAATGCAATAAATGAGATCAGAAACACTCTGGAGGCAACAAATAGTAGAATAACAGAGGCAGAAGATAGGATCAGTGAAATAGAAGATAGAATGGTAGAAATAAATGAATCAGAAAGGAAAAAAGAAAAACGAATTAAAAGAAATGAGGACAATCTCAGAGACCTACAGGACAATATGAAACGCTCCAACATTCGAATTATAGGAGTCCCAGAAGAAGAGGACAAAAAGAAAGACCATGAGAAAATCCTTGAAGAGATAATAGTTGAAAACTTCCCTAAAATGGGGAAGGAAATAATCACCCAAGTCCAAGAAAACCAGAGGGTTCCAAACAGGATAAACCCAAGGTGAAACACCCCAAGACACATATTAATCAAATTAACAAAGATCAAACACAAAGAACAAATACTAAAAGCAGCAAGGGAAAATCAACAAATAACACACGAGGGAATTCCCATAAGGTTAATGGCTGACTTTTCAATAGAAACTCTTCAGGCCAGGAGGGAATGGCAAGACATACTTAAAGTGATGAAAGAAAATAATCTACAGCCCAGATTACTGTACCCAGCAAGGATCTCATTCAAATACGAAGGAGAAATCAAAAGCTTTACAGACAAGCAAAAGTTGAGAGAATTCAGCACTACCAAACCAGCTCTCCAACAAATGCTAAAAGATATTCTCTAGACAGGAAACACGAAAAGGATGTATAAACCCGAACCCAAAACAATAAAGTAAATGGTAACGGGATCATACTTATCAATAATTACCTTAAACGTAAATGGGTTGAATGCCCCAACTAAAAGGCAAAGACTGGCTGAATGGATACAATAACAGACCCCTCTATATGCTGCTTACAAGAGACCCACCTCAAAACAAGGGACACATACAGACTGAAAGTAAAGGACTGGAAAAAGATATTCCATGCAAATAGAGACCAAAAGAAAGCAGGAGTGGCAATACTCATATCTGATAAAATAGACTTTAAAACAAAGGCTGTGAAAAGAGACAAAGAAGGCCACTACATAATGATCAAAGGATCAATCCAAGAAGAAGATATAACAATTATAAATATATATGCACCCAACATAGGAGCACTGCAATATGTAAGACAAATGCTAACAAGTATGAAAGGAGAAATTAACAATAACACAATAATAGTGGAAGACTTTAATACCCCACTCACACCGATGGACAGATCAA
Source organism: Redunca redunca (assembly GCA_006410935.1). Classification (NCBI taxonomy): domain Eukaryota; kingdom Metazoa; phylum Chordata; class Mammalia; order Artiodactyla; family Bovidae; genus Redunca; species Redunca redunca. The sequence continues at coordinate 80,826 of SJYQ01032545.1, forward strand.
CTAAACAGAAACTTAACAAAGAAACGCAAACTTTAAATGATACAATAGACCAGTTAGACCTAATTGATGTCTATAGGACATTTCACCCCAAAACAATGAATTTCACCTTTTTCTCAAGTGCTCACGGAACCTTCTCCAGGATAGATCACATCCTGGGCCATAAAGCCAACCTCGATAAATTCAAAAAAATCGAAATCATTCCAAGCATCTTTTCTGACCATAATGCATTAAGATTAGATCTCAATTACAGGAGAAAAACTATTAAAAATTCCAACATATGGAGGCTGAACAACACACTTCTGAATAACCAACAAATCACAGAACAAATCAAAAAAGAAATCAAATTATGCATAGAAATGAATGAAAATGAAAACACAACAACCCAAAACCTGTGGGACACTATCAAAGCAGTGCTAAGAGGAAAGTTCATAGCAATACAGGCACACCTCAAGAAACAAGAAAAAAGTCAAATAAATAACCTAACTCTACACCTAAAGCAACTAGAAAAGGAAGAAATGGAGAACCCCAGAGTAAGTAGAAGGAAAGAAATCATAAAAATTAGGGCAGAAATAAATGCTAAAGAAACAAAAGAGACCATAGCAAAAATCAACAAAACTAAAAGCTGGTTCTTTGAAAGGATAAATAAAATTGACAAACCATTAGCCAGACTCATCAAGAAACAAAGAGAGAAAAATCAAATCAATAAAATTAGAAATGAAAATGGAGAGATCACAACAGACAACACAAAAATAAAAAGGATCGTGAGACTACTATCAGCAATTATATGCCAATAAAATGGACAACATGGAAGAAATGGACAAATTCTTAGAAAAGTACAACTTTCCAAAACTGAAACAGGAAGAAATAGAAAATCTTAACAGACCCATCACAAGCACAGAAATTGAAACTGTAATCAGAAATCTTCCAGCAAACAAAAGCTCAGGTCCAGACGGCTTCACAGCTGAATTCTACCAAAAATTTCGAGAAGAGCTAACACCTATCCTACTCAAACTCTTCCACAAAATTGCAGAGGAAGGTCAACTTCCTAACTCATTCTATGAGGCCACCATCACCCTAATACCAAAACCTGACAAAGATGACACAAAAAAAAGAAAACTACAGGCCAATATCAATGATGAACATAGATGCAAAAATCCTCAACAAAATTCTAGCAATCAGAATCCAACAACACATTAAAAAGATCATACACCATGACCAACTGGGCTTTACCCAAGGATGCAAGGATTCTTCAGTATCTGCAAATCAATCAATGTAATTCACCACATTAACAAATTGAAAAATAAAAGCCATATGATTATCTCAATAGAGGCAGAGAAGGCCTTTGACAAAATTCAACATCCATTTATGATAAAAACTCTCCAGAAAACAGGAATAGAAGCAACATACTTCAACATAATAAAAAGCTATATATGACAAACCCACAGCAAACATTATCCTCAATGGTGAAAAATTGAAAGCATTTCCCTTAAAGTCAGGAACAAGACAAGGGTGCCCACTTTCACCGCTACTATTCAACATAGTTCTGGAAGTTTTGACCACAGCAATCAGAGCAGAAAAAGAAATAAAAGGAATCCAAACTGGAAAAGAAGAAGTAAAACTTTCACTGTTTGCAGATGACATGATCCTCTACAGAGAAAACCCTAATGACTCCACCAGAAAATTACTAGAGCTAATCAATGAATATAGTAAAGTTGCAGGATATAATCAACACACAGAAATCCCTTGCATTCCTATACACTAATAATGAGAAAGTAGAAAAAGAAATTAAGGAAACAATTCCATTCACCATTGCAACGAAAAGAATAAAATACTTAGGAATATATCTACCTAAAGAAACTAAAGACCTATATATAGAAAACTATAAAACACTGATGAAAGAAATCAAACAGGACACTAATAGATGGAGAAATATATCATGTTCATGGATCTGAAGAATCAACATAGTGATAATGAGTATACTACCCAAAGCAATCTACAGATTCAATGCAATCCCTATCAAGCTACCAGTGGTATTTTTCACAGAACCAGAACAAATAATTTCAAGATTTGTATGGAAATACAAAAAATCTCGAATAGCCAAAGCAATCTTGAGAAAGAAGAATGGAACTGGAGGAATCAACCTGCCTGACTTCAGGCTCTACTACAAAGCCACAGTCATCAAGACAGTATGGTACTGGCACAAAGACAGAAATATAGATCAATGGAACAAAATAGAAAGCCCAGAGATAAATCCACACACCTATGGACACCTTATCTTTGATAAAGGAGGCAAAAATATACAATGGAGTAAAGACAATCTCTTTAACAAGTGGTGCTGGGAAAATTGGTCAACAACTTGTAAAAGAATGAAACTAGATCACTTTCTAACACCACACACAAAAATAAACTCAAAATGGATTAAAGATCTAAACGTAAGACCAGAAACTATAAAACTCCTAGAGGAGAACATAGGCAAAACACTCTCCAACATAAATCGCAGCAGGATCCTCTATGACCCACCTCCCAGAATTCTGGAAATAAAAGCAAAAACAAACAAATGGGATCTAATTAAAATTAAAAGCTTCTGCACAACAAAAGATGCAAAGACAGCCTTCTGAATGGGAGAAAATAATAGCAAATGAAGCAACTGATAAACAACTAATCTCAAAAATATACAAGCAACTTACGCAGCTCAATTCCAGAAAAATAAACAACCCAATCAAAAAATGGGCCAAAGACCTAAATAGACATTTCTCCAAAGAAGACATAGGGATGGCTACAAACACATGAAAACATGCTCAACATCACTCACTATCAGAGAAATGCAAATCAAAACCACAATGAGGTACCATTTCACACCAGTCAGAATGGCTGTGATCCAAAAATCTGCAAGCAATAAATGCTGGAGAGGGTGTGGAGAAAAGGGAACCCTCTTACACTGTTGGTGGGAATGCAAACTAGTACAGCCACTATGGAAAACAGTGTGGAGATTCCTTAAAAAATTGCAAAGAGAACTGCCATATGACCCAGCAATCCCACTGCTGGGCATACACACAGAGGAAACCAGAACTGAAAGAGACACGTGTACCCCAATGTTCACTGCAGCACTGTTTATAATAGCCAGGACATGGAAACAACCTAGACGTCTATCAGCAGATGAATGGATAAGAAAGCTGTGGTACATATACACAATGGAGTATTACTCAGCCATTAAAAAGAATACATTTGAATCAGTTCTAATGAGATGGATAAAACTGGAGCCGATTATACAGAGTGAAGTAAGCCAGAAAGAAAAACACCAATACAGTATACTAATACATATATATGGAATTTAGAAAGATGGTAATGATAACCCTGTATGCAAGACAGCAAAAGAGACACAGATGTATAGAACAGACTTTTGGACTCTGAGGGAGAGGGAGAGGGTGGGATGATTTGGGAGAATGGCACTGAAACACGTATACTATCATTTAAGAAATGAATCACCAGTCTATGTTCAATACAGGATACAGGATGCTTGGGGCTGGTGCAGGGGATGATCCAGAGAGATGATATGGGGTGGGAGGTGGGAAGGGGGTTCAGGAATGGGAACTCGTGTACATCCGTGGTGGATTCATGTCAATGTATGGGAAAACTAATACAGTATTGTAAAGTAAAATAAAATTAAATTAAAAAAAAAAGACAACAAATAACAAATGTTGGCAAGGATGTGGAGAAAAGGGAACCCTCCTACACTGTTGGTGGGAATGTAAACTCATGCAACCATGATGGGAAACAGTATAAAGGTTCCTCAAAAAAAAAATTAAAAACAGAACCACTACTAATGAAAAGAACAGAGAAGCAGAAGACCTAAAAGGAAAGAGAACACTTTCAACATTATAAACCAACTAGACCTACCAGATAGGTTTTCCTACAGAAAACCCTATGTAACAGTAGACTACATACTCCTCTCCAGTGCACAGGGATCATTTTCTAGGACAAACCATAGGCAAGGCCATCCTACAAAGCTCAACAAATTTAACAGAGGTTAAACTCATACAATATTTGTTCTCCCACTGAAAGGAAATGAAAATAAAAGTTATTAACAGAATGAAATTTAGGAAATCCCAAGTATGTGAAAATTTTAAAACATGCTCCTAAATAACCATAGGTCAAATAAATAGACAGGTATATATCATAAAATGCTCTGATGTGAATGAAAACACAACATACTAAATCTTACAGGAAGTAGTGAAATAATGTTCAGAGGGACATTTATAACTATAAATACCTACATCAAAAAATCTCAAACCAACAACTCAGTCCGCGCATTCTTAAGACACTGAAAAAAGATGAACAAAGTAAAAATAAAGCAGGAAAAAGAAAACAATAAAAATTAGAGTGTAAATTAATGTAACAGAGAAAAGAAAACAGAGATTCAACAAAACTGAAAGATGGCTCTTTGAAAAACATCAACAATATTGACAAGACTTTAGCTAGACGGACCAAGAAAGAAGATTCAAAATACTAAAATCGGTAATTAAAGGGGGCCACTGCTCCTGGTCTTAAAGAAGTAACACTGATTATAAAGGAGCACTATAAACTGTGCTGCTGTTGTGTAGCTGCTCAGCTGTGTCTGACTCTTTGTGGCCCCATGGACTGCAGCCTGCCAGGTTCTTCTTGTCTATGGAGTTTCAGAATACTGGAGTGGGTTGCCATTTCCTTCTCCAGTAAACTATATAAATAACTTAAATGGGCAAATTACTAAAAAGATACACAGACTACTGAAACTGATACAAGAAAGAGAAAATGTGAATAAACCTACAAACAAGCAGAGACTGAAACATTTTTTTAAAATCCCACAAAGAAAAGCCCAGGCCCAGACGTCACTGATGAAGCCACCAAACTTACCTAATACCAAGTCTTCAAAAATTCTTTCAAAAACGTAAGAGAAAAGCATAATTTCCAACTCATTCTATGAGACCAGAGACATCAAAACCTGACAAAGATATCCCAAGAAAGAAAACCACAGACCAGTATCTCTTACAAACACAGACACAGATATTCTCAATGAAATACAAGCAAACTCAATCCAACAATATATGAAAACGATTATACACTATGCCCAAGTGGGATTTATCTCAGGAATGAAAGGTTGATTCAAAAATCTGAAAAGTAATCGAATAAAGGTCAAAAACCACATGACCATCTGAGTAAGATACAGAAAAAGCACCTGACAAAATCCAACACCATTGCATGATTTGAAATATCCAACAAACCAGAAACAGTAATAAATTTCTCAACCTGATAAAGGCTACCTATGAGAAACCTACAGTTTTAAGCCACCTGAAAAAAAGACTAATCAGGAACCAGATATGAAGGATCCCTGTCACCACTTCTATTCAGCATTGTACTAAGGTCCTAGAAAGGGCAATGAGGCAATGAAATGGAACAAAAGGCACCCAGATTAGCGAAGAAGAAACTGCAGATGAACTAACTTGAAAGGCTCATAATTCCCAATTTCAAAATTTCCAACATGGGCTTTCCTGGTGGTCTAGTGGCTAAGAATCCATCTGCTAATGCAGGGGACATGGGTTCGACTCCAGGTCCAGGAAGATTCCACATGCCAGGGGCCAACTAACTCCATGCACCATAACTACTGAGCCAAGGCCCATCCTCTGCCACAGAGAAATCACCATCAGGAGAGTTACTCCACTGCAGTGAAGAGCAGCCCACACTCTCTGCAATGAGAGAAAAGACGACACAAACAGATACAAAGATATACCATGTTCTCCAAGTGGAAGATCAATACTGTCAAAATGACTATACTACCCAAAGCAATATGTAGATTTAATGCAAATTACCAATGGTATTTTCTATAGAACTAGAGAAAAAAATCTTAAAATGTATATGGAAACACAAAAGGCCCTGAACAGCCAAAGCAATCTTGAGAAAGAAAAACAGAGCTCAAGGAATCAGGCTCCCTGACTTCAGACTATACTACAAAGCTACAGTGATCAGAATAGTACGGTATTAGCATTTAAAAAAGAAATACAGATCAATGGAACAGGCAGAAAGCCAAGAAATAAACCTATGCATCTATGGGCAATTAATCTACAACAAAGGAAGAAAGTCTATACAATGGAGAAAGGGCAGCCTCTTCCATAAATAGTGCCGATAAAATGGGACAGCTACATGTAAAAAAATGAAATTAGAACATTCTTTAACACCATACACAAAAATAAACTCAGAATGGATTAAAGACCTAAATGTTAGACTGGATAATATAAAACTCTTAGAGAAAAACATGGGCAGAACACTATCTGATATAAATCACAGCAATATCTTTTTCAATCCATCTCCTAGAGCAATGGAAGCAAAAAGAAAACAAACAAATGGGACCTAGTTAAACTCAGAAGATTCTGTATAGCAAAGCAAACCATAAACAAAAGACAACCCACAGAATGGGAGAAAATGTTTGCAAACCATGTGACCAACAAGGGATTAATCTCCAAAACTTACAAACAGGCCATATGACTCAATATCAAAAAAAAAGTCAAAAAATGGGGGAAAAAACTCCATTTCTCCAAGGAGACAGACAGATGGCCAAGAGGCACAGGAAAAGATGCTCAATATAACTAATTATTAGAGAAATGCAAATCAAAACTACAATAAGATATCACCTCATACCAGTCAGAATGGCCATCATCAATAAATGGCCAACAATAAATGGTGGAGAGGGTGTGGAGAAAAAGGAACCCTCCTACACTGTTGGTGGGAATGTACTAGTACAGCCACTATGGAGACCAGTATGGAAGTTCCTTAAAAAACTAAAAACAGAGCTACCATATAATCCAGCAACCCTACTTCTGGGCCTATATCCAGGGAAAACATGGTTCAAAAGGATACATGCACCCAATGTTCAGCACCCTTTACAACAGCAAATACATGGAACCAATCTAAATGTCCACTGACTGATGAATGGATAAAAAAGATGTGGTATACATACACAATGGAGTATTTACTCAGCCATTAAAAAGAACTAAATAATGCCATCTGTGGTAACATGAATGGACCTGGAGATTATCATGCTAAATGAATCAAGTCAGACAAAGATAAATATCCTATGACATTACTTATATGCAGAATCCAAAACAATGATACAAACGAACTCATATACAAAACAGAAACAGACGCACAGACTTAGAGAACAAATTTATGATTGCTAAAGAGAAAGGGTGTGGAGGAGAGATCGACTGGGAGTTTAGGACTGACATATACACAATGCTATATTCGACTTAGATAACGAACAAGGGCCTACTATATGGCACAAGGAGCTCTGCTCAGTACTCTGTAATAACCTAAACTGGAAAAGAATAGATACATGCAAACATATATCTGATGCTGAAGCTGAAACTCCAATACTTTGGCCACCTGATGCAAAGAACTGATTCATTTGAAAAGACCCTGATGCTGGGAAAGATTGAAGGCAGGAGGAGAAGGGGATGACAGAGGAAGAGATGGTTGGATGGCATCATCGACTCTATGGACGTGAGTTTGAGTAAACTCCAGGAGCTGGTGATGGACAGGGAGGCCTGGTGTGCTGCAGTTCATAGGGTTGCAAGGAGTTGAACATGACTGAGCAACTGAACTGAATTGATATATATAACAACCACTTTGCTATACACCTGAAACTAACACATTGTTAATCACCTATACTCCAATATAAAATAAAAAATTTTAAGTCACATGAATCAAGTAAGAATATACAATGGAGAAAAGACAGTCTTTTCAATAAGAGGTGCTTGGAAAACTGGACAGCTACATGTAAAAGAATAAAACCAGAAAACTTTCTAACACCAGACACAAAAATAAACTCAAAATGGATTAAAGATGTAAAATAAGACCCACGACCTATAGTAAGATATGACACTATAAAGCTCTTAGAGGAAAACAGGAGGAACATTCTTTGACATAAATGGCATCAAGATCCTCTCTGACCCACCTCCTAGGGTAACTGAAATAAAAATAAACAAATGGGACCAAAACTTAAAAGCCCCTGTACAGAAAAGGAAACCATAAACAGGACAAAAAGACAACCCTCAGATTGTGTGAAAATAATTGCAAATGAGGCAAGAGACAAAGGATTAATCTCCAAAACATACAAGCAGTTCATGAAGCTTGATATCAAAATAACAAACAACTCAATCAAAAAATGGGTGGAAGACCAAAACAGATATTTCTCCAAAGAAGACATATAGATGGTCAACAAACACATAAAAAGATGCTCGACACTGCTCCTTATTAAGAAATGCAAATCAAACTACAAGGAGTTATCTCCACACACCAGTCAGAATGGCCATCATCAAACAATCTACAAATAATAAATACTGGAGAGGCTGTGGATAAAAGGGAACCCTCTTTTACTGTTGGTGGGAATGTAAACTGATATAACCACCACATAGAACAGTATGAAGGTTCTGTAAAAAACTCAAAATAGAACTACCATGTGCCCCAGCAATCCCACTACTGGGCACATGCCCTGAGGAAACCGTAATTCAAAAAGACCCATGTGCCCCAACATTCACTGCAGCACTATTTACAGTAGCCAGGACACGGAAGCAACCTAGACGCTACAGACAGATGAACATATAAAGAAGATGTGATACATCTATCAGTGGAATATTACTCAGCCATAAAAAGTGACCAAACTGGGTCATCTGCAGTGATGCAGACGAACCTCGAGTCTGTCACACAGAGTGAAATAAATGAGAAAAACAAATATCATACACTAACACATATATATGGAAACTAGATAAATGGTACTGATGACCTATTTGCAGAAGAGGAAGAGACACAGATGTGGAGAACACACTGTGCACACAGCAGGGGAAGAAGAGAATGGAACAAATTGAGAAAATAGTATTGACATATATACACTACCATGTGTAAAACAGACAGCTAGCGGAAGTTTCTGTGTAACACTGGGAGCCTGGTGCTCTGTCGTGACCTAGAGGGGTGGGATGTAGGGGTGGGAGGGAGGCTCACGAGGGAGGGGATATGTGTATATGTACAGCTGATTCACAGTGTTGTACAGCAGAAACACTCAATTGTAAAGCAATTATCCTCCAATTAAAAAATTGCTTTTTACAAATCACATGAATCAAACAGCATCTAATCAATAAACATTCTAGAAAAACAATGCCCGTAATTGATTAAAATACGCAAGTTCCTTGAGTAATTTATGAAATAAAGTCTAAATAGAAACAGAGTGATTTAACCAATGCAATATTTTATTCCAGAAAAAGAATCATTGCAGTTTTTCCTTTCTAGTTCTATATATCACCAGCTCCTCAAGAAAAATGAAACATGAAGAACCATAAAACTGAAAGGCTTATGTAGAATCTCAACTTCCTGAGCTGTAATATGAAACTAAAACAAACAGGCTAAGGACAAAGAGCTTGACCAAGTCTTGGAGGTTTGATTCTGTATTTAAAACTGGATATTCAAAGATGAGATGAAAAGCAAAAGAGACATCTATTATGCCAAAATATCTCAGACCCACGACAGAGTTTCAAGGCCCTGTGGATATTTAGGGGCTGGCACAAAGGCAGCAAAATCTGACCGTAAATGCCAATGACAGAAGCCTTTGAAAGATCAAGTTTAACTCACCGTCTGTGTCCTTAACCGTATCAAGTTTAAGGGCCCTTGTTCCGTCGAAGCAAAATGCCCGGATGGAATTCAATCCTAACAATAATGCATTCTGCTTTATTTTTTCTACTTTTTTGGATATTTTATCCAGTGCTATCACTTCTCCCTAAAAAAAAAAAAAAAAAGAAACATAAAAAAGTGCAACTACAAAGGAATCATGAAAATTATCAAAGAAAAAATTTCATGAAAAATTATACTCTCCCCCCCTTTCCTGTTTCCCCCAGTTTTATAGGTGAATTCATCATCCAAATGTATACTAACTTTACATCAACTGCCTGTTAAGCGTTTCCTTTTAAAGAACACAATCTTGCCAGATAATTTTCTTATAATGCCCATCTACTTTTACTCCACAGAACTCAAAACTGTACAGCACTGTTAGCAATCCTCTCCCAGGTGGTGCTAGTGGTAAAGAACCTGCCTGCCAATGCAGGAGATAGATGTAGGAGACATGGGTTCAATCCCTGGGTCTGGAAGATCCCATGGAGGAGAGCATGGCAACCCACTACAGTGTTCTTGCCCGAGGAGCCTGGCGGGCTACAGCCCATGGGGTCACAGACTCAGACACGACTGAAGCAACTTATCACACAAAGAAACTTTAAAATATCCATTTGAGATAAATATTAAAATATCACCAATTTGATGTGCCCTGCTCACCTCTGGAAGAGCATGTTTTTCTGAGACATATGCCTTCTAGAACTCTGAGATGCAAACGAATGTTACTTGTAAAATCAGCCTTCATCCCAGCACTTTCTGAGCTAAGTACATGTAACAAAATTCATGTGACTTCTGACAACTAAAGACAGAAAAATATAAGCCTGTATCACAGCAAAATGTTCTAAACTATAAAAAATAGATCAAAAATAATTTTACATGGAAACACTTTAAGTCAAAGTCAATAGGGACTTCCCTGGTAGTCCCGTGGTTAAGATTTCATGTTCCAAGGCAGTGGGGGTGGGTGTGATCCCCAGCTGGGGAGCTAAGATCACACATGCAGCGGCACAGCCAAAAAAAGAAAACATGAAAAAACAGAAATAATACTGCAACAAATTCAATACTTTAAAAATGGTCCATATAAAAAAAAAATCTTNAAAATCTTAAAAAAAAAAGTCATTAAGGAGAAGAGGCTACAGTTTTCTGAACAGGCTGTGATATTCATAGTCAAAGCTATGGTTTTTCCAGAAGTCATGTATGTGATGAGTTGGACCACAAAGAAGGCTGAGCACTGAAGAATTGATGCTTTTGACCTGTGGTGTTGGAGAAGACTCTTGAGAGTCCCTTGGACTGCAAGGAGATGGAACGGTCCTGAATATTCATTGGAAGGACTGATGCTGAAACTGAAGCTCCAAAACTTTGGCTACCTGATGCCAAGAACTGGCTTATTTGAAAAGACCCTGATGCTGGGAAAGATTGAAGGCAGGAGGAGAGGATGACAGAGGATGAGATGGTTGGATGGCATCACTGACTCAATGGACATGGGTTTGAGCAAGCTCTGGGAGTTGGTGATGGACAGGGAAGCCTGGCATGCTGTGGTCCATGAGGTCGCAGAGAGTCGGACATGACTGAGCAAGTGAACTGAACTGTGATATTCACGTGGTATTTTAAAACGCTCCATGAAATGGTTCTGCAGAGATAGTGACACAAGCTCTTCAATGTATTTTGCTTTTTTTCCCTTCTTGTGTGACGTATGCACTGACTGCACAGACTATACAGTACTGAAGATTTGCTCATCATGTTCCTGGAGGTGACACCAGGTTGAGCAGTCGGCACAGTTCCAATTAATACCTGACAGACAGGAAAACCATTTCAAGTAAGTGGAACTGGAAAAGTAGGCAAAACCCACCAGAATAAGGTTCCAGTGTAACTACAGTGAAGGAGAAAGTGCACTGGCTGAAGGTTGCTTTTATAGAAGTACGGGACAGGAGGCTACACTTACACAAAGTCTGGTTAACTATATTAAGACAAATCAACAATGACAACAAATCAAAAGCAGTAATGAAATCTGGGATTCAGTTCTGACTCAATTATTTCTATTCATGTTCCTGGGGTGCTGGCCCACTGGGACGTTGCCTAAACAGCCTCAATATTTCAAGTCTTCACATATTCTCACCCTCTGCTGTTGACCTTGCAACACTCGGCTGGTCCCAGCTGGTCTCAGCCATGTGGTTTCCACTGGCCAATAGGATGACAGCAAAGGTGATGTAGGCAGAGATGCGAAAAGCGCTCCAGCAGCATCCTTGTTCTGCGTTGTCCTCTGCCACTGCTGATCACTACTGCCCTCTGCTGGGCAAGCACCCTGGTCCCACGGGAAACTGAGAGACGCAGGGGCCAGAAGCAAGACACTGCAGTGGCCTCAGCTGAGCCAATGCCATCCAACCCGAGTGAGTGAGCCCATCAAGGTCATCAGAACCTCTGGCTAACCCATCACTGACCCAGTGCTAGAGCCAGGCAGGCTAGGATCGACTGAATTACACAGACTCCAGAATGGACTCAGGAGTAAGCCGTAAGCCACCCAGGCTGTGTGGCTGCTTTTAAACAACGCTGATGCTGAAGCTGAAGGCCACCTGATACGAAGAGCCAATTCACTGGGAAAGACCCTGATAATGGGAAGGACTGAAGGCAGGAGGAGAAGGGGGCGACAGAGGATGAGATGGTTGCATGGCATCACTAACTGAATTTGAGCAAACTCCAGGATACAGTGAAGGACAGGGAAGCTTGGTGTGCTGCAGTCCTTGGGGTCACAAAGAGTTGGACACGACTGAGCGACTGAACAACGACGTGCCTGACTTTTCCCTGCCAAATGCATGCCTCTCAGAGTCCCCCCAATCCAGCAGCTCCGCCTCTGTAGGTTCTCTGGCCAAAACCCTAAGGAGTCACCCTCAGTTACTCTCTCATTTCACAACCCACGTCCAACCCATCAACAACTCCTAACAGCTCCAGCTTGAAAATATAGCTGGAATCTGCCCACCTTCTCACCCCCTCTGTGATGTCCCCTGACTTACTGTCTCCTAAGTGGTCTCTCTGCATCTATACCGCCCTCTTACAACTTGTCTGAGGCCTCGGCCAACGTAAGAAGCAATCTCCCATCTCTGGAGCAGGTGTGAAGTCCCCTCAGACCCTGGCAAATCTCCTCCGCCAAAATGCCTCGGGCCTGACCATCTCTCTGATTCTCTCCCTCGTCAGTTAGTCCACACAGCAAAACTACTTCAGGTTCCCCTCAAAAGTCAAGACAGCCTCCAGCCTCAGCGCATTCACCCTTATCATTTCCTCTCTCTGGAACATCCTTCCCACCTGTAAATCTTTCCCAAATACCGCCTTGCCAGGGCGGCTCTCCCTTGCTACCCATGTGAAACTGCAAACTCACTCTCCCTTCTCGCCATATTCCCAAGCCCCAGAAGCCTCCCTTTGTGTTTCACCACAGCCCTTAGCACAATTACATATGCCTTATCTTCTACTCATTTGTTATCTGTGTCCCTTTACTGGAATGTAAGCTCCATGAAGAAGGACATTTTGGTCACTGTGCTTTATTGGTGTACCCCAGTACTCATCGTAAGGATAAGTATTTTTTAAAATCAGTCCAGCAATCAATTAAAATCTGACTCTTGATCAAGAATGCTGTAAGTTCATTGCCTCATTTATTTTTTTTAATGTTCTTAAAGCTTCAGCTTATGTATTTATTTTACTTTACAATATTGTATTGGTTTTGCTATACATCGACATGAATCTGCCATGGGTGTACATGTGTTCCCCATCCTGAACCCCCCTCCCACCTCCCTCCTCATACCATTGCCTCATTTTAGATTCCTTTGCTGTCCACCTAAGACTATCACAACATTATTAATCAGCTATACTCCAATATAAAATAATTTTTTTAAGAAATAAAGCTATTGTAACTGAAGCTACTAGCATGTATATTTTAGGAACCATCTGGTTTTATGGATTTTGAAACAAACAGGAAAGGTAACGTCAACTTGCATACATTTCTTGAGCTGAAGAATCTCAGTTGAAGCACAGAGTGGTTACAAAGCCACACAGCAAATATGCATATGAAGGAAAGAGTAGTGACATCCGGGCTACAGTTACCGAGGACAGACTTTTCTTTTGTGACAATGCCTCAAGTGACACCGTGAGCAGGTCTGCACACGGAAGGCCTCACCTGATCGCGCATTAGTGCTGCAATGTGTGTCGTTTTGCCTCCGGGTGCTGCACACAAATCTAGAATCTTCTCTCCGGGCTGAGGATCCAGAACATGACTTACTACAGCAGATGGCAAATTCTACAAGGAAAAACATAAAATGATCAGCTGTCAGTGACTCCAGGTCACTTTAAATTTCAGAAACAGAGAAAGTAGAGATTCCTGGAGGGACTTCCGGGGTGGTCTAGTGCGTAAGGATCTGCCTGCCAATGCCGAGGACACAAGTTTGATCCCTGGTCCAGGCAGATCCCACTTGCCATACAGCAACTAAACCCGCACACCGCCACCAGGCAGTAGCCCCCGCGCCACAATGAGATAAAGCTCGTGCTTGTAACAAAGACCCAGAGCAGCCATGAAAAAGTAAATAATCTGTAAGAAGAGATCACCGGAGGTAACCCAGTACAACATCCTCAGCCAAGAGTATGTTTTTTGTAAATATACCAGAGTCAGAAAATTCTTAATTTCCCAGAGTATCTTGTGATCTCACAAGGCATCCATACACACACACATACACACACATGCATGACGCATTTCCCCAACCAATTCACCAAAAAATGCACTCTGTCCTTTTTCAGTTCAGTGGTTCTCAACATTTTGGAGGTAAGAGATGTCTTATAAGTATGAAAAAGCTTTGTATCTTTTTACCCAGAAAATGTACAAAACCTTGCCATATGAGGTACTTTGCTAATTCTGACCTAAGAATCTTCGTTTTATGCCACGGATGTCTCTTAAAGGCATATCTGGGTTCCTATCTCCCCACCACAACCACACTTCAGCAACAGAAAGTGAAAACATTTTAGCTATTTCTGGTTAGCACTCAGAAATACATTATGAAAGATTACACAAGCCAAAAGTATCTCCATCTATAGGTATAAACTTTTATTAAATTACTAACACATTATCAGTATTCATTATATAAAGACTGAAGGATGACAGATCAGCCTTCAGTATGATAGAACATTAATAATCATTTATTTTAAAAATTGCTTGGCAGGAAAAAAAAATAAGAGGTTAAGAAGCATAGGGCTATTTTTTATTTATGCTATTTTTTATTTATTCTATTTTTTAGTGTTTTAGGCATCCAGGGATTGGATCTGTACCCTCTACACTGTAAGCACGAAGTCATAACCACTGGACCACCAGGGAAACCCAGCATGTGTGCTATTTTTTAAGTTCAAAGGTTTCCATTCATTCTCAGCTGAAACACACCGATTCACAGGTACTTAGAAACTTGAGAGGGTTACAGTGCCCAAGTGAATCCAAGATCACCCCTTCAGAAGAGAAAACCAATGGTGAGGAAGGAGACACAGACAAGCAAGCTCTCCTCTCTGTGCACAGACGGGCGTATACTGAGTACTAAGACCAACGCACGTCAGAGCTCTGCAGCCTCAGGGCCGTGCGGCTGACAACAGGATTTTTACCAAACGTATTTAAAGTGCTGTTTCACCAGCCATTGAAATTCAGAGCCTTTTTGCTTATTACAATACCACCTGCAACAAGGAAACAGACCAGCGCAGCAAAGCTGACAGGGAGCTCATCATCTGGGCGATCAGCCTACCAAAGGGTACACATAGCGTGGTCGTCCACAGTGCCCAGTAAAGGGTCTTCTCGAAGAACCCAGTGCTCTCTAACCAGGTCTGCATTTACTAGAGAAAGTCTGACCTCCCTGCCCAGGAAAAGGCAACACTGGGATGGGTGCTCGCTATTTCCCAAGCTGATGACATAACAGATGACCGTTTCAAAAAGCTCTAGGTGCACAGCCTCAACCAAGAAGATACCTGGGATATAGCTGCAATTTCAGTTTTTTATGCCGTGTCCAATCACCTTGCTCATTTTGTCAATCTTGTTCCCAACAAAGAATTCTATTGGATGGGCTGAACCAATGATGTCAAAGACACCAGGAGTGTGCTGCTCACAAAATATAAAGACCTGAACAGAAAGATCAGTGTTTACATTTCAAGCATGTTACCTCACAGGACACCACTTGGGAAGTAATTTTTTTTTTTTAATATTGAATCAATGGATGGGAAAGAAAGCAAATAAATTTGTCCGCCGCCTGCTTGATGAGATAGAACCTAAGGAACATTTGACATCTGGGTCTAGGGAAACCTTTTATGTTTTTACTTTGCCGTGATCTGAAAGGAACATCAGGAGCAAAGGAGTTCGGACGATGCTTAAGGCATCTCTGATGAACTGATTGACATCTGTGACTTTCAGCAACACCTGAACATTTTTTAGCTTTTAAAAAATAGAGCTACATAGAAACTGGTCTATACAGACTGTGGTTTGAAATAAATTCCTTGTTAACAAGGTGGTATTTAAAGGCTCTGAGGACTCCCCTGGTGTCACAGCGGATAGGAATGCAGGGGACACGGGTTCACTCCCTGGTCTGGGAAGACTCCATGCGCCACAGAGACACTAAGACACTAAGACCATGTGCAAGAACTCCTGGAGCCTGTGCGCCTGGAGCCTGTGCTCCACAACAAGAGACGCCACCACAATGAGAAGCCCGCACACCACAACCAGAGAGTAGCCCTCACTCGCCACAACCAGGGAAAAGCCCACACGGCAAAGAAACCCCAACACAGCCAAAAATAAAAGTAATTTTTTAATTGTTAAAAAAAAAGGGGGGGGGTAAAGGCGCTGGAAGGCAGTGGGGAGATAAAAGCAGGCACAAAGTTATTCTTTCTTTACTGCCTTCTCCATTTAACCTCCAGCAATTTTTGCTTTTTCACTGAAAGGTCTTAAAATCGTGGTCATCTCAATAGCATTTTAGTCCTTGTGTAGTTTCTTATTTTAGGCTTTAGTAAAAATTATTTCAAACAAGAGAGCACTCACATTTTAAGTACAAGTGTAAGAAAAAAAGCCAAAATCTGACACACTACTAAATGACTTGTTCTATGTGTTACAAATACCACTGTCTTAAGTTTGTGGCCATCTTAAACTTTTCAGGAATCATTTTCATTTATCTAACTGACAGAGATACATGCAAATCCATAAAATGTTTCTGTTTCTACTTGACTTCTTTCAGTGCAGTTCAGTAGTTCAGTCCTGTCTGACTCTTTGCAACACCATGGACTGAAGCACACCAGGCCTCCCTGTCCATCACCAACTCCTGGAGTTTAATCAAACTCATTGCAACACCATGGACTGCAGCACACCAGGCCTCCCCGTCCATCACCAACTCCTGGAGTTTAATCAAATTCATGTCCACTGAGTCAGTGATGCCATTCAACCATCTCATCCTCTGTTATCCCCTTCTCCTCCCGCCTTCAGTCTTTCCACAGCATCAGGGTCTTTTCCAATGAGTCAGTTCTTCACAGCAGGTGGCCAAAGTATTGGCGTTTCAGCTTCAGCATCAGCCCTTCCAAAGAATATTCAGGATTGATTTCCTTTAGGATGGACTGATTGGATCTCCTTGCAGTCTACGGGACTCTCAAGAGTCTTCTCCAACACCACAGTTCAAAAGCATCAATTCTTTGGTGCTCAGCTTTCTTCACAGTCCAACTCTCACATCCATACATGACTACTGAAAAAACCAAAGTTTTCACTAGATGGACCTCTGTTGGCAAAGTAATGTCTCTGCTTTTTAATATGATGTCTAGGTTGGTCACAACTTTCCTTCCAAGAAGCAAGTGTCTTTTAATTTCATGGCTGCAGTCACCATCTGCAGTGATTTTGGAGCCCAGAAAAATAAAGTCAGCCACGGTTTCCATTGTCTCCCCATCTATTTGCCATGAAGTGATGGGACCAGATGCCATAATCTTCGTTTTCTGAATGCGGAGCTTTAAACCAACTTTTTAACTCTCTTCTTTCACTTTCATTAAGAGGCTCTTTAGTTCTTCTTCACTTTCTGTCATAAGGGTGGTGTCACCTGTATATCTGAGGTTACTGATATTTCTCCCAGCAGTCTTGATTCTAGCTTGTGCTTCATTCAGCCCAGCATTTCTCATGATGTACTCAACATATAAGTTAAATAAGTAGGGTGACAATATACATCCTTGACATGCTCCTTTCCCTATTTGAAACCAGTCTGTTGTTCCATGTCCAGTTCTAACTGTTGCTTCCTAACCTGCATATAGGTTTCTCAAGAGGCAGGTCAAGTGGTCTGGTATTCCCATCTCTTTCAGAATTTTCCACAGATTTTTGTGATCCACACAGTCAAAGGTTTTGGCATAGTCAATAAAGCAGAAATAGATGTTTTTCTGGAACTCTCTTGCTTTTTCCATGATCCAGTGGATGTTGGCAATTTGATCTCTGGTTCCTCTGCCTTTTCTAAAACCAGCTTGAACATCTGGAAGTTCACGGTTCACATACTGTTGAAGCCTGCCTTGGAGAATTTTGAGCATTACTTTACTAGCATGTGAGATGAATACAATTGTGCGGTAGATTGAACATTCTTTGGCATTGCCTTTCTTTGGGATTAGAATGAAAACTGATCTTTTCCAGTCCTGTGGCCACTGCTGAGTTTTTCAAATTTGCTGACATATTGAGTGCAGCACTTTCACAGCATCATCTTTTAGGATTTGAAATAGTTCAACTGGAATTCCATCACCTCCACTAGCTTTGTTTGTAGTGATGCTTCCTAAGGCCCACCTGACTTCACATTCCAGGATGTCTGGCTCTGAGTGAGTGTGATTGATCACACCTTCGTGATTATCTGGGCCATGAAGATCTTTTTTGTACAGTTCTTCTGTGTATTCTTGCCACCTCTTCTTAATATCTTCTGCTTCTATTAGGTCCATGCCATTTCTGTCCTTTATTGTGCCCTTCTTTCCATGAAATGTTCCCTTGGTATCTCTAACTTTCTTGAAGAAATCTCTAGTCTTTCCTATTCTATTGTTTTCCTCTATTTCTTTGCATTGATCACAGAGGAAGGCTTTCTTATCTCTACTTGCTATTCTTTGGAACTCTGCATTCATATTGTTATATCTTTCCTTTTCTCCATCTTATATTGGTAATAATAACAACAGTAATGATAAATGCTGCCACCTAACCAGTAGATTGCAACAAATCATATCAGTTACTGTATATGAAAGTACATCATAAACTGGATAAGACAAAACAAATTATTATATCACAGCAATTGATAACCATCTGACCAAAATCTGCTAATAGTAAACCATTTGAATCTCACTCTCAGTCACACGTGGCACACTAATATGTATGGCAAATGTATGCATTATTTAAGGATTAATATGCTGAGATGGAAAGCAATCATTACAATAAGCTATTAAAACAAAGTTGGGCAAAGGAAGGGAGAAAACGTAGTTGAAAATCTCAGCTTTTTCTTGCTACCAAAGGTAGATCAGAAAATATACGAATACACTGCAAAAAAAAAAATGTTAACAGAAACTAAACAAATCCTTAGATTTCAAATAATTCACTGAAGGATATTTCAACATCACTAAATATTTGCTTTTACAGACACTTACCTGTAAAAATAAGTAGTTGGGCAGTACATTATCAAATGAAGGGCTGAGATACACTGGCTCTGTCATTCTTACGCCTACGCCTCTGAAAAATGGAAATCTAATATTACTCAGTGTAAATTAAACAGTCTATACAAATGGCATCGCCAACTCAATGGACATGGGTTTGGGCAAGCTCCAGGAGACGGTGAAGGACAGGGAAACCCGGCGTGCTGCAGTCCATGGGGTCGCAAAGAGTCAGACATGACTGAGCGACTGAACAACACAAAGTCCACTTCTGGGGATACCCTCAACTGGTATGTCAAATATAAGATGTTCTACCTGTTAAAAACCTTTTTCTATTCAACACAAGATACTTAAGAGTATTCCTGTGGATTATTTCTGGATTTTTACCCACAACAGAGAAGGCCACTGGGAGCACTAAAAAGGATAAAGACACATTAGGTACCACTGCATTCAGAGATGTGAACAGACTAAAAAGCAAAGACCCTCTGAGTCTTTACTCACTGATGCATTCTCATCTTTGGTAACAGATTTATGACCACTGTTATTACCCTTTCAATTCAATAAGCATTTTGTGAAAGCTTCATTTTGCCAGCCACTATGTTCAGTATTTGTATGAAAAATAAAAATCTATGTAAGAATCATGCTGGTGGTAAGCCATTACACACGTGCCTCCCTGCTTCCCTCTCAGCTCTTTAGAGAGTAACTGCCCAGTGCTGACACAATCCATGGGCTGACCTTTACCACCTCTGTCCCTACTGTGAGTGGCGGTGGAACTGACCACAGAAGGAATGGCCAGGAACCAGGACAGCACAGGGGAAAGTGATCCACCAAAACAGATATCGCAGTCAGAAAGACTCAGAGTCTCTCCAGAGCACACGAGTACACTGTTTGCGAAAAGCCAAGCATGGCCAGGTCCACCGGCCACACCAGAGGGAGAAAGAACAAGGGGGAACCGACGTGCTGTTCCAAGGAGTAGAGGCCACAGACAGAAGCACAGTCTTATCGTAAAGGCAAAGACAAGAATTAGGACATGGGGCTTCTCCGGTGGCTCAGTGGTAAAGAATCTGCCTGCCAATGCAGGGGACCCAGGTTCAATCCCTGATCCGGAAAGATCCCGCATGCAGTGGGACAACTAAGCCCACATGCCACAACTCCTGAGCCCTCATGCCCTAGAGCCCCTGCTCCACAGCAGGAGAAGACACTGCAGTGAGAAGCCTGCATATTGCAACTAGAGAGTAGCCCGTGCTCGCTGCAACTAGAGAAAAGCCCAGCAAAACAAAGAGCCAGCACAGCCAAAAATAAATAAAAAATTAGAAAAGAATCAGGACTTGAATGAGTTCAAGGGTACAAGCAGAGAAGAGAGTCTGGGGGGGAGAACAAGACCAGAGCCTATAGACACAGCAGGTAGACGAGCTCAGAGCTTATGAACTGGTCTGGGCAGAGAAGCACCTACACAGACGGTGTGGACACTCCTTGCTGTAGGCAGGTGGGCTAATTCTACTCACAACACTTCTGACCACAAATGTGTGGGGTTCTTTCTCACACCCAGCAACTCTCAATCTCTCTGGACACCAAGTGGATAACCTACAATTCAGTTCCCTTCTGACAGACTGCCCGGGGTCTTCGTCAGAATCCACAGGTTCAGTCCAATAAGACTGGACCCGAGCCAGGTGCCGACCGCACTGCCCAGGCTGCCACCTGGCTGTGAACGGGGAGGTCACCAGACTCGCCTCGGCATCGACAGCTCACCAGAAGGACTCACAGAACTCGGGAGAACACTGTGTTTATGATTACCAGTTGATTATGAAGGATACAAGCAAACAAAAGGGATGCGGGGCAAGTTACGGGAGGGGGCACGGAGGCACCACCACCCTCTCAGCACCTAGATGTGTTCACCGACCTGGAAACTGTCCAAGCGCTGTCCTTCACTGGTTTCTAGGGAGATTTCATTACATTGTTGTGTAGTTGCTCAGTTGGCCCAACTCTTTTGCAGCTCCATGTACTGCAGCCTGCCAGGCTCCTCTGTCCATGGGATTTCCCAGGCAAGAAAACTGGAGTGAGTTGCCCTTTCCAGGGGATCTTCCCAACCCAGGGAGCAAACCCATGTCTCCTGCATTGGCAGGCGATTCTTTACCACTGAGCAACCTGGGAAGCCCAGTTTCATCACATACGCTAGACCAATTAAATCACTGGTCACCGGTGCTTCGTTCAATCTCCAGTCCCTTTTTCTTCCCCAGAGATACTCCAAAGGCGCTGTAACTGCCAACCTTCTAATCACACACTTAGCTGCTTTGGCAAACAGCCCCCATTGTGTGTGGGGACACAGCTGTCTGGAAGGGATACAAAAACTCTATTATCACTCTTGAGATTCCACAGATTTTAGGAGCAAGTTGTCAGGAACCTGGGACAAAGATCAAATTTTTATGGACTTTTTTTTTTTTTTGGCAACCTCCAGTGGCACATGAACAACTAGCCAATCTGATCACACGAACCACAGCCTTCTTTCTCTAACTCAGTGAAACTGAGCCATGCCGTGTGGGGCCACCCAAGACAGACGGCTCATGGTGGAGAGGTCTGACAGAATGTGGTCTACAGGAGAAGGGAATGGCAAACCACTTCAGTATTCTTGCCTCAAGAACCCCATGAACCCTATGAAAAGGCAAAAAGAGAGGACATTAAAAGATGAACTCCTCGGGTCAGTAGGCACCCAATATGCTACTGGAGATCAGTGGAGAAATAACTCCAGAAAGAATGAAGGGATGGAGCCAAAGCAAAAACAACACCCAGTTGTGGATGGGCAAGATTTGACGCTGTAAAGAGCAATATTGCATAGGAACCTGAAATGTTAGGTCCATGAATCAAGGAAAATTGGAAGTGGTCAAACAGGAGATGGCAAGAGTGAACATCGACATTCTAGGAATCAGCGAACTAAGATGGACTTGAATGGGTGAATTTGACTCAGATGACCATGGTATCTACTACTGTGGGCAAGAATCTCTTTGATGAAATGGAGTAGCCATCATGGTCAACAATAGAGTCCGAAATGCAGTACTTGGATGCAATCTCAAAAACAACACAATGATCTCTGTTCATTTCCAAGGCAAACCATTCAATATCACGGTAATCCAAGTCTATGCCCCAACCAGTAACGCTGAAGAAGCTGAAGCTGAACGGTTCAAGACCTACAAGACCTTTTAGAACTAACACCCAAAAAAGATGTCCTTTTCATTATAGGGGACTGGAATGCAAAAGTAGGAAGTCAAGAAACACCTGGAGTAACTGGCAAATTTGGCCTTGGAGTACAGAATGAGGCAGGGCAAAGGCTAACAGAGTTCTGCCAAGAGAACACACTGGTCATAGCAAACACCCTCTTCCAACAACACAAGAGAAGACTCTGCACATGGACATCACCACATGGCCAACACTGAAATCAGACTGATTATATCCTTTGGAGCCAAAGATGGAAAAGCTCTATACAGTCAGCAAAAACAAGACCAGGAGCGGATTGTGGCTCCGATCATGAACTCCTTATTGCCAAATTCAGACTTAAATTGAAGAAAGTGAGGGAAACCACTAGACCATTAACATATGACCTAAATCAAATCCCTTATGACTATACAGTGGAAGTGAGAAATAGATTTAAGGGACTAGATCTGATAGACAGAGTGCCTAATGAACTATGGATGAAGGTTCGTGACATTGTACAGGAGTCAGAGATCAAGACCATCCCAAGAAAAAGAAATGCAAAAAAGTAAAATGGCTCCCTGAGGAGGCCTTACAAATAGCTATAAAAAGAAGAGAAGTGAAAAGCAAAGGAGAAAAGGAAAGCTATACCCATTTGAATTCAGAGTTCCAAAGAATAGCAAGGAGAGATAAGAAAGCCTTCCTCAGCAATCAGTGCAAAGAAACAGAGGAAAACAATAGAATGGGAAAGAGTAGAGATCTCTTCAAGAAAATAAGAGATACCAAGGGAACATTTCATGCAAATATGGGCTCAATAAAGGACAGAAATGTTATGGACTTAACAGAAGCAGAAGATATTAAGAAGAGGTGGCAAGAACACACAGAAGAACTGTACAAAAAAGATCTTCATGGCCCAGATAATTACGAAGGTGTGATCACTCACACTCACTTAGAGCCAGACATCCTGGAATGTGAAGTCAGGTGGGCCTCAGGAAGCATCACTACAAGCAAAGCTAGTGGAGGTGATGGAATTCCAGTTGAACTATTTCAAACCCTAAAAAATGATGCTCTGAAAGTGCTGCACTCAATATGCCAGCAAACTTGGAAAACTCAGCAGTGGCCACAGGACTGGAAAAGGTCAGTTTTCATTCCAATCCCAAAGAAAGGCAATGCCAAAGAATGCTCAAACTACCGCACAATGATACTCATCTAACACACTACTAAAGTAATGCTCAAAATTCTCCACGCCAAGCTTCAACAGTACATGAACCATGAACTTCCAGATGTTCAAGCTGGTTTTAGAAAAGGCAGAGGAACCAGAGATCAAATTGCCAACATCCGCTGGATCACGGAAAAAGCAAGAGAGTTCCAGAAAAACATCTATTTCTGCTTTACTGACTATGCCAAAACCTCTGACTGTGTGGATCACAATAAACTGTGGAAAATTCTGAAAGAGATGGGACCACCTGACCTGCCTCTTGAGAAACCTGTATACAGGTCAGGAAACAACAGTTAGAACTGGACATGGAACAACAGACTGGTTCCAAATAGGAAAAGGAGTACGTCAAGGCTGTATATTGTCACCCTGCTTATTTAACTTCTATGCAGAGTACATCATGAGAAATGCTGGGCTGGAGGAAGCACAAGCTGGAATCAAGATTGCCGGGAGAAATATCAATAACCTCAGATATGCAGATGACACCACCATTATGGCAGAAAGTGAAAAAGAACTAAAGAGCCTCTTGACGAAAATGAAAGAGGAGAGTGAAAATGTTGGCTTAAAGCTCAACATTCAGAAAACGAAGATCATGGTATCTGGTCCCATCACTTCATGGGAAATAGATAGGGAAACAGTGGAAACAGTGTCAGACTTTATTTTTCTGGGCTCCAAAATCACTGCAGATGGTGATAGCAGCCATGAAATTAAAAGACGCAGCCATGAAATTAAAAGACGCTTGCTTCTTGGAAGGAAAGTTATGACCAACCTAGACAGCATATTAAAAAGCAGAGACATTACTTTGTCAACAAAGGTCCATCTAGTAAAGGCTATGGTTTTTCCAGTGATCATATATGGATGTGAAAGCTGGACTATAAAGAAAGCTGAGCACCGAAGAATTGATGCTTCTGAACTGTGGTGCTGGAGAAGACTCTTGAGAGTCTCTTGGACTGCAAGGAGATCCAACCAGTCCATCCTAAAGGAGATAATACTGGGTGTTCATTGGAGGGACTGATGTTGAAGCTGAAACTCCAATACTTTGGCCACCTGATGCAAAGAGCTGACTCATTTGAAAAGACCCTGATGCTGGGAAAGATTGAGGGCAGGAGGAGAAGGGGATGACAGAGGATAAGATGGTTGGATGGCATCACCGACTCAATGGACATGGGTTTGGGTGGACTCCGGGAGTTGGTGATGGACAGGGAGGCCTGGTGTGCTGCGGTTCATGGGGTCACAAAGAGTCGGACATGACTGAGCAACTGAACTGAACTGAGTGGCACATGGGATCTTAATTCCCGGACCAGGGAGCAAACCCAGGCCTCTGCAATGGAAGCATGAAATCCAAACCACGGGACTGCCAGGTAATTCCCTATTTATTTCTTCTTATGCCACAGCAGAGTAAGTTTATGCTGCCCTGTAAGGGGGACATTATTTCAGTAGATATTTATGACTGTCACTGCGGTGGGTCTGACAACAAAGGTTAACTCCTTTTCTTCCTCATCCCATGCCTTTTACCCTCACTCATCTGTTTAACATTCGGTTTCTCCAAATCTGCACCTTCACTCGGAGTTAAGACTCTTGTCCTTGCTCCAATCAGGATTAAATCAAATGACTTTTAAATTAAATGGTTCTTTCCCCTTGGGGCTTCCCTGGTGGCTCAGAGGTTGAAGCGTCTGCCTGCAATGCTGGAGACCTGGGTTCAATCCCTGGGTCTGGAAGATCCCCTGGAGAAGAAATGGCAACCCACTCCAGTATTCTTGCCTGGAGAATCCCATGGACAGAGGAGCTTGGTGGGCTACAGTCCATGGGGTCGCAAAGAGTTGGACACGACTGAGCAACTTCACTTTCACTTCCCCTTAGCAGAAAATACAAAAACCTGAAACGTCACTGCCTCATATTAAAAAGTCAGTTCTTCGCTGAAACAACTGGGCACTTACCTTGATCAACACCTTGCCCCAACCCCAGAGTCTAGACCCGTACTGCATGCTCTGAATGATTACTCCTCTGTAATTCAAATGACTCTGACCTGTAGGACTCCAGTCCTCTGGAAGATACTGAAACTAACATACACTTGCCATTCTATATCAGGTCCCACCTGTGTTTCAGGATCTGGGTCCCCTTTGACTATCTCCTCCTGACCACACCTACCAGCAAAAAAGTATCCATCTGTACAGTATTTAATTGAAAATAACATGACAAAGAGTAATTTTAGCCAGTTACTGCTCATGTATGAGTTTACTTTTTCCCTTTAAAACTATTTCTGTATAATGTACCTCCATATAATAATGCAAAATATAAGACCTCATAGAATAAACAATCTGTTGGTATATTAATCAATCTGAGCCTGTGAATGATTCGACCCAACTGGCATTCAGGAAACCAATGGGCACAAATTCACTAACTTAATGTTCAAATATACTGTTAGTGAAGTTGGTTCCAAAGTTTAGAAAGAATATAAGCAGTATATAAATGCAGAATTTCTTTGTTGTAGAAGCATGCTTTTTTCCACATAGGCAGACAAAGAAATCCTAACAGAAAGCTGAGTTTAAAAATCAACACCTTCTTGATTTCCTGACAAGATGGTGGAACAGAAGGACCTGAGCTCACCTCCTCTCATGAAAACACCAAAATCACAACTGAACACTGAACAACCATCAACAAACAAGAACCAGAACCCACCAATAAAGATGTTCAACTTCCAAAGACAAAGAAGAGGCCACAACAAGACTGCAGAAGGGATGCATTCATAATGTAATCAAACCCTGTACCCGCCAGGTGGATGACCCAGAAATTGGAAAATAATAGTATCACAGAGGAGTGAGAGTTCTGAGCCCATGTCAGGCTCCTCAGTCTGGGGGTCTGGCATCAGGGGGATGAGACCCCAGACCATTTGGCTTTCAAGGCCAGCAGGGCTTGATCACAGGAAAGTCACAGGACTAGGGGAAACACATGCCATTCTCAGAGGACACACAGGTCTCACGTGCCCTGGGACCCAGTTGGAAAAGGAGTGACTTCATAGGAGCCTGGGACAGACCTACCTGCTGGTTTTGGAGGGTCTCCTGGGAGGCGAGGGGCACCTATAGCTCACTGTGGGGACGAGGACACTGGTGGCAAGGTTGCTGGGGAGTATTCACTGGCACCAAGGCCCAGTCCCACCCAATATATCCCTTAGGATCTAGTGTTGGGAAGCCTCAGGCCAAACAACCAACAGGGCAAAAACACAGTCCCACTCATCACCACACTTCAAAGTCTTCCTGAACACATACCCCTTGAAAAGCCCTGCCCACCAGAGGGACAAGACCCAGTTCCACCCAGCAGTGGGCAGGCACCAGTCCCTCCCACCAGGAAGTCTGCACAAGCCCCTTGGACCAGCCGCACCCACCTAAGGGCAGACACCAGAAAAAAGAGGAACCACAATCCTGCAGTCTGTGAAACAGAAAACAGAAAGTTAGATAAAATGAGACAGCAGACAAATATGTTCCAGACGAAGGAATGAGATAAAACACCAGGAAAACAGCTAAGTGAAGAGGAAACAGAAAAAGAATTCATAGAAATGACAGTAAAGATGATCCAAGATCTGAAAAAAGCATGGAGGCACAGAGCAAAAAGATACACGAAATGTTTAATAAAGACCTGGAAGATTTAAACAACAAACAGCATTGGAAATACAATAACTGAAATGAAAAATACACTAGAAGGAATTGATAGCAGAATAAAAGAGGAAGAAGAACAGATAAATGAGCTGGAAGACAGAATGCTGGAAAGCACTGCTGTGGAACAGAATATAGAAAAAAAAAGAATGAAAAGAAATGTGGGCAGTCTAGAGACCTCTGGGACAACATTAAAAAGCACCAACATTCACATTACAGGGGTCTCAGAAAGAAAAGAGAGAAAGGGCCTGAGAAAATATTTGAAGAGATAAAAACTGAAAATTCCCTAACATGGGAAAGGAAACAGTCACCTAAGTCCAGGAAGCACAGAGTCCCACACTGGATAAATCCAAGGAGGAAAAGCCAAGATGTGTATTAATCAAACTGACAAAAATTAAAAACAAAGAAAATACTAAAATCAACAAGGGAAAAGCAACAAATAAAAGATAAGGGTTTTCCCATAAGATTGTCAGATTATTCAGCAGAAACTCTGCAGGTCAGAGGGCTTCTGCACAATACATTTAAAGCAATGAAAGGAAAATCTTACTACAAGAATACTCTACTCACCAAGGCTCTCATTCAAATTCAACAGAGAAATCAAAAGCTTCACAGATGAGCAAAAGCTAAGAGAATTCAGCACCACCAAACCAGCTTTACAACAAATGCCAAAGGAACTTCTCTGGAGGGAAAAGACAAGACCACCCTAGAAACCAGAAAATTCTGAATGGGAAAGCTCACCAGTAAAGGCAAATATACAGTAAAGGTAGGAAATAATACATACACAATTATGATGTCAAAACCAGCAACTGTGGGAAGAGTAAAATGCAGGATAGTGACAATCCACTGGAGACCAGGAGACCAGCAACTTAAAACAATCTTGTAAATATATATAAACTGCTGTATCAAAACCTCATGGGAACCACAAACCAAAAATTTTCTATTGCAGAGACACACACACAAAAAGAAAAAGCAATCAAAACACACACTAAAGACTTGGTCATCAAATCACAACAGAAGAGAACAAAAGAAGGGAACGAAAAAGACCTATAGAAATAAATCCAAAACAATTAGTAGAATGGAAGTAAAAATTTATACATATCAATCATTATCTTAACTGTAACTAGATTAAATGTTCCAACCAAAAGACAGAGACTGGGTGAATGGATACAAAAACAAAATTTATATATATGCAGTCTACAAGAAAACCACTTCAGATTTAGGGACTCATATAGACTAAAAGTGAGGGGATGGAAAAAAAAAAGTATTCCGCAAAACTGGAAATCAAAAGAAAGCTGGAGTAGCAACACTAATGTCAGACAAAATAGACTTTAAAATAAAAATTATTACAAGTAACAAGGGATCGAGGGATCAATCCAAGAAGATGTAACAATTGTAAATATACACACATCCAACATAGGAGCACCTCAACATTTCAGGCAAATGCTAACAGCCATAAAAGAAACTGACAATAACACAACAATACTGGTAGACTTCAACACAGATTTCATCAATAGATAGATCATCCACACAGAAAATAAGAAAAAACAGGCCTGAATTGACACATTAGACCAGATGGACTTATTTATGTTCATAGCAGATTCTCTCTGAAACTAGCAGAATACACATTCTTTTCAAGTGCACATGAACATTCTCCAAGATAGATCACATCTCGGGCCACAGATCAAGCCTGGGAAAATGTAAGAAAATTCAAATCATATGAAGCATCTTTTCCAACCACAATACTAGGAGATTAGAAATAAATTACAAGAAAAAAAAACTGTAAAAAAAAACAACAAACAAACACATGGTGGCTAAACAATATGCTACTGAACCACCAGTGGATCACTGAAGAAATCAAAGAGAAAATCATAAAGATCAGAGCAAAAATATAGGAAATGGAAATGAAGAAAACAGCAGAAAAGATCAATGAAACTAAAAGATAAACTTATGTTTGAAAAGATAAACAAAACTGAAAAACCTTTAGCCAGATTTATCAAGAAACAAAGGAAGAAAGCTCAGATCAATAAAATTAGAAATGAAAAAAGGAAAGTTGCAATGGACACCACAGAAATACAAAGCATCACAAGAGACTACTACAAATAGCTATATGCCAATAAAATGGACAACCTGGAAGAAATGAACAAATTCTAAGAAATGAACACTCTCCCAAAACTGAACCAGGAAGAAATAAAAAATATGAAGAGACCAGTCACAAGTAATGAAACTGCAACTGTGATTAAAACACTCCCATCGGGACTTCCCTACTGGCATGATGGATGAGAATCCGCCCGCCAATGCAGAGGACACTGGTTCAAACCCTGATCTGGGAAGATTTCACATGTCACAGAGGAACTAAACCCATCTGCCACAAATACTGAGTCCATGCTCTACAGCCTGCAAGCCACAGCAACTAAAGCCTGCATGCTCTAGGGCCCGCAGGCCACAACCACTGAAGCCCACACACCCTAGGGCCAGCAAGGCCAAACTGCTGAAGCCAGAGTGCCCAGAGCCTGTGTTCCACGACAAGAGAAGCCACTGCAACAAGAAACCTGTGCACTGCAACTAGAGAGAAGCCCCACTCTTTGCAACAAGAGAAAACCCACACAACAGCAGTGAAGACCCAGCACAGGCAAAACTTTAAAAAAGAAAAACTTCCAAAAAACAAAGTCCAGGACTAAAAGGTTACATGAAAGTGAAGTCGCTCAGTCGTGTCCGACTCTTTGCAACCACATGGACTATAGCCTACTAGGCTCCTCCATCCATGGGATTTTCCAGGCAAGAGTACTGGAGTGGGTTGCCATTTCCTTCTCCAGGGGATCCTCCCAATCTAGGGATTGAACCCAGATCTCCCGCATTGTAGGCAAACGCTCTACCGTCTGAGCTATCAGAGAAGCCCAAAAGGTTACATAGGTGAATTTTATCAAACGTTTAGAAAAGAGTTAACACCTATCCTTATGAAATTATTTCAAAAAATTACAGAGGAAGGCACCCTCCCAAAGTTCTTCTCTGAGACCACGGTCACCCTGATACCAAAACCAAAGATTCCACACAAAAAAGGAAAATTACAGGCCAATATCACTGATAAACATAGATTAAAAAATTCCTGAACAAAATACTAGCAAATCAAATGCAACAATACATTAAAAGGATCGTACACCATGATCAAGTGGGATTTATCCCAGGGATGCAAGGATGTTTCAATATCTGTAAATCAATAAGTGTGGCACACACATTAACAAACTGAATAAAAACCATGATTGTCTCTGTAGATGCAGAAAAAGCTTTTGACAAAATTCAACACCCATTTATGATGAAACCTCTTCAGAAAGTAGGCATAGAGGAAACATACTTCAACATACCAAAGCCCACATGTGACAGACCTACAGCTAATATCATTCTCAATGATGAAAAGCTGAAAGCATTTCCTCTAAGATTAGGAACAAGACAAGGATGCCCACACTCATCACTTTTATTCAACACAGTTTTCAAAGTCCTAGCCATGGCAATCAGAGAACAAAAAAAAAAGTAAAAGGAATCCAAATGGGAAAAAAAAAACTATTACTGCAGATGACATAATACTATACACAGAAAATCTTAAAGATGCTACCAGAAAACTATTAGAGCTTATCAATGAATTCAGTAAGGTTACAGGGTACCAAATAAATATACAGAAATCTCTTACATTCCTATACACTAACAACAAAAGATCATAAAGAGAAGAAAATGACCCCATTTACCATTGCATCAAAAAGAATAAAATACCTAGGAATAAACTTACCTAAGGAGGCAAAAGACCTATACTCTGAAACCTACAAGACACTGATGAAAGAAATCGAAGATGACACAAACAGACGGAAAGATATACCATGTTCTTGGCTTGGAAATATTTTCAACATATTTTCAAAATAACTATACTACCAAAGGCAATCTACAGATTCAATGCAATTTCTGTCAAATTACCAATGGCTATTTTCAAAGAACTAGAACAATAAATTTTTAAAATTTGTATGCAGGGACTTTCCTGATGGTCCAGTGGCTAAGACTCCATGCTCCCAGTGTAGGGGGCCCAGGTTCAATCCCTTGTCAGGGAACTAGAACCCGAATGCCACAACTAAGACCAATGAGCCAAATAAATATGTAAGTAAATATATATATATATATATATATATATTTAAAATCTGTGCAGAAAACACAAAAGACCCTGAATAGCAAAGCAATCTTGAGAAAGAAACACAGAACCAGAGGAATCAGACACCTTGGCTTCAAGCTATACTACAAAGCTAAGTCATCAAAACAGTCTAGTACCAGCACAAAGACTTACAGATCAATGGAACAGGGCATAAAGCCCAGAAATAAATCCAAACAACTATGGTCAATTAATCTATGACAAAGGAGGCAAGACTATACATAATGGAGAAAAGACAGTCTTTTCAGTAAGTGGTTCCGAGAAAATTGGACAGCAACATGTGAAAGAATGAAATTAGAATATATTTAACACCATATACAAAAATAAACTCAAAACAGATTAAAGACCTAAAGGTAAGGCTGGATACTACAAAACTCTATAGAGAAAAACATAAGCAGAACACTCTTTTACATAAATCACAGCAATAGTTTTTTGAATCCACCATCTAGAGTAATGAAAATAAAACAAAAATAAGCAAATGGGACCTAAATAAACTCAAAAGTTTTTGCACAGCAAAGGAAACCATAAACAAAACAAAAAGGCAACCAACAAAATGGGAGAAAAAGATGCAACTCATCTCCAAAGTATATAAATAGCTCATGCAGTTCTATATCAAAAAATCAAACAACCCAATCAAAAAATGGGAAGATCTAATCAGACACTTCTCCAAAGAAATACGGATGGCCAAACAGCTCATGAGAAGATGTTCAACATCACTAATTATCTGAGAATTGCAAATCAAAACTACAATGAGTTATCACCTCACACAGGTCAGAATGGCCATTATCAAAAAGTCTACAAACAATAAATGCTGTAGAGGGTGCGGAAAAAAGGGAACCCTCCTACCTACACTGTTGGTGGGAATGTAAGTTGGTGCACTTCGGAGAACAGTATGGAAATTCCTCAAAAAACTAAAAATAGAGCCACCACGTAAAGCAATCCCACTCCTGAGCATATATCCAAAGAAAATCATATTT
The DNA here is from genome assembly GCA_006410935.1 of Redunca redunca. Classification (NCBI taxonomy): domain Eukaryota; kingdom Metazoa; phylum Chordata; class Mammalia; order Artiodactyla; family Bovidae; genus Redunca; species Redunca redunca. Next base: position 113,358 of record SJYQ01032545.1, read on the forward strand.
CAAAAAGATACATGCTCAATAATGTTCTCTGCAGCACTGCTTACAATAGCCAAGACGTGGAAGCAACCTAAATGTCCATCAACAGAAGAATTGATCAAGAAAATGTGGTACATATATACAATGGAATATTACTCAGTCATTAAAAAGAATGAAATAATGCCATTTACAGCAACGTGGATGGACCTAGAGAGTGTCATACTGAGTAAGTTGGACAGAGAAGAAGAATTACCATATGCATGTCTTTTATGTAGAATCAAAAAAACTGATACAAATGAACTTACAAAACAGAAAGAGACTCACAGACTTAGAAAATGAACTTATGGTTGCTGAGGGTGGGAGAGATAGGGAGATTGGTGGTCATGTACACATTTAAAATGGGTAACCACAAGGACCTATTGAGTATCACAGGGAACTCTGCTCAGTGTTAAGTGGCAGCATGAATGGGAGGCGGGGTCTGGGGGAGAATGGATACATGTATATGTATGGCTGAGTCCCTCTCTTGTTCACCTGAAACCATTACAACATTGTTAATCAGCTACACCCCAATACAAAATAAAAATTCTTAAAAAAAAAAACAAAAAATAGAGCCACCATGTGATCCAGCAATCCCACTCCTGGGCATAATATCTGAAGAAATTCATATTTCAAAAAGATACATGCACCCCCAGTGTCTATTGCAGCACAGTTCACAACAGTCAGGACACGGAAGCACCCAAATATCCATCAACAGAGAAATGGATAAAGAAGATGTGCTGTGTGAGTGTGTGTGTAAATATATAATGGAATATTAGTCATAAAAAGGAATGAAATAATGCTACCTGCAAGAACATGAATGAACCTAGAGATTATCATACTAAGTAAGTCAGACAAAAGATAAATATCATATGGTATTACTTATATGTGGAATCTAAAAAAAAATTGATACAAATGAACATATTTACAAAACAGAAACAGACTTACAGAACAAATATGGTTACCAGGCGGAAGGACAACAGGGAGGGACAGACTGGAGGCTGGAATTAACAAGCTGGAATCAAGATTGCCAAAACAAATAGCAATAACCTCAGATATGCAGAAGACACCACCCTTACAGCAGAAAGTGAAGCAGAACTAAAGAGCCTCTTGATGAAAGTGAAAGAGGAGAGTGAAAAAGTTGGCTTAAAGCTCAACATTCAAAAAACTAAGATCATGGCATCTGGTCCCATCACTTCTTGGCCGATAGATGGGGAAACAGTGGAAACAGTGGCTGACTTTATTTTGGGGAGCTGCAAAATCACTGCAGATGGTGATTGCAGCCATGAAATTAAGACGCTTACTCCTTGGAAGGAAAGTTTTGACCAACCTAGAGAGCATATTAAAAAGCAGAGACATTACTTTGTCAACAAAGGTCATCTAGTCAAGGCTATGGTTTTTCCTGTGGTCATGTATGGATGTGAGAGTTGGACTGTGAAGAAAGCCGAGTGCCAAAATATTGATGCTTTTGAACTGTGGTGTTGGAGAAGACTCTTGAGAGTCCCTTGGACTGCAAGGAGATCCAACCAGTCCATCCTAAAGATCAGTCCTGAGTGTACATTGGAAGGACTGATGTTGAAGCTGAAACTCCAATATTTTGGCCACCTGATGCGAAGTGCTGACTCATTTGAAAAGACCCTGATGCTGGGAAAGATTGAGGGCAGGAAGAGAAGGGGACGACAGAGGATGAGATGGTTAGATGGCATCACTGACTCGAGGGACACAGGTTTGGGTGGACTGCGGGAGCTGGTGATGGACAGGGAGGCCTGGCGTGCTGTGGTTCATGGGGTTGCAGATTCGGACACGACTGAGCAACTGAACTATATATAAAACAGATAATCAACAAGGACCTACTATAGAGTACAAGGAACTCTACTGAATACTCTGTAATAATCTATATGGGAAAATAATGAAAAGATTTAGTTCATATGAACTAAATCACATTTCTGTACATTTATAACTAATGCAACACTGTAAATATTCTTATACTCCAAAAAAAATTAAAATTTTTTTCTAAAAATCAACGTTTTCTTGAAAGATGGCTACATTCTACTCCTACCAACAAAGAGAACAGTACTCAGAAGTCTGTGGAGCCAGTTACTGGAACCACTACGTCAAATAAGAAGATGAAATGTGTACCACCCATAACAAAATAAAGGAAGCAGTCAAACTATCAACTCCCTATTACAGACCCAAAGATTAACACATAGATATATGCATAATCTTCATATTCAGAAGCACTTCCAAGATAAAGAATTTATTTGTTCTTGGTCATCTGGAAAGTACTGCCACCTCTAGATGGAGGGAATAGCCTATGTCTTTAGAAAAATTAACATCAACTATAAATTCAAATTGCTGAAGTATGAAAAACTGTCCCAGGAATCAGGTAAGTGGCTCTCTTCTAAATGAATAAATTCACAGCTTTCAGCGTTGTCTCCATTAGCTGTCAACTTTGTAGTAACAGAGCTGTCTACAGAATTTCTGAAACAGCCTGAAAACACTAAGCAAAAATAAAGACACAAATGAACCTACCTACAAAACAGAAATAGACTCACAGACTTGCGGTTTCCAAGAGGGAGTTGGGGGAAGAGGTGGACTGGGAGTTTAGGATTAAGAGATATAAATTTTATATACAGGATGGATAAACAGCAAGGTCCCTCTGTGTAGCACAGGAAACTACATTCAATATCCTGTAATAAACATAATGGAAAAGAATATAAAAAAGAATATGTACATATGTATATCTGAGTCACTTTGCTGTATAGTAGAAATGAACACGACACTGTAAATCAACTATATTTTGATTTTAAAACTTGTAAGAAACTGGATTGTACACAGATTTAATTTGCTTAGCGCCTGCTGGTAAAGAATCCACCTGCAGTGCAGGAGACCCCAGTTCGATTTCTGGGTCAGGAAGATCCGCTGGCAGGGATAGGCTACCCACTCCAGTATTCTTGGGCTTCCCTGGTGGCTCAGCTAGGAAAGAATCCGCCTGTAATGCGGGAGACATGGGTTTGATCCCTGTGTTGGGAAGATCCCCTGGAGAAGGGAAAGGCTACCCACTCCAGTATTCTGGCCTGGAGAATTCCATGGACTGTATAGTCCATGGGGTCACAAAGAGTTGCACATGACTGAGCGACTTTCACTTTCACTTGTAGCAACCAGAGAGGATTTTACACTAACTTGTTCTAATTCAGGCAAGCAGGATTTCCCTGGTGGCACAGTGGATAGGAAACCACCTGCCAATGCCGGGGACACAGATTCAATCCCTGATCTGAGAAGATCCCACATGCCGCAGAGCAACTAAGCCTGTGCGCCGCAACTATTGAGCCTATGCTCTGCAGCCCGAGAGCTGCAACTACTGAAGCCCTGCGCCGAGAGCCGTGCTCCTCAGCAAGAGAGGCCACCGCAGCGAGAAGCTCAGGCACAACAGAGGCCCAGCGCGGGAGACCCAGCGCGGGAGACCCAGCGCGGGGGACCCAAGCACAACGGAGAACCAGAGTGGGAGGCCCAGCGTGGGAGGCCCAGCGTGGGAATAAACAAGTACATTTTTTAATTAAAAACATAATAAAAGTTAGGTGTGAGTATATCCAAACATTAACTTTTAACCACAAGTATTCACATCAGTACTGGCTTTCTGGTAAATTTTTTAGTTAAAACTTTTTTTCTTTTTAATATTAAAACTATAAGCTTTTCTCACACAGACTGTTAAAGATCTGGAGAGGCCATCTAATTCATCCTTTATCAAGATAAATAATGTTATCAAAGATGCAAACTTTTCAACTTAAGAGACTCCTTAATCTGAGCATTTATGCTTTTAACCAAAAGCATATTTCCCCCCACCCAAAAAATGGCAGTATGTGCTAAACAAGTATTTTCCAATTGAACTTATAACAAAAAAAAATTAGTCATATAATGCAATTATACATATTTTTACATTATTTTACATCTTCTTTAAACCACAAAAAGGATGCTTATTTTCTCCAAAACAACAGTTGCTGACATACTTCAGTTCAGGCAGCCCACTGAAGATCTCTTTGCGGCTTAGTTCAGAAATCCCGTTTCCAAGAAATATTTTTGTTCCATCAAATTCTTTGGCTCCTTTCTTACATTTGCCTTTAATATCAGAGTATACAGAAACATGATCTCCACCTTTCATAACTAGAGAAAAGAAGAAAGTCATATTACACTGACATACCTGTTCTTTGGCAGAACCATGAAAATTCTTCAAGCTTTAAGACTGGGGAGGCCTAGGGGCATCAGCAGTGGACATGAAGCAGTCTAACCTGGCTCATGGTCTCACTAAAACTTCTGACAGAAAATACAAGTGTTTACTTTCAAATGTTTGACAACAATAAATCTATTTTTTTCCCTAGGAAAACAAAGATGCAGGATCGTCTTCGAAACATCCAACCTCAGGGACTTCCCTGGCTGTCCAGTGGTTAAGACTCTTAATACACGGGACACCTGTTCAACCCCCAATCTGGGAACTAATATCCTACATGACTTGCGAGGGTCAAAAAAAAAAAACAAACCAGCAAACATCCAACCTCAGTTGGAAGCCTTTAGCTGAGCAGAAAAGGAAATCTTCTATTTCAATTATTTTCCCCATATCTAACATTCCTTAAAAGAATAAATTAAGAATACTGAGTTTCATCCCAATATTAAGGTTCCAGACTTAGAATGTTTCCCCTGCAAATGACAGTTCAGCAGCCTGAGCTTTCATTCAGCACAACTGAGTAAAGAACGGAAAACAAAATTTCACTGACATCTTTCACTCTCTTCATCAGTCATGATCCTCTAACATCATTACAAATGTCCTCAAAGGGAATAAAAGAAATGGGCAGAAAATCCACATACAGATGCCTGATTCATTAGTCCTTCTCAGATACACACCTCAACGGGCTATACTAAATGCACAACTTGGCAAAGATCTTTGTTAAAGCAAATTTGAAATGTATCTGAGTGAGGATTTAATGAATTTTCAATTTGATGATACACATAAATGTTAGCGGCTGTTTTACAGAGAAACCTAAACATTATACTCACATTTTGAGGCTGATACGATTCCAGGGACATAGACATGGGCTCCTCGTAACACAGCATTGCCACACTGGGCTCCAACAATGACTTCACAAGGCTGTTGTTTTATATTCTTCCTAGAGAAGCAAGAGGAGTGAAAGTGTAAAGAGTGATGCACCTCCAACGTCAACCAACCTTTTCAGGGTTTCAAACTAACCCTAAATAAATAACCTCTTCATTATTCCAAATGAATAAATGAGAAAAGGTTGAAAGAAAGAAGATAAATACACAAGAAATAATTTCTTAAAAACTACAAAGAAGGCCTTCCCTGGTGGTCCAGTGGTTGAGAATCCACCTGCCAACATCGGGAGCGTGGGTTCAATCCCTGACCCGGGAAGATTCCACACGTCGTGGGACAACTTAAGCCCTTGTGCCACAACTACCAAACCCACATGCCCTAGAGCACGTGCTGCAACAAGAGAAGCCCCCACAATGAGAAGCACACACAGCCGGAGAGGAGCCCCTGCGGGCGGCAACAAGAGAACGCCCACAGGCAGCAACCAGACACGGTGCAGCCAAAAACCAATAAACAAATAAAGTCTGGGTTGTTTTAATTACAAAGAGGATGGGCACTTGAGAAGAAAATCTTGGTGCAAGGTAGTAAGTGGCATCAAAAATTGTTTCATCAAATACAACTGATGAATACAACAAGAAAGAAGCCGACTTCCAGATACAGGGAACAAACTAGTGGGGAAAGGGAGATTGGGAGGGGCAAGACAGGAGTCGGGGATTAAGAGGTACACACTGTTAGGTTTCAAATAACCTACAAGAGCCTAAGATATAGGGAATATAGCCAATATTTTTTTCTATACTGAAGTACAGTTGATTTACAATGCTGAGTAAGTTTCAAGTATGCAGCAAAGTGATTCATATATATACACACACATACACACACAATCTTTTCCATATTCTTTTCCTTATAGGTTATTACTACATATTGAATAGAGTTCCCTATGCTATACAACAGAACCTTGCTGCTTATCTATTTCAAATATAGTAATGTCTGCTCAACCCATATTGCTAATTTATCCCACATCCTTACCTGTCCCCTTTGGTAACTACAAATTTATTTTTTATGTCTGAGTCTACTTCCCTTCTGTAAATAAATCCATTTGTATCTTTTTTTTTTGGATTCCATGTACAAGTGGTTTCATGTGGTATTCATCTTTCTCTGGCTGACCTCACTTAGTATGATCATCTTTAGGTCCATCCATGTTGCCGCAAATGGTATTATTTCATTCTTTTTTATGGTATAGCCAATATTTTATAACTATAAATGGAGCATAACCTTTAAAAATTGTGAATCACTACATTGTATACCTATAACTTATATCAACTATACCTCAATTTAAAAAAAAAAAAAAAACTAAGGCAGGACTAAGGTCATAGGAAATGACACACAGGGTAGAACAGGCCAAGGCAGCCCTTGGGGCCCAGCCTGGTGTCTGTTATCAACAGCTCTGATGCCTACTGTGTGAGAAGGGACATGATCAAGCATTTATACTCTAATCCAATGAAGCTCTACGTAGATGAAAACCACAACCCCAAAGGAAAAAAAAATGCTTCATCATTTAACAAGCACTGCTGTTTCATAATAGCATTAGGAGAGAAGAGCAATAACGTTTCTGTCTTCAAAGACTAAAACAGACAACATGTGAGAAATGCAAAAACATTTCTGAAGCGGTAGACTGGCGCACAGTAAACTATTAATGCTTTAAACAAGACAAAGATAAGTCCTTTCTTCCTCTGCTATCCAACTTTCTTCAGTGTTTTCCAATTTCTCACCTCCCATCCATCCCTTGAAACTGAAGCCTGGTATCACTTCTAACACTCAGAGCAGACTTTCTCAAAGGTCGGGGGTACCTGTGTGATGAGCCCCAAATAAACATCTCAAGTACTGCACTTCCGATGGGGTTCCCTGGTTGGCAACATGTCATATGTATGGTCCTAACTCCTTGCAGTTTTAAGTGCATTTTAAGTGAATTCAAGGAATTAAGTGCATTTTCTTTTCAAGATCTCCAACTGATCAAATCTCAGTAAGCTTCTCAGATTTATCCTCCTCCTTCCAGGTCCCACNATTTTGTGAAATGGAACTCTGTAATGTTAATCAGAAAGTTTTTATGAGAATACCATTTCATTGAAAGGAGAGAATGGGAGACTATGGGGAAGAGCATTAACATAGTGGGCTAGGGACTTTCCTGGTGGTCCAGTAGTTAAGAATCCAGATGAGTTGAATCCCTTGTTAGGGAACTAAGATCCCACATGTTGCAGGGCAACTAAGCCCACATGCCTCAATTAGAGACCCAGCACATCCAAAAATAAAAACAAACAAAAAACTACTGGAAGACCTGGTGATAAGGCTGATCCTTGGCTAGCAAACTGGAACTCAGAATCAGAGGATTTCCCACTCTTAACTGGTTCAGTTCAGTTCAGTTCATTTGCTCAATCATGTTCAACTCTTTGCAACCCCATGGACTGCAGCACGCCAGGCCTCCCTGTCCATCACCAGGGTAGCTCAATGTGCCTACACTATCTGTAACAATTTGTAAACAAATAATATGGTTTACGGTGGACACTGACTTACCTTCTGGGAGGCTAGAATTTGGGTACCTACCAGGCACGAGCTGCCCACACAACCAGCCCTAAATGAAAACCCTGGATGCCTGTCTCTAAGGAGCTTTCCTGGATGGTGACATCTCACACATGCATTGTCATCCTTGTTGCCAGGGGAGTTAACTGCACACTGCATGATTCCACTGGAAAAAGACTCTGCAGTTTACAAATGGTTTTCCCTAGACTTCATCCCAGGCAGCTCTTATTTTGTTGATTTTGCTTCAGATTCTTTCACTGTAATAAACCATGGTCACAAGTACGACTACATGTGGAATTCTCTGAGTCCTCCAAGAGAATCACTGAGCTGGGGAGTGGTCTTCGGGAATCTTTCAACACAAGTACTAACTGTATAAAAACATAAGATCGTATATATATGCAAGTGTCAAGGTGCAAGTCAGCATTGCTGAAGTTTTAGTGAGCAAATATAAAAGTCCATTTAGGGCCATAAAAAAAATACTAAAAGCTTGATTTTTATTAAAATGTTTTTAAACAAGAGAGTGAAGCAGTAGCATTAAAGAAAGGTGATGTTCCAAGAATACAGTAATAAAGATTGGAGAAAAATAGAAGGTGCTTAGAATAAGAGAAAACTAATTAAAACAGCTAAAACTGAGGTGCCTATGAATTAAAGACCCACTAGAGAGAGGCTCCAGATTATGAGAATGCATATAAAAAATACACTTACCTACTTGGCATGTGTATAACTGCATATATTAGCAACCCTTCAGTAAAAGGAAGATAATATAATTTTGAGATATCACACAATCATGATATCTCATTTGCACACATATAATCTGACATCTTATAACCCTGCATCAGAGGTAAGGAGCAGCAGCAGTGCTTTGCTGGAGCAGCCGTGAAGAGAGACTCCACGTCCAAGGTAAGAGAAACCCAAGTAAGACAGTAGGCGCTGAGAGAGGGCATCAGAGGGCAGACAGATGGAAACTACAATCACAGACAACTAGCCAATCTGATCACATGGACCACAGCCTTGTCTAACTCAGTGAAACTAAGCCATGCCGACGGGCGGGTCATGGTGGAGAGGTCTGACAGAATGTGGTCCACTGGAGAAGGGAATGGCAAACCACTTCAGTATTCTTGCCTTGAGAACCCCATGAACAGAATGAACAGGCAAAAAGATAAGACACTGAAAGATGAACTCCACAGGTTGGTTAGGTGCCCAATATGCTACTGGAGATCAGTGGAGAAATAACTCCAGAAAGAATGAAGGGATGGAACCAAAGCAAAAACAACACCCAGTTGTGAATGGGACTGGTGATGGAAGAAGGGTTCGATGCTGTAAAGAGCAATATTGCATAGGAATGTGGAATGTTAGGTCCATGAATCAAGGCAAATTGGAAGTGGTCACACAGGAGATGACAAGAGTGAACATCAACATTCTAAGAATCAGTGAACTAAGATGGACTGGAATGGGTGAATTTAACTCAGATGACCATTATATCTACTACTGTGGGCAAGAATCACTTAGAAGAAATGGAGTAGCCATCATAGTCAACAAAAGAATACGAAGCTCAGTACTTGGGTGCAATCTCAAAAATGACGGAATGATCTCTGTTTCCAAGGCAAACCATTCAATATTATGGTAATCCAAGTCTATGCCCCGACCAGGAACGCTAAAGAAGCTGAACAGTTCTATGAAGACCTACAAGACCTTCTAGAGCTAACACCCAAGAAAGATGTCCTTTTCATTATAGGGGACTGGAATGCAAAAGTAGGAAGTCAAGAAACACCTGGAGTAACTGGCAAATTTGGCCTTGGAGTACAGAATGAGGCAGGGCAAAGGCTAACAGAGTTCTGCCAAGAGAACACACTGGTCATAGCAAACACCCTCTTCCAACAACACAAGAGAAGACTAAACATGGACATCACCAGATGGCCAACACCGAAATCAGACTGATCATATTCTTTGCAGCCAAAGATGGAGAAGCTCTACACAATCAGCAAAAAAAGACCGGGAGCTGACTGTGGCTCGGATCATGAACTCCTATTGCCAAATTCAGACTGAAATTGAAGAAAGTGGAGAAAACCACTAGACCATTAAGGTATGACCTAAATCAAATCCCTTATGACTATACAGTGGAAGTGAGAAATAGATTTAAGGGCCTAGATCTGATAGAGTGCCTGATGAACTATGGACAGAGATTCGTGACACTGTACAGGAGACAGGGATCAAGACCATCCCCAAGAAAAAGAAATCCAAAAAAGCAAAATGGCTATCTGAGGAGGCCTTACAAATAGCTGTGAAAAGAAGGAAGCGAAAAGGAAAGGAGAAAAGGAAAGATATACCCATTTGAATGCAGAGTTCCAAAGAACAGCAAGGAGAGAGAAGAAAGCCTTCCTCAGCGATCAATGCATAGAAATAGAGGAAAACAACAGAATGGGAAAGACTAGAGATCTCTTCAAGAAAATTAGAGATACCAAGGGAACATTTCATGCAAAGATGGGCTCGATAAAGGACAGAAATGGTATGGACCTAACAGAAGCAGAAGATATTAAGAAGAGGTGGCAAGAATACATAGAAGAACTGTACAAAAAAGATCTTCACGACCCAGATAATCACAATGGTGTGATTGCTCACCTAGAGCCAGACATCCTGGAATGTGAAGTCAAGTGGGCCTTAGGAAGCATCACTACGAACAAAGCTAGTGGAGGTGATGGAATTCCAGTTGAGCTATTTCAAATCCTGAAAGATGACGCAAATTTGGAATATGCCAGCAAATCTGGAAAACTCAGCAGCGGCCACAGGACTGGAAAAGGTCAGTTTTCATTCCAATCCCAAAGAAAGGCAATATCAAAGAATGCTCAAACTACCGCACAATTGCACTCATCTCACATGCTAGTAAAGTCATGCTCAAAATTCTCCAAGCCAGGCTTCAGCAAGACGTGAACCGTGAACTCCCTGATGTTCAAGCTGGTTTTAGAAAAGGCAGAGGAACCAGAGATCAAATTGCCAACATCCGCTGGATCATCAAAAAAGCAAAAGAGTCCCAGAAAGTATCTATTTTTCCTTTATTGACTATGCCAAAGCCTTTGACTGTGTGGATCACAATAAACTGTGGAAAATTCTGAAAGAGATGGGACCACCTGACCATCTGACCTGCCTCTTGAGAAACCTGTATACAGGTTAGGAAGCAACAGTTAGAAGTGGACATGGAACAACACACTGGTTCCTAATAGGAAAAGGAGTATGTCAAGGCTGTATATTGTCACCCTGTTTATTTAACTTATATGCAGAGTACATCATGAGAAACACTGGACTGGAAGAAGCACAAGCTGGAATCAAGATTGCCAGGAGAAATATCAATAACCTCAGATATGCAGATGACACCACCCTTATGGCAGAAAGTGAAGAAGAACTAAAGAGCCTCTTGATGAAAGTGAAAGAGGAGAGTGAAAAAGTTGGCTTAAAATTCAACATTCAGAAAACGAAGGTCATGGCATCTGGTCCCATCACTTCATGGCAAATAGATGGGGAAACAGTGGAAACAGTGGCTGACTTTATTTTTCTGGGCTCCAAACTCACTGCAGATGGTGACTTCAGCCATGAAATTAAAAGACATTTACTCCTTGGCAGAAAAGTTATGATCAACCTAGACAGCATATTAAAAAGCAAAGACATTACTTTGCCAACAAAGGTCGGTCTAGTCAAGGCTATGGTTTTTCCTGTGGTCATGTATGGATGTGAGAGTTGGACTGTGAAGAAAGCTGAGCACTGAAGAATTGATGCTTTTGAACTGTGGTGTTGGAGAAGACTCTTGAGAGTCCCTTGGACTGCAAGGAGATCCAACCAGTCCATCCTAAAGGAGATTAGTCCTGTGTGTTCACTGGAAGGACTGATGTTGAAGCTGAAACTCCAATACTTTGGCCCCTTGATGCGAAGAGCTGACTCACTGGAAAAGACCCTGATGCTGGGAAAGATTGAGGGCAGGAGGAGAAGGGGACAACAGAGGATGAGATGGTTGGATGGCATCACCAACTCAATGGACATGGGTTTGGGTGGATTGCGGGAGCTGGTGATGGACAGGGAGGCCTGGCGTGCTGTGATTCATGGGGTAGCAGAGTCGGATACAACTAAGCAACTCAACTGAACTGAATCTGGTATCTCATTTGCATAATTTTTTGATATCACACGATCATGATATCTCATTTGCATGTCAACCAAATGTTTCTTTTCAGCAGGATTGCTATTTGTATTGAACCAGCAATCTTTGAGCAATTACTTGAATATTCCATTGTATTCACCCTATTATTTCATATATACAAACAGTAATTGAAAACCAAAGTGCTAACGCTAGTGGCAAGGCAACTATGAGAAATGGAAATGTAACGGCTGGAAGAGAAGGGCAAACTCAATCTCATTTGTATCTCAATATATTTCTGGTACTGAATTATACTTAATTATTAGGGAAAGTTAATTTTCTGACCTGCTAGAAATAGATTTTTATCAAAAAGGAAAGAATACCAACAGACAATATACAGAGACTCTTAAAAATTACAAATTGAATATTGGCCTAAAAAATTCTATTGATTTAAATGCAGTCTTTAAAAAATGATGGTTGCGGTACGGTGTTTAAAATAATCTTGTATGGATGCAGAAAACAAACTTATGGCTCCTGCAAGAGAGGGATAAATCAGGAGAGTAGGACCATCATATATACATTATTATAAGTTAAAGAGATAAGTATTACTAATACAGACCTACTCTGTAGCACAGGGAACTCTACCCAATACTCTGTAACCACCTAAATGGGAAAAGAATCCAAAAAAAGAGTGAATATATGTGTATGTATAACTGATTCACTTTCCAGTACACCAGAAACTAACACAACACTGTAAATCAACTATACAACGATAAACATTTTAAAAAGATACTCTTATATGGGGGGATAAATTAGGAGTTTGGGATTAACATTACCATACTAATACATATAATATAGATAATCAACAAGGACCTATTGTATAGCACAGGGAACTAAACCAAATATTTTGTAAAAACCTTTAAGGGAAAAGAATCTGAAAAGGAATATATAACTGAAGCACTCTGCTGTACACCTGAAACTAACATCACACTATAAGTCAACTATATTTCAATTAAAAAAATGAAAAATACTTTCAATCAAGAGAAGACTGGTGTTTAATTTTTAAGTTTTTCAATAAAGTTGACATTGATACCATCAACTTCAGCAGTACCACCTTACTTTAATCCAATTACCACTGGTAAAACCTTCCTAACATTAAAATATATTTGATCAAGACTCTCCTGGCAGTCCAGTGCTTAGGACTTCGCCTTCCAATGCAGGGGGTGCAAGTCTGATCCCTGGTTGGAAAGCTAAGATCCCACATGCCTTGGGGCTGAAAAATCAAAACATAAAGAAAAAAACAGAAACAATACTGAAATAAATTTTAAAACTTAAGAAAATTATTAAATATATACATATATTTGCTAAGTAAATTAAATGTTATAAAATGCAGGAACCTGAATTTTATGGTGAGATTTACTTTTTGAACTGTTTTCTCTCTTTAAATTGTTTAACCTACATTTTGATATCCTAAATCGTTGTGAAATGTTGAGCTTCTAGTAAAAAAGATTTTTCAACGAGTAAATGTACACATATATTCCTTTTTCTAAAGCCCACAACAATGGGGGAAGAAAAATTCGAAAGAAAATTCAGTTTTCAAGAAATCTAAGCAGCAGCTAAGTGAGATGGCTGGATGGCATCACCGACTCGATGGACATGAGTTTGAGTGAACTCCGGGAGATGGTAATGGACAGGGAGGCCTGGCGTGCTGCCATTCATGGGGTCGCAACAAGTCGGACACGACTGAGCAACTGAACTGAAGATGCAAGTGATGAAAAGTAATTAGCTGACACAGTGAAATCTGGATCAAATCCAATTCCTCAATAGGGTATGACTGTTTCTGAAAAGGAAAGGCTCTTGGATACCCAAACAATTATTCATTACTCAGCACCAAAGGGTCAGGCAGAAAAAAGGAAGGTCTGGGTATGTCATGTCAGTCCCATTCCTTATGGATAAAGCCGAAAGAGGAACTGGACTGGTAGAAGTGGTTGGTGGAAGTTTTAGGGCAGCTATAAGAAGTTCTTCATTTGTCATAATGGAAAGTCACAAGATACCTAATAAAACTGGTGATGAGTTTAAAAGACAAAATAGAGCTGACATGCTCCTTTCAGAAATGAAAGGTAGGTATATGAATCCACAATCCTAAAAGATTTCTCAGTGCTTTCCTGTAACTCACTGTCAGTGTTACACAGTTCACTAATGTTTTAATGAGTAGCTTACTCACTACAAAGAATAGGATGAAAGGATTATTATGAAGCCAGTAAGAAGAATGAAACAGAGTTACATAGATTATGGAAAACTATGGGCATCATGGAATGATGTCCAGTGTATTCTAAAATGAATCTCAGAAGACCTGTGACTGATCAACTATAGTAACTAGATGGTTTAAAACTAAATAGGAATGAGAGAAATCAAAACAGTGGTTTCCTAGTATGGAGGGCAGAATGCAGAGAATTTTCTGGTGATGGAAATGGTGTATATCTTGATGGGGGTGAGTCCTGACTATATAGTTGTATGAATTTAGCAAAAACTCGGCACACTTAAGTAAGACTCCTCCATTCACTAATGTGATATTCTTCTTAACAAAAATATACAATAAGGAGTTTACAGACTCAATTTTAACTGCAAAAGTAATGTGTTTACAGTAAAAAAATAAATAAATAAACCAGAAATGTTACAGTTAGAGCTTCTTCTTACCTAGTTTCTCCCAACCTCCTCAGAGTTAAGCACTCAGAATTAATCCCTGTTAATAGTTGGGTATATTATACCCTCCAGACTTTTTTCTGTGTATAAATAAATATACATAAATCTGTAGTATTTAATTGCAAAAGAAATGTTATCCTACACAGAGCATCATGCTTTACATATTTAAGTAATTGTAAATATCATCATTTATTTGTACATATAATTCTCCCACATTAAAGGCTATATTTGACCACTAAATTATCAATACTTAAAAGCTTTAACAAAATGAACTTTTTTATGTTTATTACTACTCTTAGGGGTTTTAAAATCTTTTTTATCACAATTAAGCTAAGTCACTTCAGTCATGTCTGACTCTGTGCGACCCCATAGACAGCAGCCCACCAGGCTCACCCATCCCTGGGATTCTCCAGGCAAGAACACTGGAGTGGGTTGCCATTTCTTTCTCCAGGAAAATATTCCATAAATGAATTTCAGTAACTCTTAAACATTCCACAAAATTTCCTAAGAACCTGTGAGAGTATAATACCTGGCAATCCTCTCTAAAACAGAAATTCACCTATCTGCTACATTACTGCTGATGATCTGAAATGTACATGATCTCTAAAAAATAACAGTACTGAATAAAACTGAAAGGATCATCCAAGTTCCTACATAATACCAAAGTATCTATCCAGAATTACTGAATAAATCATAGCAATTTGGCATCCTTTTCAGAAAAAAAAATCTCAGAACTTACAAGCATGTGGCATTTCACACTGTACCAATTAAGTAACAGTAAATGAAGGTATAACCACTAGAACTTCTTCACCAACTTTTGTGTCCTAAAATATGACGTCTGCCCCTGGCAGCTACCATTCCAGTTCCACAGGGTATTTTCCACAATTAGGGATTTAAAAATGCTCTTTGGGAACAGAATTCCCATTATAATATGAAAGCCTTTTTCTTTTTTTCCTTTTTTAAACACATGCCTTCCAAACACAGTAAATCTTCTATTTAGCTGTGCTTAGTTGCTCAGTCATGTCCATCTCTTTGCAACCCCATGGACTGTAGCCCACCAGGCTTCTATGTCCATGGAGATTCTCCAGGCAAGAATACTGGAGTGGGTTGCCATTCCCTTCTCCAAGGGATCTTCCCAACCCAGGGATCAAACCCAGGTCTCCCGCATTGCAGGCCGATTCTTTACTGTCTGAGCCACCAGGGAAGCCCAAGAATACTGGAGTAGGTAGCCTATTCCTTCTCCAGGGGATCTTCTCAACCCAGGGATGGAACTGGGGTCTACCGCATTGCAGGAGGATTCTTTACCAGCTGAGCTACCATGGTAGCCCGTTCTACTCAGAGAATACAGTAATTTAACATCATTGTGAATTAATAAAATTTTATAAATATATCAATTATGAAAATAGGAAACACTGTTGCTTTGTATTTCTGGTACCTCCAAAAGAGTTTTAATTTAGCAGTGGAATCTCTTAAGATATACAAGTAAACAAATGTCTTAGGGAATGAAAAAAAATCAATCACCACTAAATGGAACTAATATGCATTCCTCTCTAGATAGCTGAGTCCATTCCCAGTGTTCTTTGTAGTATTTTCCATGACAGACAATGTAGTCAACATTTATCAAGTTTGTGAATTCCTATCTAAATAAAGTTGCTAACAGAGAAACTTAGAACTATCACCAAACAGCAAAAAAAAAAAAAAGAACCTGTGACAAAATTTTATTTATAACAATACAATTTGAAAATGAAATAGTTACAAACCTAGGTCCAATAACAGGAATAAGTAAGACATCCTGAAGGTCTGGATGCTGAAGAATAGGAAAACTTAATCCATTAAACTGCTGTTGAAAATAAACACAGAGGATTACAAAGCAATCAACACACTGGGTAAATTTCAAATTGCAGAGCTTTTCAGTGTCATTACCTAACAGAGCATAAAGTTTGATTTAGGATTATTTTCATTTTTTTCCATGGGATACTACAAAAAAAAAAAAAAGACTTCAAAACAACATTTTCTCTATAATTTGATTCTCAAGTTTCTTGACTTCTTTACAAGGAAAAGGCTCGATTTTGTTAAGTTTGACTTTGTAAACACAAACAATGTTGACCTTAAGTGACCTACTTTGAAAACACATATCCAATATAGAGTTGCATGAATAGGTCATTAAAGACTGAGATTTTTAAATGCTGTGTATTATGTATTATCAACACTGAATGCCATGTCAGTTTTTTGTTTGCTTGTCTGTCTGTTTTTTTGTTGCACCGTGGCATGTGAGATTTTAGTTCCCCTACCAGGGATTGAACCCATGCCCCCCGCAGTGGAAACACAGAGTCTTAACCACTGGACCACTAGGGAAGTCCTGCCACGTCAGTTTTGATGATGCTTCCTGCCACGTCAGTTTTGATGATGCTTCCTGGCAAAGGCTGAGGATATTCAGTATCCTCCACCATACTTGGCCTTCAGACTAGAAACAGGTGCAGGGCCAGCAGCATAGGTGCTAAGGACAACTCCTAGTGTCATGGGTATGGAGAAGGAAATGGCAACCCACGCCATTATTCTTGCCTGGAGAATCCCAGGGACAGAGGAGCCTGGTGGGCTGCCGCCTACAGGGTCAAAGAGTCAGACATGACTGAAGAGACTTAGCAGCAGCAGTCTCATGGGAGCCAACTATGTGCATCTCTTACCAAGTCAACAGTCATGCTGGCAGCTTCAAACTGACCCGAGTGGGAGCATTTACACCACAAAAAAACAGCAAACACTACAAACCAGCATTATTTTTCCTAGAAAGGGGGTTGTTTGGTATGTACCAGCACACCATGGCTGCAGACAGAAGACAACTGGGCACTCCCCATAAGAGAGGGGAATGGAGAGCAAGGACTCTGTGTCTATCAGAGGGCCACACACAAATACTGGAAAACAAGTCTCTGCTGTGTATGCTACTGATTAGACTCTTACATCTTCACATACTCCACCAAAGCAGTAACAATAATAGATACTTGTGCTGCTCTGTAGTATCAATACACTAGCTATCAAAAACCCCAAATCAACCTATTTCTAAGTTGAAAAGGAAAGAGAACAAAAATTCAGATTTTAGAAATCAGACTATATTTCTACCAAGTCAATAGCTCTTCTGAATTCTGCTTCCTCTGATCAAAGGGAATTTTGAACTAACCATACCCAACAGCATAGTACGACATCTTGAGGGTGAACTCCTCATTCAAACAAACCTCTCTGTTTTTTCCCCCTTCCTCATGTTCTCTCATTGTCTGATACCCTAGCAGGAGTCCCCAGCCTCTGGGATGATCTGAAGTGGAGCTGATGAAATAATAATAAAAATAAAGTGCATAATAAATGTAATGCGCTTGAATCATTCCAAAACCATCCCCCTCCCTTGGTCCATGGAAAAACTGACTTCAACTGGGAGACTGGAAAAACCAGGCCCTGGTGCCAAAAAGTTTGGGGACCGCTGCCTTCCAGTATCTAGACTATGATCCTTCCAAGGAGAAGATAATGAATTCTGCCATTTGTTTTTGTTTTGCTTCAGAAGCATCACACTCCCTCCACACTACAGAGATATTCTACACAGAGATCAACCCTGCTCGGGCCAAGATTTTCCTTCTCTCCTTTTCTATCAGATATTAAAACAATACAGAAATAAAACTTTCATAAAACCATGTGTGCCTAACTTTCATAAAAATATCACACACTTTTTTAACCAAACATACCACAGGCTTCTTTCTCTGTTTCTACCCTGTTCCCTTTTTAAAACAGCCTTATTGAGGTTTACTTTACATACCATTAAAATATATCCATATGAAATGCACAATTCAATGATTTTTTTTTTTTTTTTTAGTAAATTTACGGAATTGTGCAACCCTCACTAGAATTCAGTTTTAGGTCCTATCCATCACCACACAAAGATTCTTCACACTTATCTGTAGTCAATCCCTGTTCCAGCCACAACCCCCGGCAACCACTAACCTACTTCTTTCTCTAGAAGCTGCCTTTTCTAGACATTTCATACAAACAGGATCACATACTGCAGAGGGTCTTGTGCCTGGCTTCTTGCACTCACTGTGGTGTTTTTGAGGTTCACCCACGTGGTAGTATGTATCGTTCATCACCTTCGTTGCTGAGTTCCGTTCCATGGTGTGAACTTAACCACATTTTGTTTTTCTATTCACCAGTCAATGAACATTTGGACAGTCTCCCCCTTTTGGTTATTACAAACAATGCTGTTAATAATATTCATGTCAAGTCTCTGCGTGGACATATGTTTCCACTTCTCTCGGATAGATATAGGAGTAGGATTGCTGGGTTGTACAGTAAGTTTATGTTTAGCTTTTTAAGAGACCGCAAACTTTTCCAAAGATGCCAGACCACTTGACTTTCCCACCAGTGGAGACAGGTTCCAGCTGCTCCACATCCTCGCTAGTCAAATGAAATTTTAAAAGATGAAATTTCAATATGTGACCCAGAGAAATCTGGAGACAAAGCACCCGCTTGTATACCATTCAGGATATGCCTTCGGGATACATGTGAGCTTTGGGACGTGGAAAACGAATATTTGTGATCTAAAACCTCCTTTGAGTCTCCTTTCCTGGTAGCAAGAAGCAAGACTCAAACCACCAGGTTCTTACTTACTGCCCACAGCCCCACTTTCTCAGTCTCATCTCAACCTTTACAGAAAGGGACTCAAAGCCCAGAATGATTTCATCTGCCTTGTCTTAGACACAACACCTGAGATTTCTTTCTATCAGACTAGGATCCTAGGTTATCTAAGCTCTAGGAATAATTTTCTAGAAAAGGAAACCACCTGGATCTGCCTGAGTTTGCACAGAACAGCTTCCTTTATTCAAGCTGAAAATCTATACACGTGGCTATATAAAGGTAATAATCTTAGCTGCTTAGAGAACTGTTCACACTGTATGCCTCAGTCAATAAAATTATCACTCATTAAAATTCAGAATAACCTTTCTCCAAGTTTTACATAATTATTATACTAAGTTCTGGGCTCATACAGAAAGAAACTGTGGCTAATTCTTCTTACATCATGGTCATCTCCTCACGACTTGAAGTTTATAGAACTGTTCTTAAAGACAGTATGATAAACATTTCCCTGATGTGGTGATATTAAAGACAAAAAACAAACGAATCAAACAACAAGGTCCTAATGTACAGCACAGGGAACTGTATTCAACATCCTGCGATAAACTGTAACAAAAGCATGTGAAAAAGATTATGCGTGTGTGTGTATATCTATAACTGAGTCACTTTGCTGCACAGCACAGACAACACTGTAAATCAGCTATACTTCAATAAAATAAAAAGAACCAATACCAGTGAAGATGCTCGGAAAATTTCGGAACATTCTATCCAGAGTAAACTGACAACACAGCCTATGATACACAAATGGGAGTCTTAACTATGCTTATCTCTTTCCTTTTCATTTAGGTACTTAGGGAGAAACAGGCCTGCTGACACTCATCTGCAGTTATTTGCTGGAAGAAATGTAACAATAACTGCAAAATGGAATAACTAAAACTACCCTACATCAGGCACCTTGTTTTCCTCCATCTTACATTTCCCGGGGGGCAAACCTCAGTGCACAGTGTATGAAACATGAAATGCACAGCTTTGGGGTTTTCTTTCTGGGTTTGTTTTTTTTTAATAATTTTCAAAGGTTATTTTTCTCTTACATTTACTGTAAAATATTAATTATACTCTGTGTTATACAGTACATCCTTGAGCGTATCTTACACCTAACACCTAACTTACCTCTCCCACCCCTACAGAGCCGGCCTCCGCTGGTGACCACTAGTTTGTTCTCTCTGTGACTCTGTTTCTTTTCTGTTATATTCACTGATTTGTTGTATTTTTTTGGACTCCACATATAAGTGATATCATGTAGTATTTGTCTTTCTCTGACTTATTCCACTGTCATAATGTACAGATTTTGAAAGCAATTAAGACAATATAAACAAGAAAATTCAAATATTATCTTTCTATTTGAAACTTTAACAATTTGGGTTAGAACAGACCTCTTATGCATTTTCCAATCCATTGTCACTTAGAGAAAATGAGTATTATATGAAAACTATTTTATTAGTTGCCCAAAAAATCTGCATCATCTTATTTTTAAATACATTCTTTATGCTATTTAATTTCCTTTTATTAAATTATATTTAATTAGCAAAGAAACTATCATTTGCAGAGATGTGGATGGACCTAGAAACCATCATACAGAGTGAAATAAGTCAGAAGCAGGAAAATACCATGTAATTACATATAAATGTGGAATCCAGAAAAATGGTACAGATGAAACTATTTGAAAACCAGAAACAGAGACACAGACATAGAGAACAAATGTATGGACACCAAGGGGGAACGTGGGAAGACTGGGAGACCGGGATAGACATACATACATTACTGATATGATGTATAAAATAGATAGCTAATGAGAACCTACTGTAGAGCACAGGGAACTCTACCCAATGCTCTTCGATAACCCAAACAGGAAGGAAACCCAAGGAAGAGGGGATATATGTATATGCATGGCAGATTCGTTTCACTGTACGGAAAAAACAAACAACACTGTAAAGCAACTGTACCCCAATAAAAATAAAGTTATTATATTAAAATTAAAAATACAATCCTACAGGTAATCAGTAGGCACCTCCTGAACTCTGGGCTCACTTCAGCTATATGATCTGCCCTCGTGATCGTTACAAGCTGCTTACGACAACAGCACAAACTTTTTGGGTTAGAACAGACCTCTTATGCATTTCAAGGATGAAGATGACAAAACAACAGAGGGCCAGAGGGGTTGAGTAACCTATCCAGTTATACTAAATAAATTCAGAATCAGAAGTATTATGTTCAAGTTCCAGCATTAGCATGCACTATATAACCTTGAACAACATTTGTGATCCTCAATTTCCTTATTTGTAAACTTGTAATAGTATATTGTCCACATGATGTTAGGAGCAACATGGCATAAGCTGGAGAAATCTCCTGTACATAATGACAAAAATTTGCACCAACCTTCTGAAGCTCATCAAATAACAGATTTTTCACATGTTGTACTGAAGCTAGATGCGTATTTACTCTGACCGTGGTGAATGATGGAGGGTGAGACAAGTTATGTAACAGCGTTTCAAACCTCCTTTCTGCTTCTTGTTTACCTAAAGCAGACAGAATCTGAAAAGAAGAAAAGAACAAGATACTGTTTCAATTTCATAATACAAACTAAAAATGTTAAGATATATGCATATACATTTGTGCCAACTGATGAAACATCATTCCACAATCATGCTCCATTTCACTTTTCTGTTTACATGTTGATAACACTAAGGTTATGGTGATTTTTCACAGGGTTATGCTAATAAACACCTAATGAAACATGTGATGAAAAGGGATTAGAAAATCACTACTTCAACTTAAACCGTTATTAACATTTTGAACATATCTGCAACATTTATCCACACAAATTCAGGATTTCATTCTACTTATTCATAAAAATATTAACTGTTACACCACTTCTGTAGAACTAGTTCCCTGCTAACCTCATACCCTAGAGTGAATTGGCTAGTAACCTTTTAAAACACCAGTATTTGAAGAAAACGAAACACCTGATACTGTCACCCAACAATCTCCCACAACATCAGTTTTTTTTATATGGTAATACTACATGTTAGGCTTGCCAGGTGGCACAGTGGTAAAGAATCTGCCTCCCAATGCAACAGACATGGGAGATGCAGGTTTGATCCCTGGGTTGGGAAGATCCCCTGCGAAGGAAATGGTAACCCACTCAAGTATTCTTGCCTGGAGAATCCCATGGACAGAAGAGCCTGGCGGGCTACAGTCCGTGGAGTCACAAAAAGTCAAGACATTACTAAGCAAACATGCACGTTATTATTAAAAGTAACAAGCAGATACTGTCCAAAAAAAAACCCAGCAAGATACCTGTCAGAAATAAGAATTATGAAGACTCAAATGACCAAGTTTCCTTGTAATTAACTGAAGCCTTCAAGACCTGTATTTCACCATTTTTTGTCATCTTTGACCATCCCCTGCCTCACAGAATCTTCACAAACCACTTGCCAGCCTAATAACCCACTAGCCTAAAAATATTAGCACTTTCTCAGTGTTTATGTTTTTTTAACTGAATATTTCACTACTTTCAATACTTTTTACATAGGGATAGTTTTTCTTTTTGTAAAATCCTGTTAGCATGCTTGAAAAAGAACTGGTGTCAAAGACATTTGAATCGTTTATAAAACAATGTTAATCATTTCAAAAATTCTGGGGGAAGAAAACTGCCTCTATTTCTCTTAACACCCTCCCTAAAGTTCTTTGAAATCAAGAAGCTATTTCCTCGGGGACTTCGCTGGCGGTCCAATAGGTAAGAGTTTGAGCTCCCAATGCGGGGGGCCTGGTTTCAATACCTAGTCTGGAAACTAGATTCCACATGCTGCAACTAAAGACTCAAATGCTGCAGCTAAGACCCGAAGCAGCCAAATAAATAAAATATTTAGGAAAAAAAGAGAATATTTTATCTTTCCGTACTGTGATGCTCTTTAACATAATCTTTGGGGATAAAAACATAGAAATCTAAACCTAGAATGCATGGCTTCACCAACATCTTTGAAAATGATTAACATTTGTGCGGCTTTACTTTGAATACAAAACCAAACATTTGGAAAATACAAAGTTGCCTACAAGCAGGATGGTAAGGCAGAGAGCACGAGCCTGGCAATCAATCAACATTCACTGAGGACTTCTGTGCTCGAGGCTGCCAGCAGCGCGCAGAAGAAACGCTTGTTGAGAACCTACAATGCCAGGTGCTCACCCTTATGACTAATACCTTAACCCTGAAAATTTATTGCTGTTAAATGTCCTCCAACTTCACAGATGAGGAAAGCAACTTTCAGAGATGTAAAAAAGCACTGAGATGCAAACCAGAGGGTTTGGGGTTTCAAATCGATTCTTTTTCCCCCTGTACTAACACCTAAGTTCTTTCCTTTCAGATTTCAAAATTAGGACCATGACAGCAATGTAGATTTGATTCAGGAACATAACTCTTTGGACCCTCAGCTCTCTCACCTGTAAAAATGGGGATGAAATATCTACCAAAAAAAAGATCGCTTAAGATGTGGAGTTTCCCAAGTGGCTCAGCAATAAAGAATCCACCTGCCAACGCAAAGAGATGCATAAGATGTGGGTTCAACCTCTGGGTTGGGAAGATCCTCTGGAGGAGGAAACGGCAATCCATTTCAGTATTTTTGCCTGGAGAATCCTATGGACAGAGGAGACCGGTGGGCTGCAGTCAATGAGGTGCCAAAGAGTTGGACACGACTGAGCAAAGACACAAGATTAAGAAGTTCAAGGTCTGCAAACCACCGAGCACAACCAGTGGCATTTAACAAGCACTTGCTGAATGACAGTATACCTTCCACCTGAGTACAGAGCAGGCGCCATAAGAACACATGTGTTTCTTCCCTACAGGACATACAATTCTCAGAGGACAGGGATCTTTGCTTGCTCACCCCTGTAACCCCTTCAGTGCCCGACACCTGTCACCAGGCACAAAACAGCTTTTTTCCTCCTCCCTCCTTTCCCATTCCGAAATGTTAAAAAAAAAAACAAAAAACAAAAAAAACTCCATACATCTCTTAGCTCAGGAAGGATTCATTACATACCTGCAGAAAGACATCAGCATATTATATTAATGCACTGGAAAAGGCTAGTAATAAACAACAGCTGTAAACATTTAATTGCCTTTTAGGGTTTTTTTTCCTATCCCTCTAGTGTGTAAATATTTGAATGTCTGCAAACAGCATCTAATATATTTATCTGACCTACCTCCTTATTCATAAAGCCAGCTTTAAGATAGTTTTCAACTTCAAGTTTCAAAGATATTTTAGGGAAAACAGACATTTTCCTACTGCTTGAGTTCTCCTCCTCTAGGAGAAATGACAGAAAACGGTGCTTTTTCTCTGTCCAAATTGCAATGAACGTCTGGGCAATGAACACCACCCACGACGTGCCAGGACCATCCGATGCCAAAGAAGAGAGGCTCACGCCCAGTTAAAATAAGAAACGCGGAGGAACTTCCACTCCTTCTAGAGCTGGACCAGCTTGGAGCGGCTTCACCTCCACCGAACCTGTCCCGGGATTTCTTCAGCGACGCTCACGGACACCACTGAGAGGCAATGCCACTCACGTGGCGGGAAGTGAGGGGGGAATCGTGAGGAGTGAATCCGCTGTCAACTGCACAGAAATGTGCAAAACCACGCTGGCATCAATTTCGAAACGCGCAGCCCAAATTGCTCTGCAGAGAGCGGGTTCCGGAATGCGTCAGNTTATGGCAGAAAGTGAAGAAGAACTAAAGAGCCTCTTGATGAAAGTGAAAGAGGAGAGTGAAAAAGTTGGCTTAAAGCTCAATATTCAGAAAACTAAGATCATGGCATCCGGTCCCATCACTTTATGGCAAATAGATGGGGGAACAGTGGCTGACTTTATTTTTCTGGGCTCCAAAAATCACTGCAGATGGTGACTGCAGCCATGAAATTAAAAGATGCTTACTCCTTGGAAGGAAAGTTATGACCAACGTAGACAGCATATTGAAAAGCAGAGACTTTACTTTGTCAACAAAGGTCCATCTAGTCAAGGCTATGGTTTTTCCTGTGGTCATGTATGGATGTGAGAGTTAGACTATAAAGAAAGCTGAGCGCCAAAGAATTGATGCTTTTGAACTGTGGTGTTGGAGAAGACTCTTGAGCGTCCCTTGGACTGCAAGGAGATCAGTCCTGGGTGTTTATTGGAAGGACTGATGCTGAAGCTGAAACTCCAATACTTTGGCCACCTGATGCAAAGAGCTGACTCATTGGAAAAGACCCTGATGCTGGGAGGGATTCGGGGCAGGAGGAGAAGGGGACGACAGAGGATAAGATGGTTGGATGGCATCACCAACTCAATGGACATCAGTTTGGGTGGACTCCAGGAGTTGGTGATGGAAAGGGAGGCCTGGCGTGCTGTGGTTCATGGGGTCGCAAAGAGTCAGACACGACTGAGTGAATGAACTGATACTGAACCTCCAAAGAAGGAATTAAACCAGAGTTTGCTTGAACCCTTCAGGCACCCTTTGAGTTTTATGAAATGTCCTTCCCTCTCTTAGGATTGATGGCCTTATCTCAGTTGTAGATAAACAACATTATTCAAGTTTTTTGAATTGGGTTCATAGTGTTTTAATATCTTTATATTCTCAGGTGAAACTTCAAACCACACAGGTAGTTTTTACAGTTAGTTGAATAAGGAAGGCTAACAGTTCCCGGTATGGGAGTTGATTTCTCCTTTAAAGCCCATGAGACCTTTGGTGTAATCTTTGTGTTAAAGGTGAAAAAATTCAAAGGGAGGAGGGACCTAATGAAAAACATTGTTTCCTATCCTTAAATAGGAAACTAGAAATAATTCTTCTGTCTGGAGACAGTGTTTTTGAAACACACCCAGTGGTCATTAACACCAAACTGTAGGGAAATTTTTTTCCTAAATCTTTTTCTCTTGGAATCTTAGAGATGTTTTTAGAAGTATAATACATGCTCTAACAATGATTGAGAACATCAGGATAAAGACCATCACCACCTGGCTTCTAAAGCCAATACCTATTCTTTCCACCCTGGCATATTTCTTCTGTGGCTAAATCATCTGAAAGTGATCAGGAAAATGTCTAGACCAGGCCTTTCCAAAAGAATTTTTGCAGCCTCAGATGGTGACCACAGCACCAGTTACCTTTGGTATGAGTATCTAAGAGATAAGAAAGAGGAAGGAACAAGTTAAACTAGATTGTAAACTCTGAGAAGGTGGAGACTTTTACCGCACTGCTGCATACTGAGTGCCTAACACGTAAGAAACACTCAAATATTGAAGGAGTAGATGAATAAATGGATGCGTAGCTCTGTAAACTAGAGAAAGAAAGAGCTTATCAGCATATATTTGCTGGATATTAGTTCACTAGTTCAGCACATATCACCGGTGCTCAGGACATTTAGACAGTCCTTGGCTGGACATTATTTTTTATAGTTTACTACAAAAAATTGAATATAGTTCTCTGTTATGCAGTGAATACTTACTGTTTATTTTATATGTGGTAGTGTGCATCCCATACTCCAAATGTATCCCTCCCCCATTCTGCTGGTGGCTCAGACGATAAAGAATCTGTCTGCAATTCAGGACACCCAGATTCAATCCCTGGGTGAGGAAGATCCCCCTGGAGAAGGGCATGGCAACCCACTCCAGGATTTTTGCCTGGAGAATTCCATGGACATAGGAGGCTGGCAGGCTACAGTCCATGGGGTCACAAACAGTCTGACACAGCTGAGCGACAACACATTTCCATTTTGGTAACCATAAGTTTGTCTGTGAATCTGCTTCTCTTTTGTAAATAAGTTCATTTGTGCTATTTTTTTAGATTTCACATGTGATATATTTGTCTTTCTGTAGGCTAGACATTATTGAAGTGACAGTTATGTTGATAAAGAGGTCTCTTGGTGCTCTAAAACTGGTCCATATTACAAATCTCGAATTGAAATAATAAATACATATTGTCTAAGCAAAAGAAGACCCCTATGGGAATATACCCATAAAAGGGTCATTTGGGCTATGTGTTCTATGGGGTGATATGGCCCTTACTGTGGGGAGAGCAGAAAAAAAAGTCTTAGATATAATCTTATGACCTTAATCTCAGTTTGTGATGCTCTGAGGCTTGCCTTTAATTACCCCCCCAAAAAATTTCATAAAAACCCTATTTCCCAATATTTAATTTATTAAATAAGGCATGAGAGGATTAGGGGGGAAAAGGTCTAGAGAAGGCTGGAAATCTATCAGTCTCAACTTATCTGGGTCTCCTGCATTGCAGCCAGATTCTTTACCAGTTGAGCTACCAGGGAAGCCCTATCAGGGGACTAACCTCTATAAACACATATTAAAATAGATCCTAGACCACCCTACATGTAGAATCTGAATTCATCAAGTTTGTACAGCAAAGGCTTCCCAGGTGGCCCTAGGAGTAAAGAACCCGCCTGCCAATGCAGGAGATGCAGGAGACTTGGGTTTGATCCTTGGGTCTGGAAGATTCCCTGGAGAAGGAAATGGCAACCCACTCCAGTATTCTTGTCTGAAAACTTCCACAGACAGAGGAGCCTGGCAGGCCATGGAGTTGCAAAAAGTCAGACATGACTGAGCACACACTCACACACAGAACAAAACATAGAAATAACCAGAATCACCTTGTAGCCAACAAGGTCAGAGTGGTACTCAAGAGACCTTGACCCGCAGGAACAGGATTCAGACCAGGCAAGGGAGGCCCCTAGTGTGCATGCCAGTGTGCATGCCTCCAGGAGGCCCTCCATCTCAGGTCTGAGTCCTGAGAGCACTTCCTTAGATTTGTGATGGTGCCCCTGGGCTTGGCATCATTCATAATTCCAAGACAATAAAGTGTGACAGTATTGCCCAAGCAGCAGTACAGCTTACATCAATCACAGCCTGCATGCACAGAACAACTTAGAGGACAGAATGATTCAGCCCACTGATGTTAGCCAAACTTTGTCCTCAGCCACCCTAGGCCTGGAATTATAATAATAATAATAATAATATTTGGGGGCACGTGAGAGAAGTGGTCACAGTGGCAGACATAGAGGCACTTGAATAACTATCCAAAATACAAGTTGAACTATGATGAATACTGACATCAAGTTCCACGTCAGTTTTACCTTTGTAGCCCCATCCTTAAGGCAGTGCCTAGCACATATTAGGCCCTATGAATGCATGTATGCTAAGTCGCTTCAGTCATGTCCAACTCTTTGCAACCCCATGGACTGTGCCCGCCAGGCTCCTCTGTCCATGGGATTCTCTGGGCAAGAATACTATAGCGGGTGCCATGCCCTCCTCCAGGGGATCTTCCTGACCCATGGATCAAACCCCAAGTCTCTTACATATCCTGTATCAGCAAGAGGATTCTTTACAAACTAGTGCCAGATGGGAAGCCCATTAGGCCCTATATTGATAGGTAAATAATTGGATCACTAAGTCTGCTTTATTGACTATGCCAAAGCCTTTGACTGTGTGGATCACAATAAACTGTGGAAAATTCTGAGAGAGATGGGAATACCAGACCACCTGACCTGCCTCTTGAGAAATCTGTATGCAGGTCAGGAAGCAACAGTTAGAACTGGACATGGAACAACAGACTGGTTCCAAATAGGAAAAGGAGTGCGTCAAGGCTGTATATTGTCACCCTGCTTATTTAACTTATATGCAGAGTACATCATGAGAAACACCGGGCTGGAAGAAGCACAAGCTGGAATCAAGATTGCCGGGAGAAATATCAATAACCTTAGATGTGCAGATGACACCACCATTCTGGCAGAAAGTGAAGAGGAACTAAAAAGCCTCTTGATGAAAGTGAAAGAGGAGAGTGAAAAAGTTGGCTTAAAGCTCAACATTCAGAAAACGAATTTTGTGGCATCTGGTCCCATCACTTCATGGCAAATAGATGGGGAAACAGTGGAAACAGTGTCAGACTTTACTTTGGGGGGCTCCAAAATCACTGCAGATGGTGACTGCAGCCATGAAATTAAAAGACGTTTACTCCTTGGAAGAAAAGTTATGACCAACCTAGATAGTATATTCAAAAGCAGAGACATTATTTTGCCGACTAAGGTCCATCTAATCAAGGCTATGGTTTTTCCAGTAGTCATGTATGGATGTGAGAGTTGGACTGTGAAGAAGGCTGAGCGCTAAAGAATTGATGTGTTTGAACTGTGGTGTTGGAGAAGACTCTTGAGAGTCCCTTGGACTGCAAGGAGATCCAACCAGTCCATTCTGAAGATCAGCCCTGGGGTTTCTTTGGAAGGAATGATGCTGAAGCTGAAACTCCAATACTTTGGCCACCTCATGCGAAGGGTTGACTCATTGGAAAAGACTCTGATGCTGGGAGGGACTGGGGGCAGGAGGAGAAGGGGACGACAGAGGATGAGATGGCTGGATGGCCTCACGGACTCGATTGACGTGAGTCTGAGTGAACTCCGGGAGTTGGTGATGGACAGGGAGGCCTGGCGTGCTGCGATTCATGGAGTCGCAAAGAGTCGGACACGACTGAGCGACTGAACTGAACTGAACTGAAGTATAATCTATAGTTCATATCCAGCAAATATTTATTTAGCAACATATAAAACAAATAATTATAAGTATAAGCAATAAATCTTGCATTAGGTATGTAGGTATAGCAGCTAGAGAATAGACAGTCAAACCCTCCCCTCCCGCCATAATGTTCAGTCTATTTTGGAACTAGAGAAAATTAACAAACAGTTACAAATATGATGAATGTTAAAACTAGGGAAACATGGGGTCCATGGAAGAGGAAATGGCAATAAAATCTCATTTGTATGCATTAGTATACTGTATTGGTGTTTTCTTTCTGGCTTACTTCAGTCTGTATAATAGGCTTACAGCAAGGGAGGAGGGAGGGGAGTTCAGGATGGGGAACACGTGTATACTTGTGGCGGATTCATGTTGATGTATGGCAAAACCAATACAATATTGTAATTAGCCTCCAATTAAAATAAATATATTCTAAAAAATAAAAAAATTAAAAATCTCATTGAATCTAATCTAAAATGGAATCAAAGAACATAAAAGCCTTTCAGAAAGGAGAAGTGGGCTCCCAGAAGAGATGGTTACATTAAAAGAAGGTTGACTTGGAGTTAGTCAGGCAGAAGAGGCGGGGAGTACTGGGGAAGGAGAAGAAAAAGAACCAAAATCAGAATGTTCCAGCCAGAAGGAACTGTCTTGTGCAGAATTGGTATGTAGTATATGAGGGGTTGAGTGGCAAGAGCATAGTTGTTTATAGTTTTGCTTTTTTTTTGCGGGGGCGGGGGTAGTCACACCCTGTGACATTGGGATCTTAGTTCCACAACAAGGAATCAAACTCACCCCCCCTGGATTGGAAAGGCAGAGTGTTAACCACTGGACCATTAGGAAAATCCTGCAAGAGTGTAGTTTGGAGAGAGGGTCCAGACCCTGCTTTTGAAGATTCCTATTTGCTCTGATAAGCAAGGAAGAACTTTATCCTAAGGCCAATGGCAAGTCGTTAAAGAGATTCAAAGCAGGAGAGTAACAGGCTCAGATTCATATCACATCTTTAAAAGATCATGTCAGATGATTGTGGAAAAAGGACTAAAACTGGCACAAGAATGGAGGCAGAAAAATCTATCTGAATGCAGTTCCAATAATCCAGGGAATGAGGTCCGAGAGAGCTGGGTAGATGTGAAAGATATTCAGAAGTGGAATTTAGCAGGACCTAGTGACTAGGCAGATGTGTGAGGGCAGGGAGAAGAATCAAGAATAAATTCCAACTTCCTATGGACCTACCAGTATCTGCACCCATATTTCTGCCTCTCTGTGGGGGGGCGCTCCGCAGAAAGAGAGAGAGGCAGTGGAACTTCCCTCAGCAGAGAGCCAAGGGGTCCCGAGGAAAGGTGAGCCTGTTGTCCGCCAACCCAGCCCCTCGGGGAGTGAGAGACAATAAGACGCGAGAGACAATAAGACGCGGCAGGGGTTCCGTCTAGTGCAGGGGTTCCGTCTAGTGCAGTTCCGCTTTATTGCTGCAAGCTCCCTGCTTATAAAGGCAAGCAGGGGGGGAGTTGCACTAATCACGTTAAAGGTCA
The DNA here is from genome assembly GCA_006410935.1 of Redunca redunca. Lineage (NCBI taxonomy): Eukaryota > Metazoa > Chordata > Mammalia > Artiodactyla > Bovidae > Redunca > Redunca redunca. The sequence continues at coordinate 144,589 of SJYQ01032545.1, forward strand.
AATCATCACGTGCTATCACTATAACAGGAGTCTATAGTGATCAGGCGCTGTCCACGTGCACGGAAACCAAGAGAGCCAATCAGAAGTTTTGACAACATAGACCACGCCCCATCGCTTCCGCCAGCCGCCATCTTTGTTTCCGTTTCCAACCGTAAAGCTTTCTATTTTAAGGTTTCCCAATTAGGGCCCCACACCTCTCTACCTATTAACTTACATAAATCATAGACACGATTCATTACTATTTGAATTTGGCTGTTTTCTAGAGTTGTCTAGAACTACTTCCTTCCTTGGGGAGCCTTATGCATTAATTGTTATCTTCCAAAAGTTTATATTGTGGTGCATGTTTGTTCTGAAAATGCAGTTCTATCCTCTGTGTGTGGTAGTCACTTCAGTCTTGTCCAACTCTTTGCAACCCCATGAACTGTAGATAGCCAGGCTCCTCTGTCCATGTGATTTCCCTGGCAAGAATACTGGAGTGAGCTGCCATTCACTTCTTCAGGGGATCTTCCCAACCCAGGGATTGAACCCGGGTCTCCTGCATTGCAGGTATATCTTTACCATCTGAGCCACCAGGAAATGGCGAGATGATATGATAGGTTGAAAAATAGCCCCCTCTCCCCCTCACAAAGATGTCCATGTCCTCATCTCTGGAACCTGTAAATGGCAAAGGGAGTTTTCAGGTGAAGTTAAGTTAAGGACCCTTAAAATGGGGAGATTATCCTGAATTAAGAGGAGGACCCCAGTGTAATCATAGGGTATGCTGTAGGGTCAGAAACAGACAAGGTGATATGATGATGGAAGCAGAGGTCAGAGTGATGTGGCCACAAACTAGGGGATGCAGGTGGCCTCCAGAAGCTGGAAAAGACAATGAACAGATTTTCCCCTGAGCCCCCAGAAGGAACACAGTTCTGCAAACCCATTTCAGACTTCTGACCTGCAGCTGCTGCTAAGTTGCTTCAGTCGTGTCCGACTCTGTGCGACCCCATAGACGGCAGCCCACCAGGCTCCCCCCTCCCCCACCCACCCCCCC
>SJYQ01032545.1:145660-193886 GCA_006410935.1 Redunca redunca
TTTCCTTCTCCAATGCATGAAAGTGAAAAGTGAAAGTGAAGTCACTCAGTCGTGTCCGACTCTTAGTGACCCCGTGGACTGCAGCCTACCGGGCTCCTCCATCCATGGGATTTTCCAGGCAAGAGTACTGGAATGGGGTGCCATTGCCTTCTCCACTGACCTGCAGACCACAAAATAAATTCGTGTTGTCTTAAGCCACTATATTTGTGGCAATTCTTTATGGCAGCAACAAGAAACTAATCCAGGTGCTCTTAAAAGCAATGGGTCATCAACCTAGATTCTTCTATGTACAACAGGTGATTTTGCCTCCAACCTGTTGGTAAAACAGAGGTAATTAATCATGTTTCTTGAATCAAGAATACCTATACACCTAAAATCTTTATTTGTGCATACCTGTAACCTCCTTTTCATCAAACTAAGAACTTATGCTGTCTGAAACTTTTGCTCTTCCCCTGTCTCTATTTTCTAACATCTCATTTCCACCTGGATCTGACTTCATCAATGATCTCTTGCTCACTCACTAGCTCACTCTTTCTTCCTCCTGTATCTTCACACTCTCTCTCTCAAGAGGTTCTACCCATCAGTCTATAAACAGGTTCAAATAATAGTCACAGCAACATTTATTGAGTCTTTTCTGTGTACCAAGCATTAGACTATGGTCTGCTTCATTATAGCCTTTCATCTTCTGAGATTAACCTTTATGAACAGTGGCATATTTACTGTAAAGCTAATTAACCTTAATCTTCAAAGCATTCAATTGCACAAGTCATACAAAGCATTATCTAATCTTTTATTTTGTACACCTTTTCTTTAAAAGACCCTCCTAAATTGTATGAACTTCAAGGTTTCACAAAACCAGGACCTATGCCTGTCTATTATTATTGTTAACCCCATATTACAAATAAGGAAACTGTGAAATCGTGATAACTTGCTGATTTATAATTTCCTCAACATTATATAAATAGTAAATGACAGAGGAATATTTCAACATAATTATTTCTGACTCTAGAGGCTAAAGATTGATAATTTACTCATTCTTTCTCTTCAGGAAATTTCTCAACTTAGTACATCCCTTCCTTTCCAACTTCAGCTTTCCTCCAGTTCATACTTCACCTACCTTTTTTATTTTATAACCCAAAGAATAATCTATATTTACCATCTTGATTTCCTTCCCTGACATTTACTTTCAACTCACTATAATCTAGTTTCTGTCCCCACAATTCCACTACAACTCTTACCAGAGTCTTCAATAACCTCCAGTTCACAAAATGAACATTTTTTATTCATCATACTTGAGCTAACTGAAGCATACTTAAATCATTCCCTCTCTGCTAAAGCTTTCTTTCTTTAGTTACTAAAACATGCTTTGTCTCCTCTGTCTCCTCCTTCCTCTAAGACTGCTTCTTCTTTTATTTGTATTTCTTTTTTATTTTTCCCACTTCCTCATCCAACTTTTTAAATACCAAAAAAAAGTCTAGGATTCTTTATTCTCCCTCTTCTCACTCAACTTATTTCCTTAGAGTTATTTTATTCTCAGATTTCCTACAACTTTACATAGACCCTAATAGTCACAAGTTTATTCTTCTATCTTAGCCATGTGGGAATCCCAGATATCTCAGTGGTAAAGAATCCACCTGCCAATGCAGGAGATTCCAGAAACACCAGTTCAGTCCCTGGGTCGGGAAGATCCTCTGGAGGAGGGCATAGCAACCCACTCCAGTATTCTTGCCTGGAGAATTCCATGGACAGAGAAGCCACACGGGCTACAGTCCACGGGGTCACAAAGAGTCAGACACGACTGAGATACTGAGCACATCTCAGCCATGTATCATGAATTACAAACCTTTTCACTCAGTCATAAAAAGGAATGAAATTGTGTTATTTGCAGAGACATGGATGAACCTAGGGGCTGTCATAAGAATGAAGTAAGTCAGAAAGAGAAAAACAAATACCATATATTAATGCATATATGTAGAATCTATTCAGTACAGATGGAGAAAGAAATGGCACCCCACTCCAGTACTCTTGCCTGGAAAATCCCATGCACGGAGGAGCCTGGTGGGCTGCAGTCCACGGGGTCGCTAAGAGTCAGACACGACTGAGCAAATTTACTTTCACTTTTCATTTTCATGCATTGGAGAAGGAAATGGCAACCCACTCCAGTACTCTTGCCTGGAGAATCCCAGGGACGGAGGAGGCTGGTGGGCTGCCGTCTATGGGGTCGCCCAGAGTCGGACACAACTGAAGTGACTTAGCAGCAGCAGCAGCATTCAGTACAAATTAACCTATTTACAAAGCAGAAATAGAGACACGCACATAGAGAATAAACATATGGACACCAAGGTAGGGAAGAGAGGGTGGGATTGATTGGGAGATTGGGATTGACATATATACACTATTGATGCTATGTATAAAACAGAAAACTAATGATAATCTAGTGTGTAGCATAGGGAACTCTACTCAATGCTCTGTGGTGACCTAAATGGGAAGGATATCCAAATAAGAGGGGATATATGTTTACATATAACTGATTTACTTTGTTGTACAGCAGAAACTAACACAACACTCTAAAGAAACTATATTCCAATTAAAAATTTTTTTAATTACTAGCACTAAATATGGCTATATTTGTTTATACAGATCTACCACATAATACAAAAATGATTGTAAGACATAAAAAAGCCTATAAATACAATTACCTACTGGACATCTTCATCTAGATGCCCTACTTCCAATTTTGCAGTTCTAAATCTAAACTTAACTCTACATCTGCTCTTGCTTCTAACCTATCTAGGCAAACAAGCCAAAGTGCAGGAACGATACTTAAATCTTCCCATTTTCTCATATCCTACATCTGATCTTCACCAAGACCTTCTCAGTCTACATTTTATTCCCTCTTCTTTAACCCCACTGGGATTGCTAATTTAGCTCAGACAAGCACCTGTCTGACATCTGTTACCTTAAAAATACTTCTAACTTGTCTACACACATACTCTCCATCCATCCTAAACCTTACTTCCTTCAGGGCACTTTTTCTAAAATTCAAATAAAATCATATTACTTTCCCTGTTTAAAAACATTCTCTAGGACTTCCTTGGTGGCCCAGTAGCTAAGACCCTACACTCCCAAAGCAGGGGGCCTGGGTTTCAATCCCTGCTCAGGGAACTAGATCCCACATGCCATAGATAAGAGTTCACATACTATAACTAAAGATCCCACATGTCACAACTAGGACCTGGTGCAGACAAATAAGTAAAAATAAAATATAAAATCATTCTTACCTGATACGTTCTGGGGAGTGGAACTGTGGGGCCAGGAATCCCAAATCTAGCTTCAGTTTGCTGATGGGTGGGGCTAATTCCTGACACAGCTCACTGCGAGTTCTGGGATGTCTCAAACCTGGTGAATGGGGCTGTATCCTGAGGTGACTGGCTGAGGGGTCCAAGATGTCTCAGTGTTGGTGCTGGCCTGCTGGTGGGCAGGGCTGAGGGGGCTCAAGGGCTAGTCCTCCTCACTGGTGGGAAGAGCCTAGCAATGTTCACTAAACTGATGGGGGAAATCATTTCATGATGTATATAAACCAAACCATTATCCTGTACACTTTAAACTTATCCAGTGCTGTGACTCAATTATATCCCAATAAAACTGGAAGAAATAGAGGGAAACAACAGAATGGGAAAGACTAGAGATCTCTTCAAGAAAACTAGAGTTACCAAGGGAACATTTCATGTAAAGATAGGCTCAATAAGGACAGAAATGGTATGGACCTAACAGAAGCAGAAGATATTAAGAAGAGGTGGCAAAAATACACAGAACTGTACAAAAAAGATCTTCACAACCAAAATAATCATGATAGTGTGATCACTCACCTAGAGCCAGACATCCTGGAATGCGAAGTCAAGTGGGCCTTAGAAAGCATCACTACGAACAAAGCTAGTGGAGGTGATGGCATTCCAGTTGAGCTATTTCAAATCCTGAAAGATGATGCTGTGAAACTGCTGTACTCAATATGCCAGCAAATTTGGAAAACTCAGCAGTGGCCACAGGACTGGAAAAGGTCAGTTTTTATGCCAATCCCAAAGAAAGGCAATTATCAAAGAATGCTCAAACTACCGCACAATTGCACTCATCTCACATGCTAGTAAAGTCATGCTCAAAATTCTCCGAGCCAGGCTTCAGCAATAAATGATGAACTGTGAACTTCCAGATGTTCAAGCTGGTTTTAGAAAAGGCAGAGGACCCAGAGATCAAATTGCCAACATCCACTGGATTATTGAAAAAGCAAGAGAGTTCCAGAAAAACATCTCTTTCTGCTTTATTGACTATGCCAAAGCCTTTGACTGTGTGGATCACAATAAACTGTGGAAGATTCCTCAAGGGATGGGAATACCAGACCACCTGACCTGCCTCTTGAGAAACCTGTATACAGGTCAGGAAGCAACAGTTAGAAGTGGACATGGAACAATAGACTGGTTCCAAATAGGAAAAGGAGTATGTCAAGGCTGTATATTGTCACCCTGCTTATTTAACTTATATACAGAGTACATCATGAGAAATGCTGGGCTGGAGGAAGCACAAGCTGGAATCAAGATTGCCAGGAGAAATATCAATAACCTCAGATATGCAGATGACACCACCCTTATGGCAGAAAGTGAAGAAGAACTAAAGAGCCTCTTGATGAAAGTGAAAGAGGAGAGTGAAAAAGTTGGCTTGAAGCTCAACATTCAGAAAACGAAGGTCATGGCATCTGGTCCCATCACTTCATGGGACATAGATGGGGAAACAGTGGAAACAATGTCAGACATTATTTTGGGGGGGCTCCAAAATCACTGCAGATGGTGACTGCAGCCATGAAATTAAAAGACGCTTACTCCTTGGAAGAAAAGTTATGACCAACCTAGACAGCATATTGAAAAGCAGAGACATTACTTTGCCAACAAAGTTCCGTCTAGTCAAGGCTATGGTTTTTTCAGTAGTCACGTATAGGTGTGAGAGTTGGACTGTGAAGAAAGCTGAGCGCCAAAGAATTGATGCTTTTGAACTGTGGTGTTGGAGAAGACTCTTGAGAGTCCCTTGGACTGCAAGGAGATCCAACCAGTCCATCCTAAAGGAGATCAGTCCTGGGTGTTCATTGGAAGGACTGATGCTAAAGCTGAAACTCCAATACTTTGGCCATCCCATGAGAAGAGCTGACTCATTGGAAAAGACCCTGATGCTGGGAGGGATTCGGGGCAGGAGGAGAAGGGGATGACAGAGGATGAGACGGCTGTATGGCATCACTGACTCAATGTACATGAGTCTGAGTGAACACTGGGAGTTGGTGATGGACAGGGAGGCCTGGCATGCTGAGATTCATGGAGTCGCAAAGAGTCGGACCCGACTGAGCGACTGAATTGAACTCAACTGAAAACTGGAAGGAAAAAGAATTCAAAAATAAAAACATTTGGATCTCAAGAAACAAATATAAATTTTAATTAGCAAACTCTAGGTGGGTGTCTCTTAATTTTCCCTAATATAAATATTTTGAAGTAATCACATGCTTTTAGCATGTCTGCCAAGAAAAGAAGTTATATGAGTTAATACCTTTAACATTTATTTATATATAGACATTCAGATATGAATATGTTCAAATGTGCTACATGATAATTTGTTTTTATACAGTGTAAGTGAAACTACAAATGGGAAAATTGAAATATTATATCTATATATCTACAGCAACATCTTTTCTGAGGTGATATTGTGTAATAATAAATTCAGAATATGTAACCCAATAGCCTTCAAATTAAATGGTAAAAATATCTATGAGGTCATTTCAAAACATTAAGCGTCAACTTATGGAGAAGCAAATTAAGCCAGAGGCATTATGAATTCTTAAGAATGTTACTCTAAAATGGCACACTCTCAATTAAAGTAAAAGATTTAGTCTGGGGAAAAATAAACATTTAAAAAATTTTTTTGTCTTCCTATTACAGGGATGTGTGTGTGTGTGTGTGTGTGTGCGCGCGCGCCTGTGTGTGTGTGTGTCTGTGTGACTGCGTCAGTCATGTCTGACTCTTTGTGACCCCATGGACTGTAGCCCACCAGGCTCCTCTGTCCATGGAATTTTCCAAGTAAGAATACTGGAGTGGATTGCCATTTCCTCCTCCAGGGAATCTTCCTGACCCACAGATCAAATCCTTGTCTCCTGTGTCTCCTGAATTGGCAGGTGGATTCTTTACCACCAAGCCACCTGGGAAGCCCCACTTTGATCCATACCCCCACCATATAAAATTAAAATGGGTCATAGAGCTAAATGGAACTTAAAATAATAAAATTTCTAGAACAAAATATGGAAGAAAAATCTATGCAATCTTGAGTTAAACGAAGATTTCTCAGACACTGTCTTAAAAGCATAACCATAAAACAAAAAACTAGTAAACTGAACTTCATCAAAATTTAGATCTTCTGCTCCTGAAAAACAGTCAAGAAAAATGAGAAGATAAGCCACAGAGCAAGAAAACATACATGCCCGATAAAAAACCTGTATCCAGGATATACAAAAACTCTCATAGCTTGATAATAAACACACAATCCACCAAAAAAATCAGCAAAAGATTTAAACAGACACTTCACCAAAGATACATGGATGGCTGCCAAGCACTTGAAGTTATCAGTCATTAAAAAAATGTAAATCAGGGGATGTCCTGGTGATCCAGTGTCTAAGACCCCACACTCCCAATGCAGGAGGCCCGAATTCGATCCTCTGTCATGGAACTAGATCCCACATGCTGCAACTAAGACCTGGTGGAACCAAATAAATAAATATTTGAAAATAAAAAGGAAAAGAAAGGGATTTGAATTTTAAAAAAAAAATGCAAATCAAGACCAGTACATTGAAAATATCTAAAACTAAAAAGATCGGCAATACCAAGTGTGAGTACGGAGGTAGAACAACAAATATTCATATGATGCCCATAGGGAAGTAGACCCAGCTTTTGACAGTTTCTTAAAAAGTTAAACATATGTACCGTATAACCCGGCCATCTACATGTTGGTATGCACTTAAGAGAAATGAAAGTTTGTACATGAATATTTATAGTAATTTCACTTCTTTTTTTGGGGGGGTAACTTTACTTCTGAATGCTGTGTGGGGAAAAAAAGCTAGACAAAAATGTCAATACCGTGTGATCCATTTACAGAAAATTCTAGAAAACTCTGCAGTTTCAGAAGACAGATAAGTACTTCCCTGGGAGTGGGGTAAAGGCAGGAAGGAGAGGACAGGGCTATTCAAAAGAGGCAGAGGGGACTTCTCTGGTGGTCCAATGGCTAAGACTCTACACTTTCAGTGCAGGGGGCCAAGGTTTGATTCTTAGTCAGATAACTAGATCCTGCAAGCAGAAACTAAGACCTGGAATCACTTTTTATAAAAAAAAGTGACTCCAATAAAGTTAATTTTAAAAAATCAAAGGGGCACAGAAAACTTTTATTGTTGTTGTTGTTTGAAATATAAAATTTATTTTAATTGGAGGTTAATTACTTTACAATATTGTATTGGTTTTGCCATACATCAACATGTATCCACCTCAGGTATACAAGTGTTCCCCATCCTGAACCCCCCTCCCTCCTCCCTCCCCATACCATCCCTCTGGGTCATCTCAGTGCACCAGCCCCAAGCATCCAGTATCATGCATTGAACCTGGACTGGTGACTCCTTTCATATATATTATACATGTTACAATGCCATTCTCCCAAATCATCCCACCCTCTCCCTCTCCCACAGAGTCCAAAAGACTGCTCTATACATCTGTGTCTCTTTTGCTGTCTCGCTAATAGGGTTATCATTACCATCTTTCTAAATTCCATATATATGTGTTAGTATACTGTATTGGTGTTTTTCTTTCTGGCTTNTTTGCATTTCTCTGATAATGAGTGATGTTGAGCATCTTTTCATGTGTTTGTTAGCCATCTGTATGTCTTCTTTGGAGAAATATCTGTTTAGTTCTTTGGCCCATTTTTTGATAGGGTTGTTTATTTTTCTGGAATTGAGCTGTAGGAGTTGCTTGTAGAAAACTTTTTGAGTAATGCTTATATTGCTTATCTTAACTATGATATAATTGATAAGTGTGTATATATATGTTTGTATGAAAACATTAAAGTATGTACTTTATAGCAACTTACTCTATGTCTATTATATTTCAATAAAGATGCTTTAAAAACAAATAGAAAACAAGTCTCTGGTCCCCAATCATAATTAGAAATCCAAATTAAAATCAATTGTTAACAATAAATTTATGGAATTAGCTGTCTGCTGTAGCCTGAGCAGTATGCCAACTGCTTCTGAGGAACACAAAAAGGTAGTAGAGGGACTTCCTCGGTGGTCCAGTGGTTAGGAATCCACCTTCCAATGCAGGGAACTCAGGTTCAATCCCTGGTTCAGGAACTATCAATAAGATCCTACAGGCTGCAGGGCAACAGCAGCCACAACTAGAGAGCCAGGGTGGCTGCAACTAAGACCCAACGCAGACAAATAAACACATAACTTTTTTTAAAGTAGTAGAGTCCTTGCACTTAACTACCCATCACAACCAAAATAGTCACAAGGCAGGTAGTCTGTCTCAAGAGCATTACATAACAAGGTTGGATGGCATCACTGACTCAATGAACATGAGCTTGAGCAAATTCCAGGAGATAGTGAAGGACAGGGAAGCCTGGCATGCTGCAGTCCATGGGGTTGCGAAGAGTTGGAAGTGACTGAGAGACTAAGCACAGACGCACGTAATTAACTTCAGGCTTCCCTGGTGGCTCAGTAGTAAAGAGTCTACCAGTGCAGGAGATGCAAAAGACATGGATTCAATCCCTGGGTCAGGAAGATCTCCTGGAATAGTAAAATGGCAACACACTCCAGTATTCTTGCCTGTTAAATCCCATGGACAGAGGAGCCTTCTGTCCATGGGGTCACAAAGAGGCAGACACAACTGAACTCACTTTCACATGCATAATTATCTTCAAGACTATATGTGCATACAAACTCTTGTATTTAAGATATACATATATGCACATACATATACATACATTCTTACACAACAGAGAAATTGAAAGGTATTTATTTTCATTAAAGAGTAATATACTAGAGTTCTTGTAAGCACAGAACTTGCCTGTGCATTAAAATACTGTATCTATAAAGAAAGTAATTTGCAAGTGTCTCAGGAATCATTCTCTTGTATAAACTGTAATGCACCTCTTTGTAAATAGATTACTATAGGGAGCAGTACCTTTTAATCAGGGAAAGATCCTTGAAGTAGATGAGTTTTAAATGAATTTTAACAGACGTGAAAGCTATAGAATGGAACTTGGGTAAATATTTCTGGAGGAGGAAAATACCTTCTGTGGTATGCCTAAAAGTAAACAAAAAGTGGGGATATAGTAGAGAGCCAGGGTTGAAGGTCACTAACACGAAATGCTTTTTATAAATAAATGAAATTTTAAAACTGGCAAATGTTTCAAAGAAAAGCTATGATGAGAGATATTGGGTATATTTCAACAAGCAACATTGGCCCCACTTGGAAAATTCTCTACAGCTGGATCATCATTCCCCCTAAATGCAAAATGGATGAAAGACTTAAATGTAAGACCTGAAACCATGTAACTCCTGTGACATCTGTCTTGGTGATGGTTTTGGATATGACACCAAAAGCAAAAGCAACAAAAATGAAAATTAAAAAGTGGGAGGACTTCCCTGGCAGTCCAGTGGTTGAGACTTCACCTTCCAGTGCAAGGGGTTTGGGTTCAGTCTCTGGTTGGGGAGCTAAGATCCCACATGCCTCAGAGCCAAAAAGCCAAAACATAAAACACAAATGCTATTGTAACAAATTCAATAAAGACCTTGGAAAAGGGTCCATGTCAAAAAAAATTTTAAAAAAAGAAGTGGGATTACAGCAAACAATCAACAAAATGAAAAGATATAAAAGGAGAAAATATTTGCAAATTATAAATCTGATAAGGAGTCAATATCCAAATATATGTAAGGAATTCATACAACTCCAATGTACAAGAAGAACAATCTGATCAAAAACCAAATAGACATTTTTCCAACAAAGATATACAAATGGCCAAAAGGTACAAGAAAATGCTCAGCATGACTAACAATCAAGAAACAAAAATCAATGAGATATGGCCTTACGACTGTTAGAACAATTGTCATCAAAAAGATAAATGATGACAATTATTGGTAAGGATGTGGAGAAAAGGAAAATTTGTGTGTTACTGGTGGGAATGTAAACTAATATAGTCACTGTGGAAGACAGCTTGAAGGTTCCTGAAAAAGTTAAAAATAGAAGTACCATATGATCCAGCAATCCTACTTCTAGGTATATGTCTTAAGGAAACGAAATCACTACCTCGAAGAGATATTATATATGCACCCCTATGTTCATAGCAGCACTATTCACAACAGCCAAGACATTGGAAACAGCCAAAGTGTCTATCAGCAGATGAATAGATAAGCAAAATGTGATATATATATCGATTCTTTTTCAGCTATTAAAAAACAAAGGAAAATCCTGCCATTTGTGACAACATTAACAAATCTTAAGGGCATTCAGTTCAGTTCAGTCTCTCAGTCATATCCAACCCTTTGCAACCCCATGGACTGCAGCACGCCAGGCTTCCCTGTCCATTAGCAACTCCCAGAGCTTACTCAAACTCGTGTCCATTGAGTTGGTGATGCCATCTAACCATCTCATCCTCTGTCATCCCCTTCTCCTCCTGCCTTCAATCTTTCCCAGCATCAGGGTCTTTTCAAATGAGTCAGTTCTTCATATCAGGTGGCCAAAGTATCGGAGTTCCAGTTTAAGCATCAGTCCTTCCAATGAATATTCAGGACTGGTTTTCTTTAGGATGGACTGGTTGGATATCCTTGCTGTCCAAGGGACTCTCAAGAGTCTTTTCCAACACCACAGTTTAAAAACATCAATTCTTCAGTGTCAGTTTCCAACTCTTATATCCATACATGACTACTGGAAAAACCAAAACTTTGACTAGACGAACCTTAAAATGAGTTCAGTTCACTTCATTTCAGTCATTCAGTCATGTCTGACTCTTTGCGACCCCATGGACCACAGCACGCCAGGCCTCCCTGTCCATCAGCAACTCCCAGAGCTTACTCAAACTCGTGTCCATTGAGTTGGTGATGCCATCCAACCATCTCATCCTCTGTCGTCCCCTTCTCCTCCTGCCCTCAAACTTTCCCAGCATCAGGGTCTTTTCAAATGAGTCAGTTCTTCGCATCAGGTGGCCATAGCTTCAACATCAGTTTCAGCTTCAACATCAGTCCTTCCTGTGAACACCCAGGACTGATCTCCTTTAGGATAGGACTGGCTGGATCTCCTTGCAGTCCAAGGGACTCTCAAGAGTCTTCAACAACACAGTTCAAAAGCATCAATTCTTCAGAGGTCAGCTTTCTTTATAGTCCAACTCTCACATCCATACATGACTACCGGAAAAACCATAGCTTTGACTAGATGGACCTCTGTTGGCAAAGTAATGTCTCTGCTTTTTAATATGCTGTCTAGGATGGTCATAACTTTCCTTCCAGGAGTATGCATCTTTTAATTTCATGGCTGCAGTCACCATCTGCAGTGATTTTGGAGGATGGAGAAAGACAAATACTGTACCATCTCATCTATATGTAGAACCTCAAAAAGCCCAACTCGTAGAAACAGGTGGCTTAGAGGCATGAGGTGGAGGTGGAGCATAGGAGAAGGTGGTCGAATGGTACAAACTTCTAGTCATAAGATACGTTCTGGGGATGTAATGTACAACATGGTGACTAAAGTTAACGACATTGTTTTATATTTGAAAATTGCTAAGAGAGTAAATCCTAAAAGTTCTCATCCTAAAAGGGGAAAAATTGTGATCATATGAGGTGATGGATGCTAACTAAATTTACTGTGGTAATCATTTCACTATATGTATATATTTCAAATCATTATATTCAACATCCTAAACTAATACAAGGTTATATTCAGTGAATATATCCCAGTAAAACTGGGAGAGGGGGCCATTGTTGACCCTATTTGGGGTGTTCTTCATGGCTGGGTTATCCCCCTCCCCCACACCCCATCTCCACTACCTCATGGAACAGAGGGAGAAAAGAAATCATTCCAACAGCCAAAAGATTGAAAAATAGTTGCTGTAGGTTGACTCAGAGAATATTTTCTGCTAACCACCAAGCCTGCCTCGTGCCTGATTCCCAGGAGCAGGCTCTGGGGCAGTGAGCAGTGGCGTCCACATTCAGCAAAGGTCTTTGAGGAGACCCTAATCACTACGTTCAGAAGAGTTCTAGGAACTCTGGGAAGCTGTGCATTCCAAAAAGGAAGAAAGAACATGGCAACCCAGGCTTGAAGTGGAGCCTGGAAAGGAATCTAGTCACAGGAGGAATGGGTGTGGAAAAGGCACATTTTAAATTAAAATTGCTCAGGAATTCCAGAATCAGTGGAGGGTCTACATGGTTAAGGTGTGAAATATACTTCTGTACAGCATTCCTTTTTGCTCATTAAAGTTCATAAAACAATTCTGAACAAGGGGGCTGACAGAGGAGAGAATGTTGGCTGATTCAAGGTAATAAACATCCCCATGTGGACATTGATCAAACAAAGGGGGATATTCATAAGGAGAATATTAGTGACTAGAAGATACTTTCTAAGAATAGATTACAACTTTTGCAGTTTCACCATGGTAATATTCAGTGCTGGGGCAACTTTGACACATAGAGCAATGTAACATTAAATGACACCCAGGGATTTTGGTATTTATTAGAAAATTCATTTCTAAGCAGAAGCTCACCAAAGGAAATTCCAACACATGCTACAACATGGATGAGACTTGAGGACATTATTGTAAGTGAAATAAGCCAGAGGAAGAAAAAGAAAAACTCCATGATTTCACTTATCTAAGATATCTAGAATAGTCACATTTACAGAAATAGAAAGTAGAATGTAGATATCACAGGATATTGCTTGTATGTAGAACCCAAAAAAAAAAAAAAAAGATACAAATGAATTTATTTACAAAACAGAAATAGACCCACAAACATAGAAAACAAACTTAGACTTCCCTGGAAATCCAGTGGTCAAGACCCCATGCTTCCACTGCAGGGGGTATGGGTTTGATTCCTGCTCCAGGAACTAAGATTTCACATGTTGTCAGGTGTGGACAATTTTTTTTTTAATTTTTAAAAATTAAAAGAAGAAAACAAACTTATGGTTACCAAAGTAACCATATATATATGTGTGTGTGTATGTACAAAGATATATATTCAGTTTGTACTATAACTGAATCACTACGCTGTACACCTGAAACTAACACAACATTCTAAATCAACTATAGTTCATTTAAAAAAAAAAAAAAACAAACTCTGATGAGAAAAAAAAAAAACACAAACTATGACTTGGCAGGAGGGAAGTATAGTCATAGTTGCCAGGAGCTGGGGAAGAGGCATATGGGCAATTGTTATTTAATTGGTATAGAATTTCAGACTTGCGAGATGAAATGGTTCTGGAGATTGGTTGTAAAACAACATGAACATACTTTACAGTACTGAACCTCTTTTCTTAAAAATGTTTAAGAGGGTAACTGTTAACTTGTATTTTTCCACAATTAAAAAAATTTTTTAAGTAAGGAAAAAAAGAAAAGGAAGTTCACCAAGTACCCAGACTTCCTGAAAATCAATTGCAGAAGGACTGCGTAAACCTGAAAAGCACGTGGAATGCATTTGGAAGAAAATATGCAGTTGGAAGAAAAAATATATGCACATTTCTTGGGTCCCAACACAGGCTCATTACTGCTAAATCCTTCTACATCCATTGTATTAAATTCACACAGTAAACCTGAAAATAGATACTCTAAAGTCCTGACTTGGACATACTGTCCTGAAAAAATTAGGGTATAGAAAAAACGAATATGCTCCCTAAGTTCTCACAGCTGATCAGCAGCCTAGGAGAACAGGATTGCCTATTACTGGGGGAAAAGTCATTACAATGAAACTAATTCTCTTAGAGAGTTAAGAGAAGAATTATTCTCCCTTTTCCACTCTGTTTTCACTTCTCTTTCTCATGTACTGAATCCTGAGAAGAAGTTGAAAAGTCAAGTTAGTCTAGCATTTACGGAAAGAATTACAGGGAAAATCTACGATTTTCTTAATTAGCATAAAATTTTGAAGCTGGGAGTAAAAATCAAGGTGCCTGACAGAAAAGAGTGCCCTGGAAATGAGCCTAAGCAAGTACAAAATGAGTCTCCAGGGGAAAATAAAATAAGGCTGGGAACCCACGCACAGTTCTCGCTTAGGTAGGCTTCAGTTTTCTTTTTGGTACAAAGCATGTCAGTCAGAATGCCAAATTAAACTGAACTTCTGCCACTTAGTAAATACTTTTTATAAAATTTAACCAGGGAATGTGTATCGTCCGGATCGCAGCAGGAAACAGATGGCACACTCAGACGGAGCCGTTTGACAGAAGTTGAAGAAGTGACTATTTGCGGAGGGGAGGCAGGCTACAAGGAAACCACAGGGACAGTGCTAGTGACCAGAGTCTCACCACCCGAAGGCCCGCATGGACAAAAGGAGCGACCTATGACTGAGATGCAGACAGGGCAGGGCAGCCTGGATAAGGCTATGACCTTTGACCACTGAACGCAGCCAGTCTGCAGTGACCCAACAGGGAGGACGTTCAGGAACTAAATATTTCCACTCCCACTCTGTTCCTTCTGCCCCCCCGCCCACCTTTTTCTTGATGTGGACCATTTTTAAAGTCTTTATTGAATTTGTTACACTATGCCTTTTTTTTTTTTAATGTTTTGTTTTTTTTCATCCACGAGGCATGTGGGATCTTAGCTCCCAGACCAGGGTTGGCACCCACACCCCCTGCATTGGAAGGTGAAGTCTTAACTACTGAACCACCAGGGAAGCCCCTCCTTCTGCTCTTCTGTCAAAGCTCCCCATTGGCCAAATCTGACCTTAAGCCTCTTAAAGCACAGAGCCTTTAAGGGTGGGAGAGAATAGAGCGTGCTTTTGGAGGGGCCAACAGTAACCAGCATGAAGACTGACTAATATTTTATAGGTCATGTGTGAATTTAAAGAAGAACTAACAAAGGGAACAAGTCCTCTGGGGTTTTTTTGTTGGTTGGTTGGTTGGTTTTCTTTTTTGTTTTTAGTAAAAATAGAAAAGATACTCTGGGGACTTCCCTGGTGATCCAGTGGTTAAGAATCCACCTGCCGGTGCAGGGGACACAGATTTGATCCCTGGTCTGGGAAGATCCCACGTGCCACAGGGCAACTAAGTAGGTGCAGCCCAGCTCCTGAGCCCACAGGCCCTACAGCCCATGCTTCGCAACAAGAGAGGCCACTGCAACGAGAAGCCCAAGTACTGCAACTCGAGAGTAGCCCCTGCCAGCTGCAACTAGAGAAAGCCTGCATGCAGCAACGAAGACCCAGCACAGCCAAAACTAAAAAGAAAGAAAGAAAAGATACTGTTAAGTTTGGGGAAATGTATTCCTCAAGTTTTGCTGTGATAATGCTACATCACAAACAAGCCCCAAGTTTCAGTGGCTTACAATCACAAACACTCATTTCTCACTCTCAGGTCCACAAGTCAGTTCTGGTTCAGATACATTTGACTAAGTTATCCAGACTTAGCTCCAGGCTGAAGGTTGGGATCAGTTGTGCCTCTCTTATTCTAGAACTCAGGCTAAATGACCAATGATTACCTAGAGCATGGCAGATGGTAGGAGACCAACTGTAAGAACAGTAACCATGGCATTTCTGAACTTGTACTCAGAACTGGCAGGCTATGACCTTCACCATATTGAATCAGCCAGTGGAAGACTTTTGACCAAGTCCAATGGCAAGAGAGTAAAGTCAATGGATGGAGAGGGGTAGAGTAAATATTTTCTGAATAATAATTAATCTATAATACTTTGTAAAACTGGCTCTGAAAATATGCTTTACATAGAAGACTTCCAGGCAGTATAACTACAAAAAGATTTTACTCCATTAACTGTTTAATTTTATTTTATTTTGGCCACTGCAGCATGCAGGATCTTAGTTCCCTGACCAGGGATTGAACCCTCAACCCTTGCATGAGGAAGGAGGAGTCTTAACCACTGGATTGCCAGGGAAGTCCTCCATTAACTGTTTTTTTTTTAATATAATTTATTTTAATTGGAGGCTAATTACTTTACAATATTGTATTGGTTTTGCCATACATTGACATGAATCCACCATGGGTGTTCATGTGTTTCCCATCCTGAAACCCCCTCCCACCTTCTTCCCCATCCCCTCCCTCTGGGTCATCCCAGTGCACCAACCCTGAGCACCCTGTATCATGCATTGAACCTGGACTGGCGATTCGTTTCACATAGGATATTATACATGTTTCAATGCCATTCTCCCAAATCATCCCACCCTTGCCCTCTCCCACACAGTCCAAAAGACTGTTCTGTACATCTGTTTTTATGTATATATATTTTTCTTATTTAAAGTATCCTCTGGCTGTGATTATACTTTCCCTGCCAATCACATTTACCTTCTACATTACTAAAAGGAACTATAAACACTATTAACTGAAATACCAGCCTGAACGCATATTACATGTCCCTTCTCGTATAAGTATCAGTCTCTGCCAAAAGCATCTAGTGAACATGAAAAAAGTGAAAGTTTATACACAGATGGTGACTGCAGCCATGAAATTAAAAGACGCTTACTCCTTGGAAGAAAAGTTATGACCAACCTAGATGGCATATTCAAAAGCAGAGACATTACTTTGCCAACTAAGGTCCATCTAGTCAAGGCTATGGTTTTTTCTGTGGTCATGTATNGAAATTAAAAGATACTTACTCCTTGGAAGAAAATTTATGACCAGCCTAGATAGTATATTCAAAACCAGAGACATTACTTTGCCAACTAAGGTCCGTCTAGTCAAGGCTATGGTTTTTTCTGTGGTCATGTATGGATGTGAGAGTTGGACTGTGAAGAAGGCTGAGCACTGAAGAATTGATGCGTTTGGACTGTGGTGTTGGAGAAGACTCTTGAGAATCCCTTGGACTGCAAGGAGATCCAACCAGTCCATTCTGAAGGAGATCAGCCCTGGGATTTCTTTGGAAGGAATGATGCTAAAGCTGAAGCTACAGTACTTTGGACACCTGATGCGAAGAGTTGACTTATTGGAAAAGACTCTGATGCTGGGAGGGATTGGGGGCAGGAGGAGAAGGGGACGACCCAGGATGAGATGGCTGGATGGCATCACGGACTCAATGGACGTGAGTCTGAGTGAACTCCGGGAGATGGTGATGGACAGGGAGGTCTGGCGTACTGCGATTCATGGGGTCGCAAAGAGTTGGACACGACTGAGTGACTGAACTGAACTAAACTGAACTTACTCATTTTTTCAAAGCCATTGCATAACCTTTTCTAAATCATCAGCAGAATAGATACATTTTTAAAATATATTGATGATGGTTTTTATAGATTTTTACGTTTAATGTTTCCTTGCTGCACAGCAACAGTTACAGTATTTTTCCCCAGCTTTCTTCAGATATAATTGACATATAACATTGTGTAACTTTAAGATGCACAATCTATTGAATTGATACCCTTATACACTCCACTATAATTACCAGCATAGCTTTAGATGACACATCCATCAGGTCACACAATTACCATTTCTTTTTTGTGGTAAAAACATTTAAGACTATTCTGTTAGAAAACTTCAAGTATATAGTACAGTCTTATTAACTACAGTGCTGTGCTGCGCTTAGTTGCTCAGTCATGTCCGACTCTTCGCAATCCCATGGACTGTAGCCTGCTGGGCTCCTTTGTTCATGGGATTTTTCCAGGGAAGAATACTTGAGGGGGTTGCCATTTCCCTCTCCAAGGGATCTTCCCAACCCGGGGATTGAACCCGCTTCTCCTGTGTCTCCTGCATTGTAGGCGGGTTCTTTACCTGCTGAGCCATCAAGGAGCTTAAACCCCTTTTGATCAGATTGAATCTCTTGGCAAGCATCCTTTGCAACCTTAAAAAGAATCACAGGGTTACTTTCCAGAAGTCTTGTTTTGAAAATAGAGTAATGGTTCGGGTAACCAAAATCTTATCTCTGATGCCATCTTTGTCACTATCCAACCATAGAACACAGCCAAGTAAGTCACAGTTTCTCCAGGTGGCAGAGCAGACTGGAAAAGGTTGGCATTTGGAGCTAAACCACCAACAATGTGGGGCAGTGTAAGAACAGACTCCTACTTAGGTCTAGAAAATTTGGTCAAAACTGAATTTACTGAAAATCTATCATATTCCCAGGCATTGTGCTAAGCCTAAACACAGAGTCGTAAACAAGACAGTCATTGCTTTCGTAGAGGAAAAATGCACATTAAATAATCGAAGGTATGTAAGCACCATAAGAGGTGCAGGGTTCCACTTGAGTGCACAGTCTGGCAGCGTAGTATCTCAGTGCCATGGTCACGGTCAGTAGAACAAGCACAATCTGTTGAGACGGATGGTGGCCCTTGGCAAAAAGAAGACAGCAAAAATATTATTCGAAAACACACAGAGGCATGCAGTAACTCTTTATTCTGGAAGTCCTGGCCAGCAGGAAGTTTCAAGGAGAGAATTTTAGATACTGAGAAGAGTAAAACAAGAATGCTACCTTCTGAAGAAGGTGATGACGATATATTCTTTTTTCATTACTTTAGGAGGCGGATCAAAAGAGATCTAGCTGCGATTTATGTCAAAGAATGTTCTGCCTTTGTTTCCCTGTAAGAGTTTCATAATGTCTGCCCTTACATTTAGGTCTTTATCCATTTTGAGCTTATTTTTGTGTATGATGTTAGGGAGTATTCTGATCTCATTCTTTTACATATGGCTGTCCAGTTTTCCCAGCAACACTTATTGAAGAGGCCGTCTTTTCTCCACTGTATATTCTTGCCTCCTTTGTCATAGATTAGGTGACTCTAGGTGTACAGGTTTATCTCTGGGCTTCCTATCCTGTTCCATTGATCTGTATTTCGGTTTTTGTGCCAGTACCGTATTGTTTTGATTACTGTAACTTTGTAGGGTAGTCTGAAGTCAGGGAGCCTGATTCCTCCAGTCATATTCTAGAATACAAGTCATCCAGGGCAGCTGGCGCCTAACATGGAGAGAGTGGGGCTGGGGCGATAAACAGGGAAGAGAGTTTGCCTGTATTTACACCCCAGGCAGTGGACCTCTGCCTGACAGTGTGGCGTCCACAGGCACTAGGCCACTACCAGCTTGAAGGTCACACTTGTCTTCCTCTTTCCAGCAACTCATAGCACCAAACCGAGCCTCCCGCCAGTGGTGAGACAGAAGGCTTCTTCGAGCTACCGCTTTAACCCCAGTGGTCCAAACCTATACTCAGAAGGACTTGTAACTAACACAGACTTCATATTTATACCTCAGGGCACAAACAAGAAATAGGTTTTCCCTCTCCTCTCTCTATCTTTCTGTCTCTTTTTCTCTCTGTTCTGCTTTTTTCAACTTGGAGCCCAACAACTTCTCCTTTTCTAAGAAATAAATAGCTCAATGTATATTTTGCCTTTTCCTTCATTTGTCTAAAGGAAATGATAATATGGCCCTTCCCAGAGGCTCAAAGGTAAAAATTCTGCCTGTCAATACAGGAGATGCAGGTTCGATCCCTGGTTCAGGACGATCTCCCGGAGAAGGAAATGGCACCCCACTCCAGCACTGTTGCCTGGGAAATCCCATGGACAGAGAAGCCAGGCGGGGTTACAGTTCATGGAATTGCAAAGAGTGAGACACAACTTAGCAAGTAAACAACACCAACCGAAAAAAAAAACCAAAAAACCCATTTTTCTTGCTATGAGTGATGTTTGCTGAAAGCAGGCTACCAGTGTTCGTTGCAGGGCTGCATGGGAAGAGTCTCTTCTGGGACCTCTCAATCCAAAGGGAATAAAGACCCTCACTTCTGAAAAAGTGAAATACGCCCCTTTATCTCATCCAGGAGTTATTGCAACTGTGTTTCTTGGAATCCTACTGATGCTCACTTTGTTATCTTTTTTAAACTGTACAGTTTTGGAACTCTGTGTTAGAAACACTGTTTGCTTACAGTGCATAGTTACCTTTTGGAAATAATTTCAGATTTATAGAAAATTTAACATCCTACTGTAAGGAAAAGCTTTCCCTTCTCCCTGTATACTTATTCACCTGTCTATGGACAAGTGATTCCTTTCTTTTTTATTTTCTTTTTTTTTTAATTTTTATTTTAACTTTAGTTTACTTTACAATACTGTATTGGTTTTGCCAAACATTGACATGAATTCACCACGAGTGTACATGCGTTCCCAAACATGAATCCCCTCCCACTTCCCATCCCATACCATCTCTCTGGGTCCTCTCCATGCACCAGTCCCAAGCATCCTGCATCCTGCATCCTGCATCAGACATCGACTGGCGATTCGTTTCTTACATGTTTCAATGCCATTCTCCCATCTCATCCCACCCTCTCCCTCTCTCTCTCCCCCAGAGTCCAAAAGTTCACTCTATAGATCTGAGTCTCTTTTGTTGTCTCGCATACAGGGTCATCGTCCCCATCTTTCTAAATTCCATATATATGCATTAGTATACTGTATTGGTGTTTTTCTTTCTGGCTTACTTCACTCTTTTTTATTTTAATTTCTTTGGCTGTGCTGAGTCTTGGCTGAAGCACATGGGATCTTTGTTACTGGGCACCGGATCTTCAGTTGGGGCGTGTGGGATCTAGTTCCCTGACCAGGGACTGAACCCAGGTCCCCTGTATTGGGAGCATGGAGTCTTAGCCACTGGGCCACCAGGGAAGTCCTGTGAATTCCTATTTTATTTAATGTTTTGTCATCTATTACTGGGCTTCCCTGGTGGCTCAGCAGTAATGAATCTGCCTGTCAATGCAGAAGACACAAGAGATGAGGGTTCAAGCCCTGGGTTGGGAAGATCCCTTGAAGAAGGAAACTGGCGAGCTAGAGTCCATGGGGTTGTAGAGAGTGGTATATGACTCAGTGACTAAACAACAAACAGCAACAATGTGTTACTATCACTACTTACTTTGATTCTTAAAATGATTCAGATTCGGCCAGTAGAGACCCCCTTCAAGCTGGCTTCTCTGTCCTTTGACAAGTGTCCACAATTCCTTGTGAATTTCCTCACTTTCTTGAGCAACAGGTGACCACTATCATCTTGTACGTTCTCTACCTTAACCCTGGAGCCAGCCATTTACAAGTTTTGATTCCTTTCAGTGGATGTTGATATTTGGAAACCAAGATCTGGGCACTCAGAACATTTATTTCCACCGGGCCAGAGACTCAAACTACGAAATAAGTGCACGTGTACCCACAGACACACGGACATATAGATTCCACAAACAACTGTATTTCTCTACCTCTCAGGGTATCTATTTTTTGAACTTATTATTTGAAACACCTAGTACTTCCAGTTCCGATCCAGTGCCTTGGGGTTCTCTTCAGCCTCTCTCCTTCCGTACTTGTAAATCCCTTCTCCAACAGTAAGAAATTGTATGTATTTGTTGGCTCAATGTCCCTGGGTGTAATTCATCTGTCTGCCATACCAGCTGCCTCCTGGCCCTCCAGGGACTCCGTAAGGGAGAAGAATGGGTAGAAAGGATGATCTAATCGGAGGGAAGGGAGGAAGGGAGGAAAGGAGGCACTAATTCTATCTAAAGTCGTCTCACTTACAGATGCTTCCAAAAAAATAAATAAAAACCAAAGGCTTACTTCAAGGGAAGTGTTCAGTACTGTTTCCCAGTGCCTAATAGGGAGAGAAATGAAGTCTGATGAGTAGTCAACTGTCTGTGCTTCTCACAGCCACACAAAGCTTCTGTTCACTAACTGTGTCAAGGGGAACTACGGAGGCTTTTCTGTAAACACTGATATTATGGTTGAGGGTGTTAACTGGGCTTCCCTGGTGGCTCAGCCGTAATGAATCCTCCACAGTTACATTTCTCCTAATTCAGACTCACGTGCTCATCCATGATCAATCACCCTGTCGCTAGAGCTGTGTTTTTATTTTTTTTTTATGGCTGTGCTGGGGCTTCACTGCTGCATGGGCTTCGCTCTGGTTGTGGCAAGTGGGGTGCTGTTGGCTGCAGGGCCCGTGCGCCTCATCGCAGTGGCTCCTTTTCCTGCAGAGCACAGGCCCTAGGGCACGCGGGCTTCCGTAGCTGTGGCTCCCAGATAGAGAGCACAGGTTCAGTGGTGTGGCGCGGGGCCTTAGTTGCTCCTTGGCATGTGGGATCTTCCCAGACCAGGCATCGAACTCGTGTCTCCTGCATTGCCAGGCAGATTTTTTTTTTTTTTTTTTTTTTACCACTGAACCACCAGGGAAGCCCCATAGCTGTATTAAAAGAAGTCTATACACGATGCCGGAGACCATCCTTCCCCAATGAAGGCTTTTATAATGAAAGCCCAGGCTTTTGGAGACTAAATATAAAGACAACAATACCTTTATAAAGAGTTATCAGGGCTTAGAACCAAGGTAAATACAGTTGCGATAAGCATTGAAAAAAAATTAAAAAATAAAGACCCAGAGGAGATCAGCATGGAGCAAAATTTCAGACTCAAACTTAATCAGAGTATCAGAGCCATGTATGGAAAACAGAACTTTGAAATTTAAATTTCAAAACTATAAACCCAGGTAGAATAAAAGGAGGGCAAAATGGTAGAAAATCACTCAACATCTTGAGTTTATACCATGAGAGAAAGTGGGTCAACAGTGTAACCAAATAAGAAAAATACATTGATTTATTTAGTTTTTCTGCAAAAGAATGATAAAAGTTGGACCTTTAACAGGGAAAGAAATGATGATGAGATTAGTTATCAAAGGAGTATAACCTTTAAAAATTGTGAATCACTATATCATATACCTATAACATATAATACTGCACATCAACTATATACTTCAATAAAAATAAATAAATAATAAAAAATTTAAAAAGTGAAAAAAAAGGTTATCAGGCCTTTATCCTCCCTAGAAGATATCTTGATTATGCATGCATAATTTCATTTGAGGAAAGATAGGAAATTACCTTATAAACTTGTGTGAGTGTGAATATTTGATTATGCTTGGAAGACCTCAATTCCAATATATGAATAATACTCCTCACTTCTTAAAGAAGACCTAGCAAACCCTGATGATAATCTGGATCCCTCCTTAGCTAACAACTTATCTTTCATCTAAGCCTTCCTTAACAATATCACATCTAAGACAACTTTAGGAATGTTTCCTCTAAGTCCAGAAGCCAAATTTCTGGGCCAAGTCTGTTCAGCAAGTGATCAAAATGGTGTCCATCTGTCCTCCAACAGTAGAACTGATAAATAAATTGTATTCAGGAATAAATAATATTCCTGAATGGAATATTATTCAGCAATGAGTAATATGCAACAACATGAATGAATCTCACAACATAGTTGAACATGAAAGTATATATTGTATAATTTGGTTTATATAAAGGTTCAAACATAGGCAAAACCAGTCTTTGGTGTTAGAAATAAGGATAGTTGTTACTTGTTGGGGAATAACTGAAAGTGAGCATAATGGGAATTTCTAAAATTCTAACAGTATCCTGTTTCTTGATCTGGGTCTTATTCATTTTGTAAAATTTCATCAAGATATATACATTCTTAAATTTGTATGCTTTTTAGAATATATGTCCAATTCAATAAAATAAGTATGACCCAAAATTCTGCTTGAATGAAACACCAGTGATCCTTAAGGGTATCCACAAGTTTTTAGAGACAAAAGGCCATTCATAGGTCACTTGCTAACATATCCAGGAAAAGTCAGAATTTTTTATGACCGTGGCTATGGTAGAAGTCTTCTCATCTGTCCTGATGCCAGTTTACTTTGACAAGACTTAGCTTTATATATTTGACTTAGATATCTCTAACACCAAGTGCATACGATTCTATGTTAGAGAACTTTTGGAAGTGAGGACCCTCCAAGCTTATACCCATATTTTTGAGAAAACTTTCCCAAGTCAAATCTGCCAATATGTGATGGAGAACCTACTCAACATCAAGGCTACTCATCCTGAGGAGGTGGTGACAACCAATCACGACAGGTAGACACCTCCAGAAGGCAGGAAAAGTCAACTATCATCTTGAAAATGTTGAATTTAAGACTAAATTCAATCATACTGAAATCCTGAGCTCATATTCCATCTTTTAGTCTGAAGAGGCAGATGTTTTTGAAAGCCCCCACATTCCCCAAGAGAGTCTTTGCCCCTTCAAAATGATGTGAGTCTATGATCACATTTATAGCTATGGGATGTAAATTGATGGGGAAACACTGGATTTTTCTTGCTCTGGAGAGAAGAAAAAAGAGAAATGGGGACTTCCCTGGTGGTCCAGTGGTTAAGAATCCGCCTGCCAATGCAGGGCACATCCCAATCCCTGATCTAGGAAAATTCCACTTGCTGCAGGCAACTAAGCCCAGGAGCCATGACTACTGAGCCCGCATGCCCCAGAGCTTATGCTCCGCAACAAAAGAAGCCACTGCAATGAGAAGCCCACCCCCCACAACTAGAGAGTAGCCCTCACTCGCTGCAACTAGAGAAAGCATGTGGACAGCAGTGAAGGCCCAGAACGGCCACGAAGACCCAGCACAGCCAAAACTAAGATGAAATAAAATAAAAGAGAGAAATAGGATTTATTTCTTCATCTCTTTCTTTGCCGCAGGATTCAAAAAACGCTAATCACAGAAGTTTTTGAATTGTCATTTGGCTTTCTAGGAAGCAATTTAATCTTAAGGTAACATGTACTTAACTGTTCCCAAGATCCACACTTAATGGAGGTATGCAGCTGCTGAAATACTCACAGCAGCACTGCTCTGTAATAAAGTGCTCAAGGCTGATAGCTTATTCCACTTATTCTTAACATTATTATCATCACACCCAAATCTTGCTCAAATGGTTACACGTTTTTCTAATGCTTTCCGTCGCTGTTGTGTCATCTTTGCAGCTTTTTCTCTTTTACAATAATTTGTAAATATTCCTTATTCTCAACCCAGTTCATAGAATTGTTATAATAACTAACTAGCTGCTGCTGCTGCTGCTGCTACTAAGTCGCTTCAGTGTGTCCAGCTCTGTGCGACCCCATAGACGGCAGCCCACCAGGCTCTGCCATCCCTGGGATTCTCCAGGCAAGAACGCTGCAGTGGGTTGCCATTTCCTTCTCCAATGCATGAAAATGAAAAGTGAAAGTGAAGTCGCTCAGTCGTGCCCGACTCTTAGCGACCCCACGGACTGCAGCCTACCAGGCTCCTTCATCCATGGGATTGTGCAGGCAAGAGTACTGGAGTGGGTTGCCATTGCCTTCTCCGATCTAACTGGCAGTTTTCATTTTTTCTCCATATATTTCTTCCAAAATCAATCACAGCTTTCCTCTTCCATGGCAAGTTATCCAAGGTTTAACCAAGTTATGTGCTTTCATTCTTGGCAGCTGAATCATTGAATGAATACGTCTGAAACTCATTCCCAATGGCATTTTAATCAGGGCTCTCATAAAATAATCCCTATATTTGGGCAATAGATGATTTATTTGAATTTTATGGAAGAACAAATTATATTTAGAATATGATCTACATACATTTCCTGAGAGACTTCTAGGCCTTTCTTTGCTTATCCAGTGACAAATAACATCCACAAGTGTAGCTACCACCTAAGTAACTCATGTAGTATTTTATAAGCCCATAAATATGTAAAGAAACCCTTCAGGATATGTGTATATTTCCAAAATCAAGAGATTAATCTGGGATGATCACTGGAAGCAGAATTTTGCTTAGGAATCAGGACTTTTCATGTTTACCGCTGAGAACATTTATCATCTTTTCTTCTCCCATTTTAAATTTCTCTACTGCTGTGATATTTCTCCTTCTTTGAACAGCTTCTAAGCCCTTTGCTCTAAACTGACACTGTTTTTGCTTTTCTTTACGGGTCCTACTACACAAAATTAGGGTTCACTTGGTACACTCTTGTCTCAGCACTGTGTTAGGTACTGATTCCTTCCTTGTAGTTTCAAACCTCTATTAGTCCCTTCCCTCCACAGCCTAATGCCCTACAGTCTCCAGTTACATCTTGCAATTGGCAAAGGGAACTCTCTGCTTTTCCTCATCGATAATGGCCTATGATGAAAAAGGTAAATGGTTTTGAAGTTTTTCAAATGGGGAAAGGGATGGCACAAGAAGTTAGAGTTCTTGCATGCTGTTCAATAGTTTACATAGTATTTTATGTGACTGTTAGAAATAAATGACAGCAGAAACTAACACAACATTTTAAAGCAACTATACTCCAATAAAAAATAAAAACAAAAGCAAAAGAATAATTTTTAAAAAATTAAATAAATGACAGACCTCCTAATTCCCAATCCCTGTATCTGCAAAGAGTTTGATAGTATAGTCTGGTTGTCATTGTATTAGTTCTAAGATGATCTTCTATCATAGTAAGTGAAACTGTTCTCTCATTAATGGCAGCAACTAAAAGTTTCTTTTTAAAATAACGTATTTAAGTAAAACTGTCATTGAAGAACACTGAAATAAATTACAGTAAAGATATACATCCCTGGTGGCTTAGACAGTAAAGAGTCCACCTGCAATGCAGGAGACCTGGGTTCAATCCCTGGGTTGGAAAGATACTCTGGAGAAGGCAATGGCAACCCACTGCAGTATTCCTGTCTGGAGAATTCCATGGACAGAGGAGCGTGGTAGGCTACAGTCTATTGGATCACAAAAAGCTGGACACGACTAAGTGTTGTGTGTATGTATGTATAATAAAGACGGGGCTTCCCTGGTAGCTCAGCTGGTAAATAATCTGCATGCGATGCAGGAGGCCCCTGTGTAATTCCTGGGTCAGGAAGTTCCCCTGGAGAAGGGATAGGCTACCCACTCCAGTACTCTTGGGCTTCCCTCGTGGCTCAGAGGTTAAAGCATCAGCCTGGAATGTGGGAGACCTGGGTTTGATCCCTGGGTTGGGAAGATCCCCTGGAGAAGGAAATGGAAACCCACTCCAGTATTCGTGCCTGGAATCCCCATGGACAGAGGAGTCTGGTGGGTTACAGTCCATGAGGTTACAGAGTCGGACATGACTGAGCGACTAAGCACAGCACAGCATACAAAGTAAAGATGACATGAGGATAAGCAAAATTGTGGTAATCCAACGACTGAAGTCTGTGAAACCCCACTCTCTGGGAAACACCATACAGACTGGTGCATAATTTTGGCTGAGATACTGAGATTCTACTGTCATTCACTCCAGTCTCTGGACGACCGACACCTAATGATGCTTCCAGCACTTCCTGTGACATAGATCTAGGTCACATTGGCAAGAAACTTTCTGTTCAACCTTAATCCTGTCAACATAGGACTTCACCACACTTGTTGCTGGCTGGCGATTAAGAGAAGCAGTTTTGAATCGCCAGGGGATATACTGACAGGAGCCAGTCTGCGTGATAGTCTTCAACCCCTGCTTCCCTCGGAGCTCGGTCGGTAAAGAATCTGCCTGCAGTGCAGGAGAGCCGGCTTCGAGCCCTGGGTTGGAAAGATCCCCTGGAGAAGGAAATGGCAATTCACTCCAGTATCCTTGCTGGAAAACCTCATGGACAGAGGAGCCTGGTGGGCTGCAGTCCATGGGGTCGCAAAGAGGCAGGCACGACTGAGCGACTAACACTAACTAACTAAAGAAACAGGAAGATCTTCCCTGGTGGTCCAGTGGTTAAGAATCCACCTACCAATGCAGGGGACATGGGTTCAACCCTTGGTCCAGGGAGATCCTACATGCCTCAGAGCAACTAAGCCCATGCACCACAGCTACTGAGCCCGAGTGCCTTAGAGACCAAGCTCCGCAAGAGAAGCCACCACAATGGGAAGTCTACGCTCCGGAAGGAAGAGCCGCCCCCACTCACTGCAACTAGAGAAAGTCTGAGCGCAGCTACAAAGACCCACCAGAGCCAATAAATAAATCTTAAAGGGAAAAAAAGAAACAGGCAAGTTGGCCAGGATCAGGACGCATACATAGAATTGCGTGCCAGCTCACCCTTGGAACACCAGTCTCTGGGTTTCCCTTATTCAGTCTCTTTCTAGAAGGCGTCCTGGGCAACTGTACAACAATGGCACAAAGAACAGTGCTCTGGGAAACCCTGAAAGTCTACTAAGGATACTGTAAGCTGGGGGCCATCTTTGCCGAATATTTGTGTTCCTGCTGTAATACTAAGTATTATTTTAACTAAAAAAATGATAAATAGCTTAAGTGGCAGATAGTTGGAATGGCAATTTTGTTCTTGGCAAAGCCATAATAGGAAAAGCCACATGGTGGTGGCGGGGGAAGGGCAAGGGGTACTGTCGGGGAGAGGAAAGGGTGGGGAGATGGATACAAAGATCTGGCTTTAAAAGAGGAAGTACATGCTTTTGTTTAAATTGTTAACAATTTACAAAATCAGAAATTAGAACTTTTATTAACCTTGGGAAAGTCTTAATACTTTTATAAGCTTCAGTATCTTCCTCTGAAAATAAAGACAGCAGCAACTGAGCTACTTCACACCAGCTTGTGTGGGGACTGCATACAATTATGCATTTAAAGTACCAGGACATACTAGATGCTAAATAAATGTGACTTCCCACAAAGTCAAAAGAGGACATGTCAAGATCTAAATGTTACTAGTCATGCAATCATGAATCAATTTATTTGTTTATGGCTCAAAGTTTTCCAAATGTATATGAGTCAGATTAGACAGAATTCCAAATAATAAAATGAGGCATAAATTTTCAGAATCAGAGAAAATGCAAATTAGAATAGAAAAATCAAGAACAGGACAGATAATCTAACATAGCTGTCCAGACCAATAAGTACTATACAAGAACTAACATGTATGAGCTACAAAATTAGCTCTGGGCCTCCTAGCAACCCAAAAGAAAACGGGAAAAATGTTCAGTTATAAAATATTCCTTTATTCACCATAAGGGGAAAAAATATCAAATGCTCATAGCAAACATGTTTTGCAGGGTATATCACTTCAACTGTCTAAGCTTTAGTTTCCTCATCTTTATAATAACAGCAACAAAATACCTAGTTTCCAGGGTAGATGCTGAAGCCTAAGTAGAATGTGCATGTGGGTTCAGTCGTGTCCTTCTGCAGCCTCATGGCCTGAAGCCTGCAGCCTCCTCTGTGCTTGGGATTTCCCAGGCAAGAATACTGGAGTAGGCCACCACTGCCTTCTCTAGGGAATCCTCTCAACCCAGGATTTGAAAAAGTTTTTTCTTACAAACATGATAAACTATGTAAATGTTACTTATTATTTTATATACCTTAATTTATCCAACAGAGGAGATTTCTCACACAGTTATATCTTTACTTATTTCTGAACTAAATCATTTTTTAATTTATTTTGCTAAAATATAGTTGATATTCAATGTTGTCTTTAACATCTTATATAACACCTTGCATCTGCTAATCCCAAACTCCCAATCCATTCCTCCTCCACCCCTCCCCCTTGGCAACCACAAGTCTGTTCTTTATGTCTGTTTCTGTTTCATAGACAAGTTCATATTTTAGATTCCACATAGGAGTGATATCATCTGGTATTTGTCTTTCTCTTTCTGACCTACATTACTTAGTATGCTAATTTAGCTAATGAGCTAAATTATTTTACCACAGGAATACCTAGCAGGCCCAGGCACTATGCTAATAATTTACATGTATTCAATTACTCCTCAAGATAATAGTAGATGTTATCATTATGCCCATTCAGATGAAGAAAGTGAAAGAAAGTGAAGTCACTCAGTCATGTCCGTCTCTTTGCAACCCCATGGACTGTATACCAGGTTCCTCCGTCCATGGGATTTTCCAGGCAAGAGTACTGGAGATGAAACTGGGGCACAAAAAGGAGGAACATTTCCAAGGTTACTCAGAGCTATGACTGATATCTGGAAATTTGGTCCCCAAGTTCATGCTTTTTAAAGATCCTGGTCCTCTAATTAAAATTAAAAGCTTCTGCACAACAAAGGAAATTATAAGCAAGGTGAAAAGACAGCCTTCAGAATGGGAGAAAATAATAGCAAATGAAGCAACTGACAAAGAATTAATCTCAAAAATATACAAGCAACTCCTGCAGCTCAATTCCAGAAAAATAAATGACCCAATCAAAAAATGGGCCAATGAACTAAACAGACATATCTCCAAAGAAAACATACAGATGGCTAACAAACACATGAAAAGATGCTCAACATCACTCATTATCAGAGAAACACAAATCAAAACCACAATGAGGTACCATTTCATGACAGTCAGAATGGCTGCTATCCAAAAGTCTACAAGCAATAAATGTTGGAGAGGGTGTGGAGAAAAGGGAACCCTCTTACACTGTTGGTGGGAATGCAAACTAGTACAGCCACTATGGAGAACAGTGTGGAGATTCCTTAAAAAACTGGAAATAGAACTGCCTTATGACCCAGCAATCCCACTGCTGGGCATACACACAGAGGAAACCAGAACTGAAAGAGATATGTGTACCCCAATGTTCATTGCAGCACTGTTTATAATAGCCAGGACATGGAAGCAACCTAGATGTCCATCAGCAGATGAATGGATAAGGAAGCTGTGGTACATATACACAATGGAGTATTACTCAGCCATTAAAAAGAATACACTTGAATCAGTTCTAATGAGGTGGATGAAACTGGAGCCTATTATACAGAGTGAAGTAAGCCAGAAAGAAAAACACCAATACAGTATACTAACACATATATATAGAATTTAGAAAGAATGTAATGATATGAGAGACAGCATAATGTATGAGAGACAGCAAAAGAGACACAGGTGTATAGAAAAGTCTTTGGACTCTGTGGGAGAGGGTGAGGGTGGGATGATTTGGGAGAATGGCATTGAAACATGTATAATATCATATGTGAAACGAGTCTCCAGTCCAGGTTCGATGCATGATACAGGATGCTCGGGGCTGGTGCACTGAGATGACCCAGAGGGATGGTGTGGGGAGGGAGGTGGGAGGGGGGGTTCAGGATGGGGAACACATGTACACCCGTGGTGGATTCATGTCAATGTCTGGCAAAACCAATACAATATTGTAAAGTAATTAACCTCCAATTAAAATAAATTAATTTATATTAAAAAAATAAAGATCCTAGTCCTCACATGCAACTAGATAGCAACTCCTACTTACAGAGCTGTTAACTGCTAAGTTGCTTCAGTCGTGTCCGACTCTGTGCCACCCCATAGACAGCAGCCCATCAGGCTCCCCCATCCCTGGGATTCTCCAGGCAAGGACACTGGAGTGGGTTGCCATTTCCTTCTCCAATGCATGAAAGTGAAAAGTGAAAGTGAAGTCGCTCAATTGTGTCCAACTCTTAGAGACCTCATGGACTGCAGCCTATCAGGCTCCCCTGTCCACGGGATTCTCCGGGCAAGAGTACTGGAGCGGGGTGCCATTGCCTTCTCCAACTTACAGAGCTATGTGGGCGCAAAAGATACCAACTCATAAAGTGAATATAAGCCAAGCAATAAAACAAGGAAGTTTTAAAATGAAAGTTTAGGGGGACTTCCCTGGTGGTCCAGGGATTAAGAATCCACCTTCCAAAGTAGGGGGTTCAATCCCTGGTGAGGGAACTAAGATCCCCCACATGGAGCAATTTAGCTCCTGCCACAAACTACAGAGCCCACGCACTCTGGAGCCCACACACCACAATGAAAGAACCCACACGCCGCAACTAAGACCCACCACATCCAAAAATAAATAAATAAGCATTTTTAAAATGTAAAAGTAAATAAAATAAGAGTTTAATTTTATGTGACAGATGTTTCTGTTATAGTCATCACTGGTTGTAACTTGAATGACAGGTGACAGCAAGGTACTGTGAGATGACAGTTCCCCATCATTTTTCTTTTTCATTCAGTTCAGTTCAGTTCAGTTCAGTCGTTCAGTCGTGTCCAACTCTTTGCAACCCTGTAAACCACTTGTTCCTACAGCCTGTTGTGATATTATGTGGTCTTCGCTTGGCACAAATGCATCACTTGCATATTAAGTCAGCTTTGGTTCTTTCTCATTAGCTCCCTGATTAGAACAGAACTGCTCAGTGCTGACTCAATTATGAACACAAACCCAAGACTAAACTTGCAGAGTGGTGGTTTAGTCGCTAAGTCATGTCCAACTCTTGCCACCCCCATGGACTGCAGTCTTCCAGGCTTGGATACAGAGAAATTGTTTAGATGGTCCAATATGTGCTTATATTATCTCTTAAATTATTATTGAAATAAAGTACAAAATTTAAAAATCCTCACAGAGAGCTCACAGACATCACAATCTCTACTCCAAGAAGTTGCACTTTGGAATATTCTTTACAAAGCAGATGAGCCGATGACTTCTCTGTAATCTGAGGTTCAATCCTATCTCAGTCTGTTGCCAGACACACAGTACCGGAGCATCCCTCCTGCTACTCAGAGTGGGAAGTCTCCCAGTACCATCCACACTTCTTCAGGGTTCCAACCCTTTCTCCCACGGCTCTTAGGGGCATCTAGAGTAGCCAGTCCAGCTAGACTGAGTCCTATTTTTTTTAATATTTTTTAATTAAATTAAATTTATTTACCAGGCTGCACTGGGTCTCAGTTGTGGCATGCAGGATCTTTAGCTGCACATTCGAACTCTTAGTTAGAGCATGTGGGATCTAGTTCCCTGACCAGGGATGGAACCTGGGCCCCCTGCATTGGGAGTGTGGAGTCTTAGCCACTGGACCACCAGGGAAGTCCCAAGTGAGCCCTGTTTTGATACAGACCACTGGGGAAAGAGAAGAACAGCAAGGAAGAGATATGATTACCAAAAAATCTCTCCTAATGATACCAACTGGGGCTTCCCTTGTGGCTCAGCTGGTAAAGAATCCGCCTGCAATGCAGGAGACCCAGGTTGAATCCCTGGGTCAGGAAGATCCCCCGGAGAAGGGAATAGCAACCCACTCTAATATTCTCACCTGGAGAACCCCAGGGACAAAGGAGCCTGGTGGGCTACAGTCCACAAGGTCTCAAACAGCCGGACACACTAAGTGACTCGGCACACACGCACAATAGTACCAAATGCTGCACGGTGGCCCAAGGGGCACCGAGTGAACTAGGTCCCTTGGGGTTATTTTGGCAACAGGAAATTGCCAGCATCACACTCTCCTCAGAGTACCAAACCTGAAGAATTGCAGCTCTCAATGAGATATCCTACCACAGAGTGTTCCTAAAAAGGCAAGTGACCTGAGGACCTCTCTGTAAAGGTTGAAATACTATTCCTGTTAAAGTGCAAGTGAAGTGCAAGTCGCTCAGTCATGTCCGACTCTTTGTGACCCCATGGACTATACAGTCCATGCAATTCTCCAGGCCATAATACTGGAATGGGTAGCCTTTCCATTCTCCAGGGATCTTCCCAACCGAGGGATCGAACCCAGGTCTCCCGCATTGCTGGTGGATTCTTTACCAGCTGAAACACAAGGGTTCAGCCCTTATTACTCACCTTCCCAGGGTGAAAACTGGTCCAGAAGCACTGCTTCAGGGCTGGTTCAAAATAGAAATGAATTTAGTCTTATTTCCTGGTGTGTGTATCCCTTAAGTTAACAGTTTGCAGACTGAGGTTTGATGGATGGTTTCCAAACGTGGACAATGAACCCAGCAAACTGATTTGAAAATACAAGCAACTTAAGATATCTTTCTGTGGACCTTACATTTTAAGACTTGTAGCACGACACTGAATATAATGCAACAGTCACTACAGATACGACAAGACGGAATCCACCACACTAGCTTCTAGCTTAGAACTGCCATAAAACAAAGAGCCGATAGCACAGATCTTCACCAGCAGTTCTGAGAGTGAAGCCTGGATCCTAAAAGAGAGTGACTTTAGCTCACTCTTATGATGACGGAAACCTGATCTTGGGTTCAGCAACCCTTCACACTGACTCCTAGGTACTCAAGCTCTTTAAAGAACCATCAGTGAGGATCCACCTGGCCTTTCCTTTGCTTGTGAAAACAGAAAAGGGATCAAAAATTTAAGGATACTAATATCACACTTGTCATGTATTTGGTAAAAAGCAAGCTGTTGGCTGCCAACAGGGCTGTAGGTTTGTTTCTTTTTTTTTAAAGTTTAC
Source organism: Redunca redunca (assembly GCA_006410935.1). Lineage (NCBI taxonomy): Eukaryota > Metazoa > Chordata > Mammalia > Artiodactyla > Bovidae > Redunca > Redunca redunca. The sequence continues at coordinate 179,827 of SJYQ01032545.1, forward strand.
ATTAAATGACCATATTTCCTTGTTTATCCTGTATAATCCAACCTGTTGCTGCTGCTGCAGCTGCTGCTGCTGCTAAGTTGCTTCGGTTGTGTCCGGCTCTGTGCGACCCCATAGACGGCAGCCCACCAGGCTCCGCCGTCCCTGGGATTCTCCAGGCAAGAACACTGCAGTGAGTTGCCATTTCCTTCTCCAATGCATGAAAGTAAAAAGTGAAAGTGAAGTTGCTCAGTCGTGTCTGACTCTTCACAACCCCGTGGACTGCATGCAGCCTACCAGGCTCCTCCGCCCATGGGATTTTCCAGGCAAGAGTACTGGAGTGGGGTGCCATTGCCTTCTCCAAATCCAACCTGTTGTCCCAGTGCAATTAACAGTGACATTTTCACTCTTGAAAATGCTCTGGGTTTTAATCTAAATTATCTGATCACCCTATCTGGCACCATCCCATATTATTATTATGCCCCAGTTCCCTCTCCTGACATTTCTTCTCCCTCATCCCCTTGGAGTATCCCATTGCCGTTTTTGCCCATTGGCTATTTTCCCATTTTCAAAGTCTTTCATGCCCCAAAGTTACCACTCTATTCAGTATTCATTCCCATGTAACCCCATTCATTCAGCTCAGATAATCTAAGAAATGATTAGGAAGCAAAAAAGCAAGCTGATGATTTCATTTAAAGTAGTCTGTACTTGTGATTTGACAAATGATTTAGAACTAAAGAAGGGACAGTCTTCGGAAGCCTCTTGCAAAATCTCTGCCCTTTATCAAAGGAGGGTGCGATTGTGTTAATTATGTAATCATTTCCATCTGAGTTATTTTTGTGACTGCTATTATATATACTTGTTCAGTTACATAATAGGGATCTCTGACTTGGCACTCTTGATTCTGAAAGTTTGCCAACACAAAATGAAGTACAAGGAAAGACATTGGAAAGAGTTCCAAAGAAGTGGGACTACAGTCGTTAGTATGATCTTCATGACAAATTTCCATCTTTTCCAAATGGCTGGTACTGAGTTTATGTTACTTTTACTATCCACACTCCTTCAGTGTGCCTTAAGAAAATAAATATAATATTAATAGAAGAGAATAATATGCAGGAGTATAGGTCACTTAGAAAATTATTTTTATCAATAAGAAAATCTGAAAGCTAGATTTGACATTGAATAATAGTGTGTAGAGTATAAATGTATACATATATATATATTTATCACACATATATGTCAAATAATGATTCTTTCAATGGTCAAAAGGTAGAAATCAATTATCACACTAGCAATCCAGCTTTGCGAGGACTGTTTCTCTTTTGCTACTTACACTTACTTAGCAAAATCAAGGCCCCCTGCTTCCCAGGGTGAAGGCCCTGAAGATGTTAACCCAACCAGACAGCAATAAGCCTTATAAAACACATTTTCTGTAAGAGGTACTGCTTCTGTTCACCACCTACACTGAGCACCAGAATTTTGTATGCAATTGTCAGTTGAGAGCTCTTCAGTCCCCAAATCTAAATTACAACAATTCCTATCATGTTCTTTTAATGCAATACAATATAGACAGTAGAATTCATTTAGCATAACTGGCTAAATATTAAAATACAATAAACCACCTGTGTAGATTCTGTCATTAACATCAACCCAACTCCCTCCACACTAAGGAATTATAAGAATTCTTAGCTAGATGTAGCTAGGGAAATAATTTATAATTTGATCCTATTAAATTCCTGTTCCTTTGTCATCCTAGGCCTGAATTATTTGCTGACTTTCTTTTAATTTAAATAATAATTCATGTTCCATAGCAGTACATGGTCATCCTTGTATGGAAACTTGTAATGATCTCTTACACAGAAAATTCTGGTCTCTCTTTGTATGATTGTTCAGGTTCATAATTTAATCAAGTCTTTATCAATTGTGTTTCTATCCCTATAGCTATTCCAGTTCCTTTTCGACCTCACAAATCTATACGATGCAGAAATTCTTGCCAGTTCAGTTCAGTTTGGTCACTCAGTCATGTCCAACTCTTTGAGACCCCGTGGACTGCAGCACACCAGGCTTCCCTGTCCATCACCAACTCCTGGAGTTTACCCAAACTCACGTCCATTGAGTCAGTGATGCCATACAACCATCTCATCCTCTGTCGTCCCCTTCTCCTCCTGCCTTCAGTCTTTCCCAGCATCAGGCTCTTTTCCAGTGAGTCAGTTCTTCGCATCAGGTGGCCAAAGTATTGGAGTTTCAACTTCAACATCAGTCCTTCCAATAAATATTCAGGACTGATTTCCTTTAGGATAGACTGGTTGAATCTCCTTGCAATACAAGGAACTCTCAAGAGTCTTCTCCAACACCACAGTTCAAAAGCATCAATTCTTCGGAGGTCAGCTTTCTTTATAGTCCAACTCTCACATCCATACATGACTACTGGAAAAACCATAGCTTTGATTAGATGGACCTTTGTTGGCAAAGTAATGTCTCTGCTTTCTAATATGCTGTCTAGGTTGGTCATAGCTTTTCTTCCAAGGAGCAAGCGTCTTTTAATTTCATGGCTGCAGTCACCATCTGCAGTTATTTTGGAGCACCAAAAGATAAAGTCTCTCACTGTCTCCATTGTTTCCCCATCTATTTGCCATGAAGTGATGGGACTGGATGCCATGATCTTAATTTTCTGAATGTTGAGTTTAAGCCAACTTTTTCACTTTCCTCTTTCATTTTCATCAATAGGCTCTTTAGTTCTTCACTTTCTGCCATAAGGGTGGTGTCATCTGCATGTTTGAAGTTATTGATATTTCTCCCGGCAATCTTGATTCCAGCTTGTGCTCCATCCAGCCTAGCATTTTACATGATGTACTCTGCCTAGAAGTTAAATAAGCAGGGTGACAATATGCAGCCTTGACGTACTCTTTTCCCTATTTGGAACCTGTTGTTCCATGTCCAGTTCTAACTGTTGCTTCTTGACCGCACATAAATATTTCGTAGCAGGCAGTTCAGGTGGTCTGGTATTCCCATCTCTTTAAGAATTTGCTGCACCTTGTTGTGATCCACACAGTCAGAGGCTTTGGCGTAATCAATAAAACAGAAGTATGTTTTTTTCTGGAACGCTCTTGCTTTTTGGAAATACTTCTAGTAAGACTCATTTTTTTGAACTATAGTTGATTTACAATATTATTTTAGTTTCAGGTGTACAACATGGTGGTTCAACACTTTTATAGATTACACTCAATTTAAAGTTATTAAAAAATAACTTTTGGACTTTTGGACTCTGTGGGAGAGGCTGAGAGGATGGGATGATTTGGGAGGATGGCATTGAAACATGTATACTATCATGCAAGATACAAATCACCAGTCTATGTTTGATACAGGATACAGGATGCTTGGGGCTGGTGCATGGGGATGATCCAGAGAGATAATATGGGGTGGGAGGTGGGAGGGGGGTTCAGGATTGGGAACTCATGTACACCAGTGGTTGATTCATGTCAATGTATGGCAAAACCAATACAGTATAAAAAATAAATAAATATCAAAAGGAAAAAAATGGCTCTATTTCCCTGTGCTGTACAACATATCCTTGTTGCTTACCTAATTTATACATAGCAGTTTGGGTCTCCTAATCCCTTACCTCTATCTTACCCCTTCCGCTTCCCTCTCTCCACAATAACCACTAGTGTGTTCTCTATATCTGTGGGTCCATTTCTGTTTCGTTATATTCATTCATTAAAAAAAATTTTAGATTCCGCATATAAGTGATCTCATACATTCTGTCTGACTTATTTCATTAAGCATTATATTCTCTAGATCCATCCATGTTGTTGCAAATGACAATTTCCATTTTATAACTGAGTAATATTCCACTACTCAAGGCTATGGTTTTTCCAGTGGTCATGTATGGATGTGAGAGTTGGACTGTGAAGAAAGCTGAGCACTGAAGAATTGATGCTTTTGAACTGTAGTGTTGGAGAAGACTCTTGAGAGTCCCTTGGACTGCAAGGAGATACTACCAGTCCATTCTGAAGGAGATCAGCCCTGGGATTTCTTTGGAAGGAATGATGTTGAAGCTGAAACTCCAGTACTTTGGCCTCCTCATGCAAAGAGTTGACTCATTGGAAAAGACTCTGATGCTGGGAGGGATTGGGGGCAGGAAGAGAAGGGGACGACATGGGATGAGATGGCTGGATGGCATCACCGACTTGATGCACATGAGTTTGGGTGAACTCTGGGAGTTAGTGATGGACAGGGAAGCCTGGCAGGCTACAATTCATGGGGTCACAAAGAATTGGACACGACCAAGTGACTGAAATGAACTGAATATTCCACTCTGGGCTTCCCAGGTGGTTCATTACTAAAGAAATTGCCTCCTCATGTAGAGATGCATAGACTTGGGTTCAATCCCTCAGTCAGGAAGATCCCCTAGAGGAGGAAATGGCAACCCACTCTAGTACTCTTGCCTGAAAAATCCATGGACAGAGGAGCATGGTGGGCTATAGGCCACAGGGTTGCAAAGAATCAGACATGACTGAGTGACTGAGCACTGCACAGCAATATTCTATGTATATCACGTCTTCTTTATCCATTCACTGTCCATGTACACAGGTTGTTTCTGTATCTTGGCTACTGTAAATAGTGCTATTATGAACATTGGGGTGCATGTTTGTTTTTGAAGTAGTGTTTTCATTTTGGGGGGATATATAATTAGGAGTGGAATTGCTGGGTATATATGGTATATACCCACATATACTATTCATATGGTAGTTCTATTTTTAAATTTTTGAAAAAACATCCATACTGTTCTCCACGGTGTCTGCACCAGTTTACATTCCCACCAACAGTATACAAAGGTTCCCTTTTCTCCATATCCTCGCCAATATTTGTCATTTGTAGATTACTTGATGATAACAAGTCTGATGTATGTGAAGTGATATTTCATGGTGTTTTTGATTTGCATTTCTCTGATGATAAACAATGCTAACTAAGATTTTAAGCAGTATGGTCTGTGTCAATGTGTAATTTTTTTCACCACTACCCTGCAGTCTGAGGTTGGTGAGGTGGCCCTGGAAGGGAAGGCGTTCTACATAGTCCAACTTTTTAATAGCAAAAAGAATAACTTTCATATGAATACTAGATGAAAAATTCCTTTGTTGTATTTTTACTGATACTTCCAATATCATACTACAAAAAGATCTCTAACCTAAGGTTTTGCTGTTTAATCATTTCGCTAGGTTCACAATAGGTCAGAATTCTGATAAGTCATATAGAAATAAGAAACTTGAGTAAGCCAAGACTAAGGGTTCGTAAAATGAAGATGGCTGCTGCTGATGGAGGCATACATATTGCTCTCAAACAGAATATTCAGAGAGTGACTAGTGATGGTATATGTGGTTCTAGAACACTGTGTCAGCAAACTGATTATGGGGAAAGATGTAGAAACATTAAGAGGACCATTTTTAAATGAGAGAAATGAGTAGTTGTCTTAGGATATAGATCAAGGAGATTATTGAATATTTTTTAAAAGAATTATATCTGTGCAACTCTTTAACATTGTCTATATTCATATGATCAGATCCCATTGAGACAGAAGGGAAGAGGGCATGGTACAACCCTTAAAGAATGACACAACCATTGAGAAAAGCTGGATACAACAAAATCTGATTAGAACTGATTAGGCCCAGGAGGGCGGAATGTTCAACTTCCAGTGGAACTTGAGCCTCCTGATAACACTTACTGTACTACATTTGTCGCTATTCAGTAGCTCAGTCATGTCTGACTCTTTGCGGCCCCATGGACTGCAGCACATCAGGCCTTCACCATCTCCTGGAATTTGCTCAAACTCACGTTCATTGAGTCAGTGATGCCATCTAACCATCACATCCTTTTCTCCTCCTGCCCTCAATCTTTCCCAGCATCAGGTTCTTTTCTAATGAGTCAGTTCTTCACATCAGGAGGACAAAGTTTTCAGCTTCAGCACCAGTGAATATTCAGGGTTGATTTTCTTTAGAATTGACTGGTTTGATCTCTTTGCTCTCCAAGGGATTGTCAAGAGTCTTCTCCAACACCACAGTTCAAAAGCATCATTTCTTCGGTGCTCAGCTTTCTTTATGGTTCAACTCTCACATCTGTACATGACTACTGGGAAAACCATAGCTTTGACTAGATGGACCTTTGTCAGCAAAGTAATGTCTATGCTGTCTAGGTTTATCATAGTTTTTCTTCCAAGGAGTAAGCATCTTTTAATTTCATGGCTGCAGTAACTGTTCTCAATGATTTTGGAGTCCAAGAAAATTAAGTCTGTCACTGTTTCCATTGTTTCCCTACCTATTTGCCATGAAGTGATGGGACTGCATGCCATGGTCTTAGTTTTTTGAATGTTGAGCTTTAAGCCAGCTTTTTCACTCTCCCCTTTCACCTTTATCGAGAGGCTCTTTAGTTCCTCTTCACTTTCTGCCATAAGGATGGTGTCATCTGCATATCTGAGGTTATTGATATTTCTCCTGGCAATCTTGATTCCATCTTGTGCTCCATCCATTTTGCATGATGTACTCTGCCTAGAAGTTAAATAAGTAGGATGACAATATACAGCCTTGACATACTCCTTTCCCAATTTTGAACCAGTCAGTTGTTTCACATCCAGTTCATGCTGCTTCTTGACCTGTATACAGGTTTCTCAGGATGAAGGTAAGGTGGTCTGGTATTCCTACCACCTTAAGAATTTTCCACAGTTTGTTGTGATCCACACAGTCAAATGCTTTTGTATCGTCAATGAAGGAGAAGTAGATATTTTTCTGGAATTCCCTTGCTTTTTCTATGATCCAATGGATAACGGCAATTTGATCTCTGGTTCCTCTGCCTTTTGTAAATCCAGCTTATACATGTGGAAGTTCTCAGTTCATGTAATGTTGAAGCCAAGCATGAAGGATTTTGAGCATTATCTTGCTAGCATGTGAGATGAGTGCAGTTGTGCAGCAGTTTCAACATTCTTTGGCATTGCCCTTCTTGGGATTGGAATGAAAACTGAAGTTTTCCAGTCCTGTGGCCACTGCTGAGTTTTCCAAATTGACTAGCATATTGGATGCAGCACCTTACCAGCATCATTTTTTAGGATTTGAAATAGCTCAGCTGGAATTACATCACCTTCACTACCTTTGTGGACATACATAAGTTCATATCTCATATCTATGTAATCACAGCCTGCTGCTGCTGCTGCTAAGTCGTTTCAGTCGTGTCCAATTCTGTGCGACCCCATAGACAGCAGCCCACCAGGCTCCTCCATCCCTGGGATTCTCCAGGCAAAAACACTGGAATGGGGTGCCATTTCATTCTCCAAAGCATGAAAGTGAAAAGTGAAAGTGAAGTTGCTCAATCATATCTGACTCTTCGCAACCAATGGACTGCGGCCTACCAGGCTCCTCCATCCATGGGATTTTCCAGGCAAGAGTACTGGAGTGGGGTGCCATTGCCTTCTCCGGTAATCACAGCCTAGACTAAGTCAAATTTCTTGCCTTCCATAAAGCCCCTCATTCCTCTTCTCAGCCCAGTATTACAAAGCAATTAAGAAGTAGATAGGACTTCCCTGGTGGACCAGTGGTTAAGCATCCACCTGCCAATGCAGGGGATACGCATTCGATCCCTGGTTCGGGAAAACTCCACACCCCACGGAGCAGCTAACCCTGGGAGCCACAGCTACTGGAGCTCCGCACCCCGCACCCAGCCCCCACCGCAAGAGGTCACTGCAACGAGAAGTCACTGCAGTGAGACACTCGAGCGCCACGTGGAGAACAGCACTTGCTCGCCACACCTAGAAAAAACTTGTGAGCAGCAACAAAGACCCAGGACAGTTCAGTTCAGTTCAGTCGCTAGTTGTGTCTGACTCTGCGACTCCATGGACTGCAGCACACCAGGCCTCCCTGTCCATCACCAGCTCCTGGAGTTTAGTAAACTCATGCCCATTGAGTCAGTGATGCCATCCAACCATCTCGTCCCCTGCTGTCCCCTTCTCAACCCACCTTCAATCTTTCCCAGCATCAGGGTCTTTTCCAGTGAGTCAGTTCTTCGCATCAGGTGGTCAAAGGATTGGAGTTTCAGCTTCAGCATCAGTCCTTCCAATGAATACCCAGGACTGATCTCCTTTCAACTACGGATTCCCGTTTACAACCAGGATGGACTGGTTGGATCTCCTTGTAGTCCAAGGGACTCTCAAGAGTCTTCTCCAACACCATAGTTCAAAAGCATCAATTCTTTGGCACTCAGGTTTCTTTACAGTCCAACTCTCACATCCATACATGACTACTAGAAAAACCATAGCTTTGACTAGACAGACCTTTGTTGGCAGGACCCAGGATAGCCAAAAATAAACAAATACCATTTTTTTAAAAAGTGAATTTAGAGACTTCTCTGGTGGTTCAGTAGTTAAAACTCCATGCTTCCTCAGCTTGGGCGCAGGTATCAAGCCTGGTTGGGGAAATAAGATTCCACATGCTGGAAGGCCAAAAATGAAAAACAAAAAAAAAAAAGCTGAATTTAACAGAGAAAATGAAGATTACTCTTGTACTACGAACTGTATTTAGTTATGAGGAAGAGACCCCACAAAACAGTGCTTCAAAAAAATTAGTGGTTTTCTAATTTTTTTCTCTCATGTAAAAAAGGATCCACATGGTAGGGTGGCTCCACAGAGCCTAGCTTTCTTATTTCTGTTCAGCTACTCATGGTCTTGAGCTCTCCTCCCTGTTGTCAAAACAGAGCTCCTGACTCCACCCAGGTGTGGCGACCACACTCCCAGCAAAAGAGGGCGAAGGTGAGGAGCAAAAGGCACCTCCCATTGAGTCAGCCCCCTTCATAAGCTTCCTCGACCAAAGGACCTCTGATTAAACCTCGTTGTTTAAACCTACGTGGGAAACTTAGATCATCTAGGGGGCAAACCCAATATAAAATCCAATTTTATTAGGAAGTACCAACTACAAATTGGCACTTGCCATGGGCACTTGCCATCTACCTCTACAAGGATTAAATCATGTGCTGCTGCAGCTGCTGACCTTCAACACCTCCTGAAAGGAGTTCGGGGCAAAGATCAGAAATGAGGCACTCTGTGCTTGAGGGGGTAGGGGGAGGAAGGGAGGGAGGGGAGGAACTGGCAGGACAGGTCTTCAGATAGTTAGATATTTGCAGGAGCTGATTTTATGAGCCCAATTCCTATATCTCCTCGTATCTAGAAAACCACTAAAAATCCTTCATGGTGATGACTATTCCTCATGACTAGCAGAAAACTTCATGATAGTAGCAGAAACCTTCTGCAAAAATATGTACTTGGTCATAAGTATTCCCCACTCACCAAAATCACATTTATAATGACTCTCCCCCTCCTGCCTCTTTGGAACAGTTTCTCAGAGCTATCTTAAGTGCTGTCTCCCAGGCTGCAGTCCTCATTTCGCCCCAAATAAAACTTAACTCACAACTCTCAAGTTGTGCCTTTTTTTTAAGTGGACTAAGGAAAGATGGATACTGGTTAGTCAGCAAGCAGTCTCAGCCACACTGAAGGTCACAAACTGCTCCTGGGAATGACCCTTCTTGAAAATGCCACTTGGCTTGCAGTGGATGAAAGTAATCTGAAGACATCCCACAATGGGTAAAGAGATCTGAAGTAAACACTCTTAGCATTAATGCATTTGGGAAAGAAAAAAATCTGGTGAGTTGGTGCTTGAAAATATTTTGCCAAAAAAAATGTAATTAATGGTAAACTTCACTATTCTTAAGAAAAATATGAGGAAAGTCGTAAGGGTAAAATTTAAAGGGTTTGCCCAAGACCACACAAATAACTAAAAAAATTTGTTAGTACCGTGTATAATCATTTATTAGGGCCCACACATGGAAAATCTGGCCATTTCCAAATTGTAACTTTGTTTATTCCTTTATTTTTATTGAATATAGTTTCATGTGCTATACAGTAGGACTTTATTGTTTTGTAACTCTGTTTATAGTCATTAGGATTATAAGCTTTGTTTTAAGCTAAGAATATATTGTTAAGAAACAACTGGAGGACTTCCCTAGTGGTCCAGTGGCTAAGAATTCGCCTGCCAATGCAGGGGACACGAGTTCAATCCCTGGTCCAGGAATATTACACAACTAAGCCCATGCACCGTAACTATTGAAGACTGCCCTCCAGAGTCCATGCTCTGCAACAGAGAAGCCACCGCAATGAGAAGCCCAAGCACCGCAACCAGGGAGTAGCCTCCAGGCACTGTGACGAGGAGACTTGAAAGCCTGGAGGTTTCAGTGATGGTAAGATCCAGAGAAGCTGTGCTGAAGTGGAGAAAAAACTCCATGCTAATTTTGAATTTACATAGCTGGAAAAACAAACAAACAACAGCCAAACAGGACAGGGAATTCCCCAGTAGTCCAGCAGTTAGGACTCCACACTTTCCTTGCAAGAGCCCTGAGTTAAACAAATAAATTCCCGATCCAGGGATCAAACCCGGGTCTCCCGCATTGCAGGCAGACGCTTTAACCTCTGAGCCACCAGGGAAGCCCAAACAAATAAATAGATAGATTTATAAAATGAAAGAACTGAAATGGGATTAAAGTCCATGGTTGCACAATCCCTCATTCACAATTATGAATTCTCCAAATCTTTGAAAACTGAAGGCTTCCTCAAAAGTTGCAGTCAGTTTGGTGACAAAAGCTGACCCAAAATGATCGGGGATACTTACGGTCTGTCTTTACTCCATTTAGTATAACTGATCGTGTATTTCAGTACAATGTATTATTATACTTGATTATGGGGTGATTATGATAATGCATCATATTATTATTTTTAAATTATTGTAGAAACTCTGAATTCCAAAACATGTTTTTCTTCCCCATACAGTTCTGAGTGGTAAAGATCTTAAAATTTGCATTACCTAATTGGTTCACAATTTGATTTGTTTAGAGTTTCCCAAACTACGAAGCTCATTTAAAAGATTACATATCATTGATTTGACTTGCTTTTACAATTTCTAAGTCTTAGAATCTAAAAAATTGAACATACTATTTCTGCTCATGTGTACATAGGATTTGGTTTGCTAACAATCAGTTAGTAAATTTAAAAAAAAAACACTATATTCTAGTTATATGATTTAAATTCTAGCTTGAATAATGCTTTGCCTCATTTGTTTAAAAAAAAGTGTTAATTGAGCTTTGTTCAACTGATATGAAGTTCTTTGAATAAAAAATACTAGAATTGACACTACTGAAGAGAAGCACAAAACTAAAACAGTTGCCTGAATTCTTCCTTTTGATTTTATTAATAATGTGTATGGTCTTAGATATTTGTTTCTCACTCATATTTATGTATGCATTGAGCCATAATCAATGCTGTCCCAGTGCAGATGAAATATGATTTTTTAAAATACAATACTGAAACACTGTGATGCAGCTACAGTTTGGGGGGATTTTTTTTTTGGCCAGGCCACATGTCTTGTGGAATCTTAGTTCCCCAACCAGGGATCGAATCCAGGTACCCTGCAGTGGAGGTGTGGAGTTCTAACCACTGAGCAATCAGGGAATTCTCCGTTTTGTTGTTGCTTGTTCATTTGTTTCTGCAGCTATGTAAGTTCAAAACTATTACTAGCATGGAGTTTTTCTTCCACCTACCACAGCTTCTTTGAATTTTACCATCACTGAAACCTCCAAACTCAAATTCCAGCATTTTGCTCTCTGAATAAAATTCACTCCTGCTGTAACTTTCAAACTTCGGTAGCATGTCACTAGATTTCTGGCTTTTGATGTCATTTTCCCTTTCTCTCAATATGCTGCAGGGCTATTGGCTTCATTTTACTTCCTAGAATACTCCAAGTCCCATTCTGCCTCAGGGCCTTCGCACTTGCTACAACCACTTCCTACTCTGCTCTTTCTCTCCTATTTTTCAACTTTGGCCCCTTCTCATCCTTCAAGTCTAGCACCAATGCCATGTGCTTAAAAATAACTTTTCTTACCCCCTTCTCTATGTCTTTCCCTCCCTGTTATTCTGGAAAACTGCACTTTATTTCTTGGTGGCAATTATAATTTCCAATTATAGGTTTTTAAATTATTTTTAAAAATTATATTTGAAAATTATAAAAAAAATATTTTTATATAATTTGCAATTACTTGCTTGTTTCTCTGTCTTCCCACAAGACTGTAAGCTTCATGAAGGAGAGAAACATCCTGCTTGTCCATTAATGTGTATGTAGCAAGGAGCATCATGCCTAGTACACCCTAAGATCTCAGGTGAAAGTGAAGTCACTCAGTCATGTCCAACTCTTTGTGACCCCATGGACTATAGCCCACCAGGTTCCTCTGTCCATGGGATTTCCCAGGTAAGAATACTGGAGTGGGTTGCCATTTCCTTCCAGGGGATTTTCCCGACCCAGGGATCGAACCTGGGTCTCAGGCATTGGGGGCAGACACTTTACCATCTGAGCCACCAGGGAATTCCAAGATCTCAAGAGCAATTTGAATAAACAATGTGAGAATTATTTACCCAATGTCTTTCAGTGATAATTTTTTCAAAACATCTCACTCTACATTTTACCTTTACCAAAACAAAAGATGTTCAAATCATGTATATCATGAATATGGTCTCAAAAATTCTGAAGAAAATTCTGTGGTAGGGAAGTATATAACTTAAAATATGCATATTATGGAAAATGCACAGAATATTCTAATCTATAGATAATAAAAGTATATATGTATATGCCCATCCATATATGCATATATGGATGCATAACTATATGTATTTATACATATATGAATCTTCGTGTATATATAAGGTTGGGGGAAGGGTTGGGAGAGAAAAACTCAGGGCTGGGGAGGTGGTAAGATAAGACAGTAGATAATGAAAATGACCCCTAGCAATTTTTTTCTGTTGGAAGGAAAACTGCTTAAAAATGTATCAAGAATTTTAGGCTACTCTCTTCATTAGACGACTTCTTAAGGATGTTTTCCTAATTATAATCACATGTCATTGAAATGTGCTCTCATCAGGTAACTACTGATGAGATTACAAAATAAAACATTCACTCTCAAAAAATGTCCCGATTTAAACAATAAATTATATGGTCACCCTAGCTATAGCTCTCTTCTGAGAATGCTACCTATAAAACGCCAAACGCGAAGAAATACCAGACCGTGGTGCGAGGCGGGGGGTGGGGCGGAGGGCGGCTGTTGGGGAGGGTTCTTAGAACACAGGCACTTGCTCACTGCTTTCTTCCCTCGATTCCTTTAAACCCTCTGCTACCCTTGGCTCACCAGAAATTTCTCTGGCAAAGAATTTTATACTGAATGTGTTCAATTAACACATGTATGCGGTATTTGACATATTTCCATATTTGCTGACATGTGTGGCTTTACATTTGCAATCAATCATACTGTAGCGTTCATTTAACGTTCATCCTTTTTTTTTTTTAAGTTTTCGACTTCGTTTTTATTTAAAAGCCCAGCTGCAACCACCAAATACCTGACTCAGCTCACAACTAGACACAGAGCATCAAATTTCCCAGCCCACTTAATTTGAAAGCCTGCCAAGATAGGTGAAAGACCTTATAAATATGTAAAACAGGAAGTTCAAATTACAGTCAAGTAAATCTCTAGTGATTGATGTTCTTTTCAAAACAATTTTTAAAAAAACTAATAAAAAGCAGCACATTTTTAAGATATCCCCCCATCCAAGGCTTCACCCGAGTTCAGCCTAGACAATGTACTTTTAGTACTGTATTTATTTTGGATTTTTACCACTTCCTGGAGGCCTGTAGGAGCCACAGTGGGAGGATCCAAAAAAACTCGGTACCACAGCCATTTTGTTTGTAAGGCAGGCTGGTAGGATTCTATCCGTCAGCAAAGGCTTCTGAAACAATTTTTTAAGAAGGAGAAAAAAGTACGCATGCCTATTGTTTGTAACGTAGCCGCTAAAATAATTATTTTTTTTGTATTTTCTGCACAAGAGGAAGTAGTAGTGCTAACCCATTCTAATTTTTTTTTTTTCCCCCAAGGAGTAAAAGCTCCCTGACCTGGAGACGACGTGAATTCGGGGCAAGGCTTCTCTAGGTACCTTTGGGGTGTTCAATTAAAAAAAAAAA
>SJYQ01032545.1:198289-213512 GCA_006410935.1 Redunca redunca
CAGGGAAAGGAATGGCCTTTCGGCCGCAGCAAGAAGGAGAGTGGCAGGCACTGGGCAAGAACTGGGTTCGCCTCCTCCGGGGCCACCCCGACCCTCCTCTGGGCTTCTGTCTCTGGAGGAAAGTAGGCCATGCAGACAACAGTCATGAACCGGCCTTTCTACTCCGGGGCAACAGTCAGGGACCTCACTGAAGGGAAGTTCGCTTGTGAATCCCAGGTGTTGCCTAGACCTGGAGAGGCAGAGAGACCGTGGAGGCCTGGGCACCCATGAGCCCGTGGGGCCCATCAAGAGGTGCTCCCTGTGCGGGCCGCTCCCTCAGAGTCCGGGGTTTGGGTTGGCTGGTCCCCTGGTCATCAAACCTCTCTCATCGCATTTCACAGCGCTGACTTTTGCTGCCATCCCAGCTGAGAAGGGCAGAATCTGGGTTAGCTATCTCCACCCAAATATTCGTGAGGGCTTCACTTCTGCTTCCCCCCATCACACCCTCCTCTGCTGAGACACATGGGGTCAGCTGTCACATGGGACTGGTTGCAGAGAAGTGAGCAAATGCCCAGGGCATTTTCCTCACTTAATGGTTAGCAGGCAAGTCCTCCCTGAACACCTCCCACGGCCTGGGGACTGGTGATGGATCAGGGAGGTGGGACAGGAGCCCACCACCTCCTGTCCACGCAGACAGCGCCTTCAGCACTGACTTGACCAATGCTTCAGGGACTTGACCAACACTCCTCCCATGACATCCACCAGGCTCCCTCCTTCTCCTTCTTTAGGTCTCAGCTCAAGTGTCACCTTCTCAAAGAGGTTCAGTTGACGCCTGATCTAAACAGGCCCCCTCCTCCCTACCCTGCTTTTTTCCCCCATGCCCTACCCCACGTGCCATAGAATACGATTTCATGTTCACTGTCTGTCTCTTCCCACTGGACTGTAAGCTTAAAGTTTTGTATGTTTTGGCATCTATTCCCCTGCATCTGAAATAGGGCCTGGCTCACAATAGGCATCCAATAAATACTTGTAGAATAAATTAATTTACCAAATAGTTTTAATTTACACTTTAGTTTTTAGCCAGAATGTGTTTTTCATATGCTGAGAAACACTCTGGTGCCGTGAGAAAGGTCCTAGACTCTGGTGCCAGGCTGCACAGTTAGATACTGGCCCTGCCACTTACTTTATAACCTTGAGCAAGTCACTTAGCCTCCTGTGCCTCAGTTTACTCATCTGTGGGATGGGAATACTCCCTAGTAACGCTTTTGAGATTTAAAGGAGTTGATGCATATAAGGGCTTGCAACAGATCCTGCCTATGTAAACATCACCTTAATGTTTTATTGGGTGTTTGTATTTCAATTCAAATGTCTCTGTTCCTGTCCTTTGATCACATTTATGGGGGTACTTTTTCTAGTTGATGGGCAGGCTCTTTAAGCCAGTGCCCTCCTGGGTGTGTGCTGCACATTCAGGGCTCACACCGCCTCCAGAGGGCACCCGGGTCCCACTGGCACTGGGGCACAGAACTCCAGATGGAGCTAAGTAAGACCTGTGGGTTCGTCCTCCTCGTCTCCACTCTCTTCCTGCTCCCCGACCCAGGGACAGGGAGCTGGCGAGGGGTCCAGCGTGGATGGCTGGATGTATCATCTGGGAAGCACAGCCTCCCAGATCAGCCCCCACTTTGGATGATATCACCACCCACCAGCCCCACTGCACTCGGCAGAAGCAAGCAGGGATGCCCAAGGGTCTCGGAGGATGACCCTGCAGGTTGCCCACAACTCAAGCAAAAGGAAGCCCTGGTTATTTTCCTCAGAAGAATTTGTACATTAACATGTCTTCATGGGCGTCTCACTGGGATGGGAGAAACTAGGGACAGAAGCGGGGGTGGGATGTGGTCAGGGGAGTGGGAGGGAACCGGGGTGGGGTTCCTGCCAGCCTGGCTAGTGGGGTCACCAGGCAGTGGCTCCCTGCCCAAGCAGGGGTCTTAGACAGCAGCACCTAGAGCCAGGGAGGCAGATGAGGGGCTTCAGGGGCCCCAGAGGGAGGTAACGGGATAGACACAGTGTCCCAGCTGGGAGCGAGGGGACACAGAATCCTCAGGGCTGCTGGCCAGAGACCCCCTGAGAGACACAGGATTCGGGGTGTGGCCAAGACTGGACGGGGTCCAGTGTGGCCCCGGCAGCCTGGAGGCTGCAGCACGAGGAGGGGCATCAGGGCAGCTTGTGACCTGGATCGGGGGAGGGGGCGATCACATCTCATAAAGGTTACCCAGGATGAAGACGGTTCTTTGAAGTGGGAAAGGGTGAGTCAGGGCCCAGAGCAAGCACTGGCAAGTGGGGGGAGAGCATGAAAGAGCCTCAGAGGTAGGTTTGGGGCTTTGTTTACAGGCCCAGGAGCCATGGTCTTCAGGGGCGTCTGGGGAGGGGGGCTGGAGAAGGAGTAACAGCCCCCAGGGGTTGTGGGGAAGCTGTGGTGGGAGGGGTCAGTTTCATGAAGTAGGAGATGGACAGAGAGGTGAGCACGTTTCCACAGGATGGGGCCTGTGGTGGGAGGACAGCAGAGGGGAGCCGGGGAGAAGATACGAGACTTCACTGGCTGGGGGTGGAGGGGAGACTGGGCAGGCCCCAAGGCACCCCAGGGCCTCTGGATAGAGCCCACGACAGCAGAGCCCTCGCCCGCGCCCCAACCTCCCTCCACTGCTGCTGCTTTTTCGCAGGACCCCTCTCCTGTCAAGAACCCCCAGCACCACGACGGGGTCCTTTGGAAGGAGAGAGCCTTGGGCTCTCAGCACACACCCAGGAGCTGCACACGTGAGAAAGCTCCCGGAAGCCTTTAGTGCTTTAAAGGGCCCAGGGCTTGGCGTGCTGGCCCCATTAGAGGGAACATTTTCTCACAATGGAGGCACAAGTAGGTTGTTTGATGGTAATTGCTTTTCTAACCCATACAGAAAGTGCATCACAAACCCACCGCAATTAAGTGAAGTGGTCACAGTCCTCTTTCTTTTTTGATTTGGAGCTGTTTAAAAATATAAGCAGCTGACTTTGCTTCTAGGGTTTTTTTTTTTTTTTTCCTTTCCCTCAACTGAATTTTTATTTTTTTTCTTTTGAATCCCATTAAATAAGTGCTCCAGGAGGGAAGAATGAAAAGATGTTTGCGTTTCCAGCTCTGCAGCCAACCACTGTTCAGATAATACCCTCAGTGCGTAACCTGGGAGTTTAATATCCTCAAATATTTATAATTATGTAAAAATAGCCCTAAGAAACATTCAGCTTACTCACAGCTAGGTAATTATTCGTATCCAACGTTCACAGACTCAGAGCTGCTTCTCAAAGTTCAGGGGCATTCCTCTGCCACCCGAGGCATTCTGGGTACGTGGACTCAGTGGGCAGATCCCTAAAGGGGCAAGGAGATGGCTTGTGCAGGTCCCTCTCCTGGGCACACTGGCCCCCTCCCCTGCTAGGTTTCAGATCCCTTTTCCTGGGTTGGGAAGATCTCCTGGAGAAGGGAACAGCTACCCACTCCAGTATTCTGGCCTGGAGAATTCCATGGACTGTATAGTCCATGGGGTAGCAGAGTCGGACATGACTGAGCAACTTTCACTTTTCCTTGTCAGAGCAAGAAAAGTCCCAACGTGTAGAGCAAATGGCACCCAGCCTCTCTGGTCATGAGGAAGAGTCACTGCATTGTACAAACATGCACAAAAGGAGGACTCAGTCATTCCCAAGAAATCCTTTAGTCAACCCAGGGGTGAAGTCCCACATCAGGAGTATCCGCGGAGTCTCAGATGCCACCTGGAAAAGGATGCTCTGATTAGATAAGCAGGGATAAGCACACTCCACTCCGTGGTCCTTTGGAGAGGCACAACGCACAGCCTCTATTAATACATTTCCCCTTTCCTGTCATCTCTCCTGCTGCTCTCTTTGCTCCACGCACATTTCCAGAAGAATATCAAGAAAACTATTTTCCCTGCATAATTACCCGCCTCCTCCCCACCCACCTACACACATCTTTCCTGCTTTGAAGTGGCAGCTGCTCTGATATCTTTAAGTGGACTGCACTTTGCATTTACCAGTCAGGTAGAGTTAAAAGGAGGGAGCTCCAGCCAGGATGGAGACGAGGGACCTCAGCACCAGCCCTCCCCTTACTGGACCCACTGCCCCTTGTTTCCTCTGTCTGGTTGAGGGCACTTTCCCACCTCTCCTGGGCTGAGGGTGCAAGGCTATGGGTCCTTGAATGGGTCACCAACATCCTGAACCCAGGCAGCCCCAGTCCTGACCTTGCAACCTCATTGGAACTTCCTGTTTAATGAGATCAGCTAGCATGCTCTCAGCTGAAGGTGACAGATAACCCAGCCCAAACTAACACAACAGAGTGGGGTGGTTCACGCAGCCTCAGAGTCCAGAGGTAGCCAATGTTCCAGCTGAGCAGGGCAGTGTCTTCATCACCCCGGTCCTATCAGGCCTGCCTGCTTCTGGACCTCATCCCCAGCCTCGCCACACTCAAAACCGCCAATGGGACAAATTTGTTCCAAACCCATGCCCCCATTTCTGTGCTCTGACCACTCAGAAGAGTCAGTAGGTCTTTCTCCAGATGATTAAGATAACATGTCTCAGGGGCCCTTCAAAAGTTCCCCTGGTCTGGTTGACCCAGCTTGGGTCTGAGGTCCACCCCTTAGCCAATCACTGGGGCCAGGTGGACAGATATGCTGACTTATTTCACTCAGTCAAGGCCCACCATGCAGCTGGGGGCGGGTGGGAAGTCCACAGGCTGCTGGGGGAAGGATGGGCATCCCAATAAAATGTGGAACAGGGTAACAAGGGAAGGGAGAATGGATGCCAGAGGCCACAGTGGCGAATGTCCATTTCTCTGGGTAACTCACCTTATCTCTTTGAGAAGCAGAGGTGAACCTCTTTCTCTGTGCACCTCAATAATGAGATTTCCCAAGTAGGGTCCTTGCCTCTCTTGTGTCTCCGGTTCCTGGAACACTGGCTGACCAACCAGGTGCTCTACCAGTATGAGTGGGAGGAAGGGATCAGAGGGAGGGAGAAACAGGGAAGCCAACTCCCCACTGGCTTGGTGTGGCTGGCTCTGAGCTCTGGGTGAGCTGATGGACTGTCAGCCCTGGGATCAATGGAGCTGGCTGGCTGGGGGCCCACATGCCCTTCTCCACAGGCCTGGCTTCTGAGATGGCCAGGAGGAGGGAGAGCTTTCACCAACAGATCTGTGTGTGCCTGGCATGTAAATATTTCACTACCCAGGCTACAGGGGCAATTCAATAAAATTCTGGAAGCATCTGTGGAACACCTACTTAGGCCAGGTCCAGGAATGGGTAGTGCAGAGCTCAGAGCAAGTGGACAAGACACAGCCAGCCCATGCCTTGTGGGTGTACAGTCTGGTGGATGCAGGCCACAACAAAGCTGGCACAGAATCAGGGGCACTCCATCACCAGAGGTGGGAGGGGGCCCCTCAAGGCCCCCTCTGTGTCACCTGAGGTCTGTCTCTCTGCAGCCAGGAGGAGCCCCTAGGTGCCCTCGTATAGATGCTGGGTGTGCTGGACATTTTCCTTTTATAAACACACGGTTTGTGAGAAATCAATCCAAACCTGCATGTTTGCACCTTAGATGCTAAGGCTTGAAGGGCAGAGCCCCTCTCCAACTCTCCTTATGAGGAAGTTGGTACCTTGGACATAATGTGCAGCTTCCTTGAGAGCTCTTCTTAGTAAGAAGAATACATTTATCTCTTCAGGAAAATAATCTGTTGCTCTAAATTTTTGAAAACTGCCTTAATCTCTATGCCTAATTCCAGAGTGGATGTGTGTTCAATGTCAGGGGTCAGGAGACAGCCCAGGTCAGGTGTTGGGGCAGTGGTGAGAAGGAATCCTGTGGCCTTGCAAATCCAGCTCCCATTTTCCAAGAAACAGAAAGAGGAATAAAATGAATAAGAGCCACATGGCAGCATGTAACATAAGGGATGCAGTAGGGACTTTGTTAGTAACCTTTCTGGCAGCTCTTTCCTGGATTGACCCCTTCACTGAAACCCCCTAGATCCCCTGGGTCTGGGAGTAGCTGGGTCACCTAAGAGGGGCACCCCTGGGGTTGGGATCCATGGTGTTCAGTGGGAGTCCATGTTGGTCACCCCCAACATGGGCCCCTCCCTGGCTATTCTGGTGCATTCACCAGACAAATGTGTCCATTCACCTTGCCAATAAATGTGTGTTGGGCATCGTCCATGTTTCAAGTTCTGTTCTAGATGCTGGGTCTGAAATGCTGGGCTACCTAATTCTCAGGACTGAAGAGGGTCTCCGTGCTCTCCCCGTTTTCTCAGCCCTAAGGAGGAGGCGTGGCTGAGAAGAGATGCCAAGGAAATTTCCAATCCAGGCTTCTCCCTGGGCAGACTGTGTTCCTAGAATACACGTGGGCTTTTCTCACTGACATGTCGAGCAGGCAAGTGCATACCTATGCCATCCACGTTCAAGGCTGCCTTACCAGACACTGGGAGAGCATCCCTGAATAAATCTCACAGGCTTTAGTGGGAAGAATCCCCAGTGACTCTCAAGTTCATCTCTCTTGTTTGATGAGTGAGAAAACTGAGGCCCAGGGAGGCTGGAGGTTTGCCCAGGGACGTAGTGGCGAACAGAGTCCTGGACTCCTGATCCCCAGGGCAACATTTCTATCAGATGGATTAATCAGGAAAAAGCCCAGCAGTATCTGCTGAGAATGAGGGGACTCGGGTGAACTGCCTGCACCAGGATAACTGCTTTCTGGGCATTATGTCATTTTCTAGGGTGTCCAACTGTCCTGGTTTGTCCACTACTGAGAGACTTCCCTGAAAGTGGGACTTCCAGTGTAAAAATGGGAAAGTCCCAGGAACTTCCCTGGTGGTCCAGTGGCTAACACTGCACTCCCAATGATGCAGGAGGTCTGGGTCAGATCCCACATGCCGCAACCAAGAGTTTGCATGCTGCAACTAAGAGTTCACATGCCGCAACTAAACATCCCAGCCTGCTGCAATGGAGATCAAAGATCCTGTGTGCTGCAATTAGGACCCGGCACATCAAGTAAATAGATAAAAATACACTTAATAATAACGAGAAGTCCCAAATGGGACGAGTTAGTCACCCTACATTTAACCCTCTGAAAACCTTATGAAGGAACCACCACTGCAGCTTCCTTTTTTTTTTTTTAATTAACTTATTTTTTTACTGAAGGATTATTGCTTTACAGAATTTTGTTGTTTTCTGTCAAACCTCAACATGAATCAGCCATAGGTTTACATACATGCCCTCCCTTTTGAACCTCTCTCCTATCTCCCTCCCCATCCCACCCCTCTAGGTTGATAAAGAGTCCCTGTTTGAGTTTTCTGAGCCATGCAGCAAATGCCCATTGGCTATCTATTTTACACATGGTAATGTAAGTTTCCATGTTACTCTTTCCATACATCTCACCCTCTCCTCCCCTCTCCCCATGTCCATAATGCCGCTTCTATTTTAAAGATAAGAAAACCAAGGTTCAGAGATAGCACGTGACATGTTAAAGGTCTCACAGTCAGTAAATAAAAGCAGCAGCCTTGGAACCCAGAAAATTCAACTGCAGAGCCCACCAGCCTAATCACCAAGTCAAATCAGGGACCTTTCCTAAGGGAGCAGGAAACTTTCAAAGTTTGGCCTGTGAGCACATGTATTTGGGAGACTGTTTTTTTTTCTGGAAGAAGAGTCTAAGGCACTGATCAAATGTTATAGGGGTTAGGACCCCATAGAGGCTGAAAAGAAGGTCTGGTGGAGGCATCACAAAGATTCCTATGCCAAGTTCACTTCCCTTTTGCTCTGAAGACCAGAAAAGGACTCATGTGTAAGATCAGGCCTCTCAGGGTTCATGTGCAATCGCAGGAAAATACAGAAGATGTGGGCTGCACAGTTCTGGATGGGTCCTGAAGAGTTGTAAAACTGCCTTCCTTGGAAGTGTTTGCAGAGGGGAGCGGAGAAGGCAATGGCACCCCACTCCAGTACTCTTGCCTGGAAAATCCCATGGACGGAGGAACCTGGTGGGCTGCAGTCCATGGGGTCGCTAAGAGTCGGACACGACTGAGCGACTTCACTTTCACTTCTCACTTTCATGCACTGGAGAAGGAAATGGCAACCCACTCCAGTGTTCTTGCCTGGAGAATCCCAGGGATGGGGGAGCCTGGTGGGCTACCATCTATGGCGTCGCACAGAGTCAGACACGACTGAAGTGACTTAGCAGCAGCAGCAGCAGAGGGGAGAGTCCCTGCTCAGTGGCTATGACTCAAGCTTGACCTCCACCCAGCTCTGGGGGCTCTGGGGATGCTAGCCCTCGGGTGCCCAATCTGGGGAGGCAGGAAGGAGCTCCCAGCTTTACCAGCTCAGCAAGTCCGCTTGCCACTTCCTGTCCTCTCTGCTTTGGTCAGGTCAGCAATTAGTAGGGGGCCTTAGTTCCCCTGGGAAGGGCTTTTCTAGAATACACCATGTAAGCTAATATTGGTGCAGTGGGTATTTACAATTTGAAGTATTGTGTTAAGTGCTTTACATGAAAGAACTCATTCATTCCTCACCACAGCCTTATGAGGTAGATACTATTATCATCCTCATTTTACAGCATAAACTGAGGCTCAAAGCTGGTGAGAACTGGCCCTGCATTGGAATCCAGGCAGTCTGATGCCAACCACCCCTCTACGAAATGCCTGGCTGTTTGCTTCTGCTACCATTACAGTCTCTGGCTTGTTCCTCCCCCTCTGGGTGCACAGGGGCACTCTGAATGTCCCTCCCCACAGCTTGGTGCTTAACCTGTTTACAGACCCCTTGGGAGACACTGTGGACATCAGCACGGTGACAGAGGTCAATGCACCTGCATCAAGGATGGAAAGTGAGAGGAGAGAGAACGAGGCTTCCTCACCCCGACCCGCATGGCATTCCCCAGGATGAGCCCAGAGAAGACAGGAGTGAGGGGCCCACAGCCACTCAGCCTGGCAGGGCAGCAGCGGGGCCTCACCTGCAGGACGAGAAGGAGAGCTCTGACCTGGAGAAGAAGGCTCTCATCCACGTAGGCACACACCCCTAGTCCTTCTTCTCCACGTTGGCTGGGGAGTTGTTTTCCCACCAGCATCCAAATAAGCATTCCATCAGCTGTGGCTCCTCCACAGCCCCACACGCTCCTCTGAACTCCAGGCCTGTGAGCTGCCTCCGGATGTGAGCTGTCGCACAGAGCTCTGGAGTCTGCTTACTGCACAAGGGTGGGTGGGTGGCCAAGGGGACCCACGGGGCTGAGGTCCAGCTGTGCTCTGCTTACCCAGCCGTGTGCCCTGGCAGGAGGCCACCTTTGCCTGAAGGAAAGAACGGCCTTCCCTTCTCTGCACAAAGGCACCATATGGGCTGGTGGAGGCCTCGCATTTATATTGGCCTCCTGATAGTTCCACTAGGTACCTACTGGCATCTCAAATGTTGCAGGATCAAGACTTGAGCCCTTGATGTCTGCCCCTTCAACCTGCTCCACTCTGGACTTCTTCTTTTCAATGACTGGCACCTCCATTCACCCAGTTACTCACCCAAAACACTGGACTCTTCTCCTTTTGTTGCCCCTCACATGCAAACCAGTGGCAATTCTATCAGCTCCACCTTCAAGCTGGCCAGCTCTCCTGTCCTCCATAGCTCCATCCAGGAGAAAGGCCACTGTCTTTGCATAGACTGGTCTATCACTTCACTGCCCCGCCTCAAACCCTCTGGGGGATTCCTCACATTCTTAGAATGCTAACATCCAAACCTCTCACAGTGGCTGACAGATGCCTACAAACTGTGTGCTCCATACTCCCAAACCCTCAACAGAAGGGAGCTGGTCTGGGCTCATCATAAAGGGATCTTGCCCAATAGAGCTTTCTTCCAGGTGAGGGGCAGTGACAGAAAGAGGCTGGCGTAGGTCACAGATGGCCACTGGAGGAGGTGAACCCCATTCCAGAGAGCTGCATCTGGAGGTTCCTAGTGGGGAGGGCATGAGGAGGAGCTCTGAGAAACCCATACAAGCGCCCAGGTGAGAAAGATCCAGAAGTTACACATCAGTCACAGAGAAGGTCAGGATGTTGGATCCCAGCTGCAGCATCAAGAAAGACCTTCTTGGGACTTCCCAGTGGTTGAGAATCTCCCTGCCAAAGCAGAGGACACCAGTTTGATCCCTGGTACTGGAAGATGCCCCATACCATGGAGCAGCTAAGCCCTTTGCCCCAAATGCTGAAGCCAGCATGCCTAGAGTCCATTCTCTGCAACAACAGAAGTCCCCGCTTGCCACAATGGAAAGCCTGCATGCAGCAATGAAGAAAGACTCAGCACAGCCATAAATAAATAAATAAATAAATAAATATTTAAAAGAAAGTCCTTCTTGCTTCTCTCTCCACCTCACACCCCCTCCCTAGTCCATCCCCAAAGAGATGGACTACACAGCATCGGCAAGTGGAGGGTGAGCTGGAGCAAGAAAGGCAAGACAGGCCCCCCACAACCTCCTTGTCCCACTGCAGGGTTCTGTGGTGAGGCAAGACGAGGTCAAAGTAGGACAGATACTTGATTACATGAGTGTGGCTGGAAAAGATCTGGAGCATGCTTGAGAGGTTTTCCGACAGGTAGAGGTAAGACTAGGGAGAAGGCGGAGTTTGCAGATGCCAAGTCCAGTTCGTTTGATAAACTCCATACAGGAAAGCTGAAGCCAGAAAAGTGCCAGGCGGGGTCCAGGGAACAAGTCACTCCATGTAGCTCCTACATGGCACATGCTGAAGGCAGCTGTGGGAACGGTGGTGGGGAGCAGGCAGGGACAGGTCACGCCAGCCTAACAGATCAGGTCAAGTCATCTGAACCTCCCCTTGAGGACAGTGGGGAGCCAGAGGCAGTGGTAGGCAGGGAGTCCCAAGCTCTGATTCATATGTTATAAAGTTCATTCTGAGTGTGAAGGGTCAGAACTGACATCTTTGGCCTGAACAAGGTCAAAGGAGGTGGGATTGGCAGGGAGGGGGTGGACTGGTGAGAAATTAAGGAACTGAAACTGGCAGCCCATGCTGTCCTGGTCCTAGGGCCCCTTGCTACACCAATGAGTCACTGAGGCCTTGGGGGAGGAGCTGAGCATTGTAGCATGCAGCCCCAGGCTGGGTCTTCCCTCTGTCTCCCACCCAGTCCTCAAATGACCCTGGAGGCGGGGATCATCACTCCCACACGCCCAGTGTGGGGACCGGCTCAGAGAAGCCCAGTGATTTGTTGGAGGCCATACATTTGGGTAGTGAAGCAGCCAGGACTGGCCTCACTGCTAGCCCTGAGGCAGGGGTCCTTCCTTTCCTGCCACTCACAGGGGAAAGGGGGTCACAGGAGACCAACTGTCCTTGTCTGCTCACTGAGGGAAAGAGCAGGGCTGCGACCAGTCTGAGCCACAGGGGTCTGCAAAGTGTCAGGTAGGGTTCTAAGTGTTTCCCACTGAATTCCTTTAACCTCAGTGGTCCTTGGTGTAAGTTACTATTATGACCCACATTTTACAGATGAGTAAATGGAAGAACAGAGAGATTCTCTAACTTTCCCGAGGTCACACATCTGGTAACTGACCAGGCTGGGGCTTGAACCCAGGTGGTCTGGCTCAAGTCTAACAACAGTGTACGCCCTGCCCCCATTCTTCCAAAGTCCCTCCTGGGCCCCTCACCCCCTGCATGTATCCTCTCCTGAGCTTTTCCATCTCACAAGATGTTCCTACTCCCTCGGCCTGAGTGACTTTGATCCAGCCTCAGCCTCTCGTCATTACCATGGCTACTGAGCCAACCCCTAAGCATCTGCCTTGACTTGCTCAAGTGCCTCAGCCCAGGACCTCTGGATGGACCTTCCCTGCCTACTTGGCCTGAGGGGAGTCAAGCAGACCTTCGGGGTGGAGGAAGGGCACCACCCCTGCAGGCATGACCCTCACGGGGTCGGATGAGGGCTGACAGCTGGGCCCACTGGCGTCCCTCCGACCACAGCCTCGCCATGTGCACAGGCCACAGGCCACAGAGACACCAAGTCCTTTGTTCCACCCAGCTTAAAATAAGTCCAGCCCTGCTCCACAGCGAGGATATCAGGCCACCCTCCTCAAATGGACCTGTGCCTAGGGAGCTCTGGGACTGCAACTCAGTGACCACTGTGACCATCTTAACCCCTTCCTCTCCATGGAGACAGTTTCCGGTCTAGATGGTAACCCTCTTATCTCTACTCTGGGCTCCTCGCTCTCCAGCGGGAGTGGTAACTACAAAGAAGGAGGAGGGGCAGTGGTTCCCTGGACTCCAAAAGGCCTGGGATCAGAGGCCCGGGGTCCAGGGCAGGCAGAACCGGGCCTCAGCCTCTTCTGATCCTTTGGGATTTCTAGGGGCATGGTCCAGCCCAGCCTACCAGGAAGCTGAGCTGGCCTGTGACCCCATTTTAAAGATAAAGTAGTGAGGCCTGGCCCTGGAGAGGGGAATGGCAACTCAACCCAGTATTCTCGTCTGGAGAATTCCATGGACAGAGGAGCCTGGTGGGAAACAGGCCATGGGTTGCAAAGAGTTGGACACGACTGAGCAACTAACACAACCACAGTGAGACCTGGAGAGGTAGGAGCTACCTAAGGGCAGCCAGGGAGCCAACGGCAAAGCAACGGTTCAGGCTCCAGCCGGTTCCCATAGCTGTGGGCGCCCTGCCCCACGAACACTCCATAACCACGCCTGAGAAAGGCCGTGTCTTGTTCTGACGCCCTAGGACACCTCGGCCATGCCAACAAGGCAGTGACCTCGAAGCCTGTTCTCTCCAGTAGTTTTTCCTAACCACAACACCATGATTTTCCCTTTCATTTATTTTCCCACTCATCCACATGAAGAGAACATAAAGAAAACATAATAAAAGAGCTCCTTAATTAGAGATGGTCCATAATGGTAAAGAAGTCTAACCATAAATAGAAGAAATCTGACCTCTCCAAGCTGCCCCTAGGATTAGGCAGAGACCTGCACCCTCTCTTTAAGCAGCCCCTCCATCCTACCTCGGGCCTGGGAGGCAGCTGGGCGGGGCAGGGATGGGGGCAGGGGCCCCTATGGGCGGTGTTGCACACACTTCCAGTGTGGGGGTTTTGGCATCTATTGTGCGCAGCGTTTCCTCTGTTGGGGCTGGAGGCCGGGGACAGATCTGGGGGTAGTTCATGGACGGCGTTACCTGGGCTTGGACAAGATGCCTGGCCACTCTCTCAGGACACACTCTTAGACATGGACAATGGACGTTCAAGGAGATTCAGAGCAGCTGGTTCAGCACTCTTGACGGCTAACCTTCCTTGAGCATTTACTGTATACCAGGCCCAGCACTCCCCACACATGAGCTCATTTAACCCTCACAACAACCTTGTGCTGTAGTATTATGACTGCCTCATTATACAGATGATGCACAGAGAGGTTAAGCAACTTGCTCAGCGTCACCCAGCAGATAAAAAGTAGAGATGTTTGAACCAGGAAGCTACCTCCAGTGCTTGTAGGTCTAACCACAACACGACCCTGCTTCCCGGAGAGGGCTGGGGAAGAGATCTATGTCAGCTTGGAGGGGGGTCTCTGATGCCTTAGCCCCATCTGGTTTGACCAGCCCAGGATAAGGAAAGAGGTAAGTAATAGACTGGCTATGATAGAGGATGACAAGGAGCCACGAGGGAGAGAGGAAGGGAGGGGCGGCTGACGTGAAGGAGGATGTTCCTGATCCTCAGAGTTACCTGGCAGGAGCTACACATCACCTCCATTAGAATGCAACATCCCTAGGTGGTCGTGGAGAGCCGGGTAACAGGTCCTCAGAAACAGGAACCCACGTGGAGGGTCGTGTGCCACGTCTGAACAGCAGTGCATGCCGCAGGTACACATCCAAGCAGGTGGTTAGAGAGGCCAACATACTAGAAGCTGGCCCAGGGTCACAGGGCCCAGAGCCAGCAGCGACTAGGTGTATGGGAGCCCTAGTCAAAGACAACTAGGGCCACAGATACCCTAGGCAGCAAATCCTCAAGACCATGGGCCTCCAGGGTACCACGTCCCCAGGCCTTTGAAGGCACCCAGGGCCACAGATCCTGACCCATACCTCCCCCTACCTCCAACCTCCCTGGTCAGAGAATCATCCCAGTAATGGCAGATGGGTTTATGGTCCCAGTGTCTGAGGGCAGCAAGGCTCTGAGAGGTGAGGACAGTTCTGCTTGGCATGAAGATGCCCAGCATAGACAGGGGCCCTGGAGGCTGGTGTGAGGTGCTCTTGGGTAGGCAGCCCAAAGGGTCAGGTAGTCTGAGGACCCACCCTTGGGAGGATAGCACCAGAACACAGGAGAGAGGCTGTGCCATGTGGCTTTGGGAGAACTCACAGCCCACTAGGGGAGGGTGCTTGAGGGGCCAGGAAGGAGTCACAGACGGGGAAGGCCTGAGCTAAGGCAATGCAGAACGGTTCCTCGCTCACAGGCTGCCCTGGGCTGAGGGCAGAGCCAGTCTTCCATTCAGGGACCCAGAGCACTGGCTATGTTCAGTCCTAGGAGGCATGCCAGACACAAAAAGCAGGCTATCCGGGAAGACGGCCAGGACCCTCACCGGGGCCCCAAGATTTACGGAAAATGAGATGCCAGATGCCACCTTCTGTAGGCCTTGAGGGACCCTCACCAAGACTGCTGGGGGCGGTCTGCCTGATTGTTCTCTGAAGACCCCCATCAGAAGCCTGGCCACAGCACTCAGGGCAGCCACCCTGGAGCCCTGGACCAGTCCAGACCACTCAAACCCTAGGTGTGGCCTGGAGAGCCAGACAAGGGGCCAGGAGAGACAGCTTCGGCCTGGCCTTGACACCCTGGGACCAGTGTCTCCAGCAAAATAAGGCAGCGCTAAGAAGGCTGGCTTCTTTCTCTGGGGTAATACACTGGCACTAATAAGGCCACTGCTGTGCACACTTACAGAACCTCTGATTTCACAATCACCGAGGGCTTTGCAAGTATTAATTAAGGCTCAAAGCCCCTGGAGCCTGGAGCAGATTCTCATTAACCTCATTCTGCAGAGGCTACGACTGCCTCCACCCCCCAGCCCCATGGATATGGCAAGAGCTCCAGCCCTGGGAGCTGGGCTGGCAGGGCTTCCTCCCCGTGTCTCAGGGTGGCAGGGTGGACGAGGCTCTGGGCTCCTGATGACTTTGTGACACTCAGTGTCAGAGCTGGGTCTAGATCAGGCAGATCGCAGCTTCTACTAGAGTAGCCGACACAGAAAGGATTTCCC
>SJYQ01032545.1:213560-302103 GCA_006410935.1 Redunca redunca
GGGCGGGGGCGGGGGGCGGGGGTCCAGTGATTAGGATTCTGTGCTTTCACTGGCAGGGCCCAGGTTTGATCCCTGGTCTGGCAACTAGATCCCACAAGCTGTGTGGTGCAGTCAAAAAACAAAAAAACAGCTTTATTGAGATATAAGTCAAACACCACATACTGTGCCCACTGAAAGCGTTCAATTCAATGTTTTCTAGTATATTTGCAGAGTTGTGCATCCGTGACCACAATCAATTTTAGGACAATTTCATGACCACATTCTCATGACCACAAAAGGAAACTCGCACCCCTTGGCCATGACCCCTATTTTCCCAGTATCCTCCCCAGCCCCAGGTAACCACTAATCTATTTTGTGTCTCATAGATTGGCCTCTTCTGGCTTGTATTTATTTATTTTTATTAGGGGAAAATATGCATAGCATAAAATTTACAAATTTAACCATCCTTAAGCATCCAGCTCAGTGGCACGAAGCGCATCACACTGTAGTGCAAGCTTCACCACCATCCGTCTCTGGAGCGCTTTCATCTTTCCAAACAGAAACTCTACACCCATTAGACAATGGCTCCCCATCCTCCTTCCTCCCAGCTCCACTGTAACCACTATTTTACTCTCAGATTTGACTCTGAATTTATACCCTTGCTACCTTGTGGAACTATATACAATAACTGTCTTTTTGTGTCTTGCTTCACTTAGTGTAACGTTTTCAAAGTTCATTCTGGCTTGTTTACTTACGAACTACTTAAGCCAAAGGTAGAGAAAACACTTTGCAACACAGCTCCCTTATTTAAGTCACATATCTCTGATCTGTTAAATGTGTTTGTTAGCCTCTTGCTATATTTGCTGTTTTCATCTCTTTTTGCTATTATCTTCCTCAGAGCTAATCCACTTGTATCTTTCTTGTTCATGTTTTCATATTTTCATGACCTAAGTTTATAACCATAACAACACATGGTACTATTCTGTGTCTTTACAACATACTTAAACAGTGTCAGATACTGTCCATCTTGTCATTTTCCCTCCACTCCACACTGCGTCTCTGAGAGGGAGGTGTGTTGGTCCGGGCAGCTCTGGTTTGCTCATTTCTCCTCCTACACAGTGTTCCTGTGCGTTGTGTACTCCCCTCTGGCTTTCTTCAGGGGGTTCCCACATTTGGATTCTCACAGGAGAAGCTAGGGCCGCTCCCATTTAAGCTGGGCAGACACAGACATGCTCCCAAGCAGTGGAGCAGCCCATCCAGCAAGAAAGCTGAATGTGGCAGTGGGCCCAGAGCCTCCACTATTCATACCAGCGCAGGCTCTGGGCTTGGAGCCATCAGGGCCACGGCCTGCCCTCCTGTGCAGGGGCCAGCACCACAGAGACAGAGCAAGGGTACCATACTTTGTTCCATGACCTTGGTTTCTCTTTCTGGGTTGCAGACTCCCTTGAGAGGCTCACAAAGCCAGGATTTTCTCTCCCCATGGAAATGCAACCACAGAGAACCTGCAAACTCAACCACTGGCCCCCAGGGTTGGGCTCCGGTCACCTCTTCCCATTGGCTTCTCTACACAACTCGGGGAGCCATGTGGCTTGAAGGTGTTAGGGAGGTTTGACTGGACCTGGTAGAGATTCTCAGTAACTGCTTGCTGAATGATCAAGTGAATGGATGGATGGAGAGAAAACACACAGAGCCTCTGGCACAGTGCCTAGCAGGTGCTCAGAAACAGTGGCTGTGATTAACATGTGTGTGTTTTTAAAGTTAGTTTTAATGAAGTATCTTTTACATAGAGTGAAATCTACCCTTTGTAGTAAACAGTTCTATGAGTTTTGATAAATACATAGTCACATGATCACCATCATAGTCAATGTATAAAATATTTCCATCACCCCAAAACGTTCTCTTGTGCCACTCTGTAGTCAAGAGCCCCACCCTAAGGCCCCAGAAACCACTAATCTGTTTTCTGTTCCTATAATTTCGCTTCTTCCAAAATGCAGATGAAATCAACAGCATGAAGTCTTTGAGTCTGGCTTCTTCCATTCAGCCAATTTGACATTGACCTCTAGTGCCACTCATATCTGTAGTTGCTTTCTTTTTATTGCTGAGTAGCATCCTGCTATGTGGACGTACCACAGTGTTTATCCATTTGCCAGCTGAAGGACATCTGGGTTGTTGCCCAGTCTGGGACAATTAGGTCTAAGGCCATGATAAATGATGGTATACAGGTTTCTGTGTTAGGTTTCTAACTTAATTTCCCTTGGCTAAATATCTAGGAATTAGGGTTTCTGGGTCATATGGTAAGGACATGCTTAACTTTATAAGAAGATACCAAAGGGTTTTCCAAATTGGTTGTGCCATTTTGCTTCTCTCAAGCTATGGCTCAAAGTTCCAACTGCTTCGCATCCTAACCAGTACTTGGTATCACCAGCTTTTTTCTTTTGACCATTCTAGTAGGTGTGTGATGGTATCTCCTCATGACTTAAATCTTCTTTCTCCCCATGACTAATGATGATGAATCGATGTTTTATTGCCAGTCAATCCTGTGGCCTGTGGTGTGTGGCTGACCAGCCTCCAGGTGCAGATATTGCAGGGGGAGCACAGGGAGCACCCCAGTCACTGTGAGGCCCAGGTGGGGACAAGAGGCAGGACTGGACCTGTGCCAACAGCCCCATTTTGCTCAAAATGAGTGGGACCTGCTGTCTCAATATGCTCAGCTCCTCACCTGGGATGGGCTGGCTGGCAGGCTGGTAACTTGGCTCAGGCTGTGATAGCTGGTGCTGAGAACACCTTCAGCTACCCATGGCGGCCCCACTTGGGGCACAAATGCACTTGTGGTACCAAGAGTGAGGGTGAAGGATGGGGCAGAGCTGCCCACAGCAAAGGCTCATTCAAAGGCCACACTTCCTTCCCATGAGCTCCGCTCCACACCTGTAAGGACAGAGGTGCTGCCCCATTTTATGGGTGAAAGTGAAGTGAAGTCGCTCAGTCGTGTTGTCCAATTCTTTGCGACCCCATGGACTGTAGCCTACCAGGCTCCTCCGCCCGTGGGATTCTCTAGGCAAGAGTACTGGAGTAGTGGGTTGCCGTTTCCTTCTCCAGGAGATCTTCCCAACCCAGGGATCGAACCTGGGTCTCCCGCATTGCAGGCAGATGCCTTACCATCTGAGCCACAGCTCCACAAATAGGGGTATCTACTTCTGTACCCAAATGAGCTCTCAGTGGCTCCCAATCAGATCCGGTTACCCTGCCCCACACTCAGTTTCTGCTGCCTGGAGTCCCAAGGGAGAGGCTGCAGGTGGTAGGGCTTCAGCCTCACCTCACCAACCAGAGGTATCCAGACCCAGGTCTCCTGGCCGCCCCCATTGTCCTGTCTTTTCCATTGACCACAGCTGTAGCTGGTACCCCAAGTGAAGCACCTGCCTGGCACTACCAGCCCAGCTCTCTGACCAGGCCTCCACTGTTCATCTACCCTACCCGTCCTGGCAGACTCCATAGAGATGATCTCCCCCTCAGGCCTAGTTCCCTATGAGTCCTGGTGGCCTCCAACCTCCACTCCGGCCCCACCCAGATGTAGATCTGCTGGTCTGGGTCTTGCTCACCTCCCACTTCCTTCTCTGGCAGCCTCCCTCACTGGCTCCGCACCTTGCCTGAGACCGGTAGTGGGACAGGAATAGATAAGGCAGGATGTTCACAAGGGCTGGGGCAGCATAGAAAGCTTCCTGCAAGACGGAGGACAGAGCAGGCCTGGGAGGGAGCAGGGGAAGTTTGGAAGAGGGAGGAAGGGATGTCAAGGAGCAGGAGTCGAGGTGCTGCTGGGGGTGAAAAGGGCATGTGGGAAAGGGTGGAGGAAGGTCTGCCACATCTGAAGGACTCTACATTTGACTGTAGAGGAGCTTGGTGACCATCAGGAAGGCCAAGGTCAAGGGATTACCCAGCCTGTTAATTTCTTCCCACCATCCCCCCATCCAGACCTGCTGGAGCCCCAGTCACCCTCCCTCCCATGCTAATCGGTGGAAGGCCTGGGGGCTGAGGGCCCATCTGTCTGGCCACTTGCTCCTCCCCTTCCATCACTCACTCAGCAAGCAGCCAGGGACATCTCTTCTGCCCCTGAGCAGGCAAGGCCTGGAGGACACAGAGAAAAGCCCGGACGAGACTTTGTGGGGGTGACTTGTGCCTTAGGGCAGGGCCATGTCCCTCTGAACTGTGTACCCCACATCTGCAGTTCCCAGGTAGCACCAGGAGGCCTGGGGAAGTGTTTGCTGCACAAACACAGCACAGAGATCACAGGCCCCCTCCCTGGTGCATGCCCTGCCCAGTCCTTCCACATTCCTCCTCACTCACCCAAGGTGAGAGGGCAGCCACCCCAGGTGGGCCCCGCTGGCAGTGCTATGGAGATTTACAGAGTGCCCCCTCCTCCAAGTTCCCCAGTCATCAGCAAGAATTCATGCCCTGGGTTCTGGGATGCCCAGCTTGTACCATCTGGCCTGGGGCCAAACACCTCATCACGGGCCTCCTTCCTGGGGTTTCTCAGGCTGGCACCACCATCCAGTGGCTGGGTCTTTCCCATCGAACCAGAGGAGGGCCACCCTGGACTGAGAATAATATACCTCCGGGCTCCTGCTCTGTGTGCTAAGCACCGCCTGCTCAGCACAAGCCTCATCTCCTGGCACTGGGCCTCTCCAGCTCCATCCTGCCCTGGGGCTCCTCACCTGTGCTGTCCATGCCTGGAACACTTTCCCCACACCTGCTGCTATCATGGCAATCGTCTGGTGGAAAGGAAGGCCCTATCCGCCAGCAGGCCTGACTGGGCAGGCCCTGAGAGAAGTCTCAGTGGTTCAATGGGCAAGGGCAGGAAGGCTCTGCTGGTGGTGCCGCAGGGCAGAGAACAGGCCAGTTCTGAGTCAGTGACCACTGGTATCCTGTACCCCACAATGCCAAACATGGAGGACCCTGGGGAGCCCTCAGGGCCCAAGTGAACAAGCGTGGCCCTATCTGCCAGTGCCTGGGCTCCTCTTCCAACCTCTCCAGGCCTCCATTTCACCTAACATCAAATGGAGGGTTGAGTGGCCACCTCTAAGTGCCCTCTGATAAAACTAAGGTTCACTCACTGTCAACCCTCAGCATCAGCTAGTCCACGAGTTGCATCCTGAACAGGAGAAACAGGAGTAAACATCTTTGATCCCTCTTCCTAAACCCAATTCAGAGGGTCTGTGCCCAGTGTCTTGACCCTCACAGGGTCCAGATTGAGGCCGAGGGAATGCAGACACAAATACCAACTTGCAGACCCTGTGACTGGGGTCCGGATCGTCTCAGAGAGGAGAAGGGATTGTCTCCCCTGGTCACCCAGTGAGGGTGGTGCAAGGGATTGGACTCAGCAGTCTCAGCTTCTCCGGCATGACCCCCGTGCTCTATCCTCTACACCAGACATGCGCACCGCTCCTGCCCATGGCCCCTCTCAGGTCTCCCACCTAACTCTGCCCATGCACACATTTTGAAGATGAACTCTGGCTGTGGTGAATGCCATTCTGAGGTCACCTGGGGACTGAACTCTCTGCAAGTCAGTCTAAGTCACAGAAACCTGCCAGGACAGTGCTGGACTCACGGTGAGTAACCAGAAAAAGGTCACATGGCAGCAAGGCTCAGGGACTCCCGCCAAGACGCAGCCCCTCGGCGTCATCAAGCTGAGTCATCAACCTCCCCGCCAGGCTCTGGCTTCTCCTCCCTTCCCCTCTGGCCCCCAAAGATGGGGACTCCATGGGAAACTGAAGCCTTTCCTTCCCAGAAGTTCAAAGTTATGGTCCTTGACTGCCTGAGGAATCCTGGCAAGAAAGGGCAGCAGGGCTTTGTTTCACAGGTGACTGACAGCCTCCAGGAATCAGTTTATTAGCAAGTGATCAGATAGGAATCACTAACATCCTGCTGGGCCAGGGAAACACCTGCAGTCCCCACCTTTGCCTCAGTGAAGGATGGCTGCCCAGGCAGGAGGTGATGGATGGGTGGGCAGAAGATGTGTGCCTTGACTCGCTCCTGAGCCAAATGGCCATCCCTCTATCCCTCCAACCACCCTTCCATTTATTTTTTATGCATTCTGTGTTTTGGAGGGAGCCAGGAAAGAGAAGTGTCACTGAAGCCGAGACAAGAAAGGGCTGGTGGCCATGGGGAGTGAGGACTCTCCTCTCCCTACAAGAAAGCCCCTCCCTTGTCCTCTCAACACCACCACCCACTCAGATCCCCCGTCATCTCTTCCTAATGACCTTCCTGCCCAGGATGCGTCCACACTCAAATCCATCCTCTGCTTTGGCTGCCAGGGTCCCTTTCTAAAACACAAGCCTGATCTAATCACCACTTGTGCCCCTCCCATAAATACCATCTGCATCCCTTAGCAGGGACTGGAGGGTTTCACAACCTGACCCCAACCTGCCTGAGTCATCTCTGATTCCAAAGAGGCACTGATTAATGTTGATGAATGAACAAATGGACAAACAAAGAGCACACTCCAAAGTCTGGCGGGGCTGCGTACAAACATCAAGATTCAGAAAGGCCAGAACCCTGCAGTGACCAAAGAGACATGGACGTCAGCCTTGCCTTCTAGTCCTGGACGCTGCTCCACAGCTCCTGCCTGAGGGGAATGGGCCAAGATCAGCAGCCTTGACCTGGGTAGTCCCCAGGGTTCTAGAGCCTTCGGTTCTATGGCTCTTCCTAGGGAAGTCTGGCCTGGAGGCTGCCTCCTTGGAATAGGGCCCTGAGCCAGGGGCCAGACCTCTCCCACAACTGACTGGGGCCCTGACACCAGCTGAAATCATTTATTAACACAAAAATGAACTTCTGTGGAAACTGGGCTGTAACTGTTGGACTGTGGCTCTTTGGGCCCAGAGGAATTTTCTCAATTCCTGAGCTAGAGATGCCTTAGTTCATTACCCTCAGGTCCTGTTCAATTCCTCCAGCCTCTGGGACAGTATCATTGACAAACAAGCCTCTTAAGATGATGCCAAGTCTGACACCATCTTCTGGAAGGATTTCCAGGAGACCCCTCCCTCCCTGTCTTGGGCCTGAGGGGTGCATGTCTCAGGGATTCAGTTGTAGTCACCAGCTAGACAGATGCAATGGAGATTCTGTTCTGAGGGTCCACCCTACATTTCATAGCCAGTCAAGAAAGGGTACGTGAAAAAGTCATACATTGTTCATGGGAATGTGAAATCAAACAACCACTTGGAAAATAGTCTGGTAATTTCTTTAAAAGTTAAACATATACCTATCATATGACCCAGTCATTCCATTCCTAGCTGCTTACCCAAACATTCACACGAAGATATTCATCAGCTCCAAACTAGAAACAACCCAAATGTCCATCAGCAGGTGAAGAAATAAACTGTGGTATAATCCATGCAATGAAATACCACTAAGCAATGAAAAGGAATTAATTATTAATATACACAACATGGATGAATTGCAAAACAAAAGCAAAAGTATACATACTGGATAAGTTCATTTCTACAAAATTCAGAAACATATAATCTAAGCTGTAGTGACAGAGAGCAGAGATGGGTGGTTGCCTGGAAACAGTGGGGATGGGATGGAGGGATAACAAAGGGACACAAGGAAACTTCTGGAGGAGATGGATGTATTTATTGGTGGTGGGGATGGTTTCACATGTGTACACATATATCTGTTATATACACATATACACTAAAGCTCACCAGACTGTACACGTTAAGTATGTTCAGTTTATATATGTCAACTGTACCTTAATAAAGCTATTTTTAAACAAGAATAAACAGGTGAGTCTCCTTGGACCTTCACTGCAGCCTTCAGGACAGAGTCCCCACTCAGCTTGGTCTCCAAGGCCCAGGTTCCTGCAGCCTGGCTGTTCTCTCCAGCCTCTTCCTGTGTTTCTCTACTGCATAGCAACCAATCAGCCGTAGCTCCCTGAAGGTGCCAGGCCCCTGTGGCTTTGTGCACACTGTCCCCTCCAGCGGCTGGGTCATCTGCTGCCTCATCCACACAGAGAACTCCTCCTCCTGTGTCAAGCCCTGCTCAGCTGTGCCCTCTCTGGGGAAGCAGGTCACAATGAACAGCTCCTTCCTCTGCACCTCACAGCCCAGGTACACAATCTGTCACCAGCATTTGTCTGTCCCAGCCAGACTGGGGGCTCCTTGAGGCTAGGGACACTGACATGTCCATCCTTATCTTACCAGTGCGAGGCACATGGACAACCATCAGGCTTTACTCAGAAGATTCCACCTGCCCAAGAAGGTGAGGTGGGTCAGCATGGGGTTTCGGAACTAAGGAGCTAAGAAATGGGGGAGCAGGGCAGAAGGAATAGCTCCAAGGAGAGGCAGGGTGTCTCTCTGGGAAGGGCAGGGTGGGCAGGGTGTCTCTCTGCACTGCTTAGCACCTCAGGCAGGTGGGGATGGGTGGGGTGCACCCCTTCCTCCCTTTCCAAGGGAGCACGAGCAGTCTTGGCAGAGAAGGACCGGCTCTGCCTCTTGGTCCTGGGATTCATCGAGAGCTTCCAAAGTCTGTTTGTGCCCCAGGTCGGGTGGGAAACACAAGAAATCCCATCTGCAGTGAGCAGCTCAGAGGAGCAGAGTGGGTGGCAGGCTCTACAGCGATTCCCGGACACAGTGAGAGAGAAACACCACAAAGGGACCCACAGGAGGGTCCCGCCCTACGGGTGACTGTCAGCCAGTCCTGACCTCATCCTCCATGGTGCAGGGGTCCTGAGCAAGTCTCTGGCTGGACACTGTGCCAGGGCGACCCCTTTGCCACACAGCCCTGCAGCCTTGACCTTCCCGTTTAGCGTCAGCCTTAGCTAAGCTAGCTCATCTTTGTGTTGGGAGCCAGGCCATGCAGGCAGATGAGCGCTCCCACTCAGCCTCATCAATCAGGGAACAGTGCAGAGGCTGAGCTCAGAACGCCCGGGGGGAACTCAGTCTTCAGGGTTCAAATCTGGGTGACTAAATACCCAGAAATGATGCCCCACAAGCTTCTAGGCTAGTAGCTAGAGACACAGGTGTGCTTGGGGCTAAAATTCCTGCACCTGAGCAGCATATTAGGGAGGAAGGACAGTCATGAGCCAGAGGCACTGCCCAGGGTAACAGACCTGGGCTGGAGGCAGAGCGCTGCTGCTCCAACCCTGGCCAGACTAACTTCTGACACCAGAGGCAGATGATCATAAACATCGCCCTTCTCTCAGAACTCGAGTATCCCTGGGGGACCGCTCCCATTCTTTACCCCTCAGGAGAACCGCCTGTGAGCTGGTTGTTCTTGGGTCCCATCCTAACTGGTGTAGTAACTGGTTTCCCACCAAAGGGCTCATTGTCCTTGAAGGTATCCTGTGACACCTCCCTCAGAGATGGACCTTCTAATGTTGCATTGCTCGAAAGTTTCTCAAGCTGGTATCACCAGGTGAGGTCCTATAAACTCATTCTTAGGTCCACATACTTTGCTTTGGAAAGTTGCCAAGACTTTCAGCATCTTAGCATCTTCCATTTCAAAGGGCCTGCAACTCACTCCCTTTCTTTCATTTCACAAGTACTTTGAGCGTGCCTGCTAACATGAAGCCCCATACTAGATGCCTCAGGGAAGACAGATGAACACCCTTTCATGGAGGTCGCAGCCTGCATTCAGAAGCTCAATGACCCATAAAGCCTACAGAGCCTGGTCCAGTGAGTCTGGACCTGGGGATGTGGAGAGTAGGAGTGAGGGGTAGGGGGGCACTTGGCCCTGTTCACAAGGGGCCTATAGCCCAGTGGGGGAACCAAGAAGCCAACACGATCCCAAGTGCTCTGTGAACTGATCAAAGAATGTTCCAAAACAGGTGTACCAGGAAGGAAGGTTGGGAGTAGCACTTGTTTTATATATTCTCATTCAGAGCTCACTCTCCAGCAGAATTAGATGAGCTGCATCTTTCGATTGGGAGTGTCAAGGATCAGGGCCAGCTTGTGGGGAGGTGCTGCTTGAACAGTTTCTGAGTAATAAACAGAGGTTTGCCAGGTATGTGAAGGGTGAGAGGGCAGCCCAGGCCAAGGAAACAACACAAGTAAATCTCCAAAAAACATCTTATGATGTGAGATAAGAAGCATCTTGAAAGAATTATAAACTTTGCTATGGAAGTTCAAAGAATTCCAGAGAAATTCCCAGATTAAAAAAAAAATGCAGTGATGTTTGCCTCTCGATACAAGAATGGGTGCCTGAGTCTGGTGCTGGCCTGATTCTTCTCCCTCTGCTTCTGTAGGGAATGTCTTGGAGACAGCTCATACTAAAAGCCCTTAGTAATGTTTCCTCCAAGACACACCGATTCCCCACCGGACAATTAGGATAGAGCTGAACCTTCTGGGAAGGTTCGAGAAGGATATTGCCTTCCCTAAAGGGCCTAAACTGCTGCAGCCCAGGGACCAGGACTCCTTAATGATGCATTTTATCCCCATTTGAATCTCATTTTCCATTTTGTAAGGGCTTGTACCTTTTTTTAGCTAGATGAGCTTGTTTTAAAAGCTGTCTATTTTATGCATGTGAATAGGTAAAAATGGAAAAAAGGGCTGCACTTGATAAGACAGTGACTTCCTTCTATAAAGTATTCTATAATGAGTGAGGACGGTGCGACTTTTCATTCTTACAGACCTGGGCTGCTCTATAGCCAATGCAATTGTCTCCAACCTGCTCCCAACCCACCTGATTCTGAGATCAAGAAGCATCTCTCTGGGCTGGGATCCTGCAGTGCGCACCGTCAGAGTAGATATCTGGGAACTGGTGCAAGGGCCATGGAGACCAAAATGACTGAGGTTAAAGCTCAGGGAAGGACAGGAGGGTCCCCAACTAACACCAAATGGGGCTGAGAGGACAGGATA
Source organism: Redunca redunca (assembly GCA_006410935.1). Lineage (NCBI taxonomy): Eukaryota > Metazoa > Chordata > Mammalia > Artiodactyla > Bovidae > Redunca > Redunca redunca. The sequence goes on from SJYQ01032545.1 coordinate 224,387, forward strand.
CTGCAGTGTCATCTGACCCTGAGTTTCTGGAATTCTCTTTGGGAATTTTATGTTATCCAAGAAAGCAGTATCTATGACCTTGGAAACATGTTAAAACCCTCTGCAGTCAGGGAGAGCTGTGGTGACCCAGGCTAACACTGGTGGTGCGGTGGGTGTGGGTGGGAGAACTGTAATGGCAGTGGGTGGAGGGGTCAGAATTGACTCTGGGGAGAGCCTGCACAGCCTCCAGGGGACTCCTTTGTTCCAGCTCCTCAGGTCAGAGAGAAGCACTCTGACCTCCTGGCTCCAGAAACTGGTTCCTCTGGGAATGAACACTTCCCAGTGATCTTTTAGACCCAGGGGAGTTTTTTTCCCCGCCAGAGGCTAGGTTCACAAGCCAAGTGTGAACAAACTGTGTGTAGCCAAACATCCTTGGAAGCCTAATAGGTATCATTTCTGGGGATGCTGCTGAGGCTGTGGGTTCAGACTTCACCAGGGGCCCTTCATACTCCCCAGTACTGAAGCTGGTAGTCAGGGACCTCCTCTATCACTGGCACCCAGCCCAGCTTGGCGGTGCTACAGACCTTCATGTGTGGGTCAAACTTTAGCTGGTACCTCAGGGGTTGAAAGAGGATACACAACTTTGGGCGTTAGCCCCCCAGAACCTTCGGCCTCAGACTTAATGACTGGGCTCCCACTTTGTCCCAAGGATCCAGCCCCACCAAGACATAAGAGGAAAGGGAATAGCTATTTACTATGCCAGGAACAAGCACTATGTGTAGAGTTCTGTCTACCTTCATTTTCTCATTTAATTCTCCCAGCCACCCTTTGAAGTAAATAAGACTGATGCCCAGAAAGGAAAACTGACCTACTCAAAATCACGCAGCATGAATATAGTGTATAGTACAGGGAAATACAAACATTATTTTGTAATAACTTTAAATGGAACATAATCTATAAAAATACTGAATTACTAGGTTATACACCTGAGACTAATATTGTAAGCCAACTATACTTCAATCTTTAAAAATCAAACAGAATGAGAAGCTCCTCCAACTTCTGTTTCAGAGAAAACAGGTGCTGAAAACAACCCCAAATACTAGATGAGACATGAAAAATCCTTTTTTAAAAGTATCAAAAAATGGGCAATAGAGAAAGGAATAAGGTCAAAATCAAAGGAGAGGCAAGAACTGTGAAAAGTAAGGAACACCAAAGTCATTTTGGCTCTGTGGGTGTTGGCAGCCACAGGTATATGTGAATCTCAGTCTGAATGGCCTTGAGGCACAATGGGGACAAATGTTAAAACTTGGGGCCTGTCACAAGTCGGGGACCTACCAGGAGACCCTCTTAGATTAAGCTGGCACCCTAGAAGGCCTTACCTCCAGGGGAAGGCAAAAGAAGAGGGGAGGGTATGTCCTTGAGCACTTGTAACCACAAGCTAGACTCCTTACAGAGTAGCTGCCCAAATTCATATCACTGAGTGGTTCAAAACGCTGCAAGTCATGAATTTAGTTCAAAGCACTCCTGGATTCCTGCCTGGCAGAGGATAAATCCTCTCTAGAGGAAGGCAGCTCCACCCCAGGCTTCAGCAAATAATCATCAATAAAATTTCAAGTAACTTTGAGCAGTACACAAGTCAAAAGTAACCAAGTACACAAGGAAACAATGAACAAAAACCAGCAGAGACCACAGACATGGATGTACAACAACTTCAGATAGTGGACAGATTATAAGCCAATCATGCATACTATGTTTAATGAAATAAAAGACAAGCTTGAAAATATCTGCAGGAAGTATAAAACTATAAAATGTGACAAACCAATTTGAGAACGAAGTAAATGGAACTTCCAGAAATGCAAAATCACATAACTGAAATTTTAAAATGCAATGGAAAAAAAAAACATATGTATGTATAACTGAATCACTTTGCTGTACACCTGAGATTAACACAGCATTATTAATCAACTATATTTCAATATGAATTTTTAAAATAAAATGCAGCAGAAGATTAGATTTAGCAAAAAGGACAACTTGTGAACTGGCAGGTGGATTAGAAATAAACAACAGAAAACAGCACAGAGAGACCAAAAGCTAGAAAATACGGAATAAAAGCTTAAAAAACATGGAAAAAGAGTGGTGTATAAGAGATGCCATTCACAGAGGTTAAGTATCCCAAGAAATTCCAAGCAGGATTGAAAACAGAAGAGGAAAAGAAAGAAATACACCCTTAAACACATATAGTAAACTGCAGAAAATACGGGCTAAAGAGGGAGAATCAAAGAAAAAGTCAGTGTGCTTAGATTACAGCTGATTTATCAATGGCAACAACAGAAGCTGGGAGTGGGAGAGACCTGACAAGCCAGAATTCTTTATTTGGTGAAAATAACTCATTCATTCTATGAAAGAGCACAAAACAAACATTTTTCAGACGAACAAAACCTGAGAGGATGTATAACCGAGGAATTCTCATTAAAAGATATTGTAAAGGATGTATATTAGGCTAAAAAAAAAGGCTACAAATGAACTTATTTATGAAATAGAAATAAGATTACAGATATAGAAAACAAACTTGTGGTTACCAGGTAGGAGGAGGGGAGGGGTAAATTGAAAGATTAAGATTGACATATACACATTACTATACATAAAATACGTAACTAATAAGAACCTACTGTAGAGTACAGAGAACTCTACTCAATACTCTGTAATGGCCTATATGAAAAAAGAATCTAAAAGAGTGTGTGTATATATATATACACACATATAAACTGATTCACTTTGCTGTATACCTGAAACCAACACAACCATATAAATCAACCATACCCCTAATAAAAATTGTAAATGGATGTACAATAAGCAGAAAAAAAAAATTATCCCAGATGGAAAATCTGAGATGCTAAAGGTATGAAGAGCCAAAAAAAAGTGGTTAAATATGTGGGTAAAGCCGAACAAACATTTACTGTACAATATAACAGGAATTATAAGGTCCTGTGAGGTCACAGTAAAACCAGAGAGAATTAAAGCACATTACAATAATGTAACAGTCAGGAGGGTGTAGACAGAGTTAAGATGTTTCAAGATTTTGCAAAGAGGAAGGTAAATTGATTAACCTTAGATCTTGATAGGTATGCATGTGGTAATGTCTAAGAAATCTAAAAGGAAAAAGAGAAAGAAATATAGTGTATAACTTTCAATTAATAGAGGAAAAAAGACAACAATAAAAATAATAAATCAAAAGAAAAATAAACACAAAAAAATGAGAAAAATAAGAGCACAAAATAGGATAGTGGATTCAAGATCACTGTGTGAGTGTGTGTGTGTGTGTGTGTGTGAAGCTGGCTTCATTTCTGGCTCCACACAACCTTGGAAACTCATCCTCCATCCCCAGCATCCCCACTGCCTCCTGACACAGCCCCCAGCATTAGCTGCCTACTTGTCTACTGCATGGGCTTCACATCCTGCCCCTTCCAATGACCCTCCATCAGGGTCGGGCTCCCTAAGGCTAGAGACTCAGCATGGCATTAACAGTGATCATCTGTTGAGTGCCTCCTGACTGACACACACTGTGCATGCCACAGCCATATCCTCATTTACTCCTCACAGCTACTTCGAATGTTGGTTGTGATATCATCTCAGTTCTACTGATGAGGAAACTGAGGCTTTGAGAAGTGAACTAACTTGCCCAAGGTTACCCAACTATGAAGCCAAGGTTACCCAACCTGGGCCTGTTTGTCTAATTCAGAGGTCATACCCCTGAAACATTAAGCTGGCATTCAAGGATTTTGGCGGGGGGCAGAGGTATGGTAAAATACCTACAACATAAAATATACCATCTGACCATTTTTATATGCCCAATTCAGTGGTGTTAAGAACAGCCACACTGTTGTGCAACCATCACCCATCCATCTCCAAAACACTTCACGTTACGAAGCTGAAAGTCTGTACCATTAAACAACTCCCTTCCCCCTCCCCCAAGTCCCTGACAAACACCATTCTACCTTCCACCTCTTGGTTTTCCAGGAATATATACCGACTGGTCCCAAGCTCCCATCTAACCATCTCAGCCTACGTTCAGGCAACTCAGTCCTGTCCTCTGAGTATGATTTGCATGATCCTAATTCCTTGCCTTTGTTCATGCAGATTCCTCCTCCTGCAATTTCCTTCTCCAAGCCCTAGTCTTCTGAAGTCTCATCCTAAATGTCTCCTCTCCAGGAAACAGCTCCTGCCTTTATCGACTGTCAGGGACTTGCATCATGCTCAAGTTATGTGTTCACGTGTCACCTGCCCTACTGGGCGGCGAGTTTACTAAGAGCCGGGACCATGCCTGGTTTGTCCTTCAGCCCCCAAAGTACCCTCTGTAATGCATGGTGAGCATGTTTTCCAAAACCTTTAAATCCAGTTCAAGCAGACCGATAAAGGCTGCACACAAGCAGATCCTTTCCCAAGAAGTGCAGCTTGAAGGACAGGGCACATTCTCCTGGAGTTGGGCACCAAAAGCATTCCCGCCCTCCCCGTGGTGCAGCAATGGAGAAGTTTCTGTAGGCAGGGATCCTCCTGGTGGTGGAAGGGCTGCTTCTGAGCTCAGGACCCCTCTTCTATAGCCCCTCACCTTCAGGAATGAGCTCCAGCTCCTATTAAGTCCCAGCCTCCAGCCCTGAGAAGAGTTTGCATCTCTGCACCACCACAGCGTGTTCCCTTTCCAGAATTCACAGGAAAACTATAAACTACAGCTGGCAAACCTCTCAGCTTCCTTCTAAGACTCAGACCCGGGCAAATCAAATTGAAGCAATCACTGCCAATTTGGTTCTGCACCGATGAGGCCAGGGACTGAGGAGATTCAATGGAATGAGGAAGGATCAGTCCCGATCCTGCCTAGGAGGAGCTTACAGTCTAGGTGGGGAGATAAGACACATGGGAAAGCTATGCAGAGGAAAATGAGATTAGGCCTAATTACCAGTTGCAGGCCATAGGGGAAGGGATTCCACAAGACTGAGCCTCAGAGACAGGCTTAGCACATGTGAGGGTAGCCAGGACTGAGGGAGCCAGGGCCAGAACAGGCCTGCTCAGCTGAGAGAATCTGGGACCCAAGCTGATTCTCAGGCGACTGAGAGCAGGGTCATTCCTATGTACACAACTGAGGGACTGGAAGAAGGGTGTAGACCAGGTAAGGGGTGTGACCTTGAGGTGACCAGCCTAGATAGGTGGACAGAGGGCTGATGCAAGGGTCGGGGAAAGGAAGGTGAGGTTGGAAATGGCCCAAGCTGGCGACACCAGGCTGAGAAGCTTGGGTCTTGATGGGGACAGGGCTGAGGAAGCACTGAGGAAGATACAGCGGGCAGCACCCCCGCCCCGTCCTGCCCCACTTCTTTCTCCACAGACAGCGCAGTGAGCTGACCCCTGAACCCTGCGGAAGCACTCCCTTTCAAGACCCAAAAACAGTAGAAGAAAAAAATAAAGCCTAGATCCACTCAGAAAAGGGTAAACCAGCCTCTCCCAAACTTTCCTTTGATTTGCCCCCAAGACCTTAAATACACTCTTTCAACCCCTTCATTCATCGCAATTGCTTTTCTTTGAAACCATCAACAAATGTGGGGCTGTAGTTTGTCTTGCTGGCAGGAAAATTCCACACACAACTTGCAGCATATAAAGGGTGGAATTGCTGGCTTGGGAGTAGAAGTCTGAGTATGGTTCTTTTCTGGACCCAGGAGTTAAGTTGCATTGTGATGAGCTAGTTGGGTAATCTTGGGCAGGTCACTGAATCTTATGAAACCTCAGTTTGCTCACTTCTGATATGAAGATAACAATACCTGCTCCCACTCAGGAAGGCTGCCTACCTTCCAAGCACATGGGTTGCTGTAAGTGTCGACTAGGATGTCAGGCTAGAATTCTGTTTTTCAGAATTCTAAAATTTGCTTCTCTCTCCCAGCAGGGAGTTCCAGACCCTCTGGCTGTCACTATGAGTGAGTGAGTGAGTGAAGTCGCTCAGTCGTGCCTGGCTCTTTGCGACACTATGGACAGTAGCCTGCACCAAGCTCCTCCGTCCATGGGATTTTCCAGGAAAGAGTACTGGAGTGGGTTGCTATTTCCTTCTCCAGGGAATCTTCCCGACCCAGGGATTGAACCCAGGTCTCCTGCATCAGGCAAACACTTTACCCTCTGGGCCACCAGGGAATTCCTGGATGTCACTGTAAGAGATAAACATCTGGGAAGGCACATTGTCCCCAACACTACTGTCCATCAAGGCTGGAATGGCTGCAAAGGGATGCTGTCCTGGTCTTTGCCTCCGTGATCAATGCCAGATGGGCATGCTCCAGGGCATCCAGAGCAGGGGGAAGGGGGACAGTGTCCCCACCAAGTGCTTGAGTGTGAGCAGGAGATCAGAGGCTGAACAGCTTAGGAGACATCATAGACAGGACAGTGGCTTCAGGAAGAGGTGGAAATGTGCAAGTGTGGGGGTGGGGAGAGGACAGAATACTAACTAACCCATGGCACCAAGAATCTTGGAAGAAAATGACTGAACCTAGACCCTTACCTCACACTGTATACAAGCATTTCAATGGATCATTGACTTCAATGTAAGAACTAACATTATAAAATGACTAGAAAAAGATACAGGAGAAATCTTTTATGGCCTTGGATTTGGCAAAGATTTCCTAAATAATACTCAAAAAGCACAAGATCTATACTGGTCTAAAAGTCTTCATCAAGATTTAAAACTTTTGTGCTTCAAAATACATTGCTACAAAAGTGAAAAGGTCGCTAGGAGTTGGACACGACTGAGCGACTTCACTTTCACTTTCCACTTTCATGCACTGGAGAAGGAAATGGCAACCTGCTCCAGTGTTCTTGCCTGGAGAATCCCAGGGACAGGGCAGGCTGGTGGGCTGCTGTCTATGGGCTCACATAGAGCCGGACACGACTGAAGCAACTTAGCAGCAGTAGCAGCAAGCACAGACTAGGATAAAATATTTGCAAACTATGTACCCACCAAAAGGCATATTTTGGTGAATATATATATATAATATAAATTATATATATGTTACACATATATATTTAAATAAGCAAGTATAAACTTTAGTCTCCTTGATGTTTCAATATAGTTGTTACNATTATAATTATTTTACCTATTATATTAATGTGAACAACCCAACTCTAAAAATGGGCAAAGAATTTGTAGGGACACTTCACCAAAGAAAATGTATGGATGGCAAATAAACACATGAAAAATGTTCAACATCACTAGTTATTTGGGAAATGACTAATGGTAAGTTAATAAGACACCATGACACATCCCCTAGAATGGCTAAAATTTAAAAGATCAATCAATTCTGAACGTTGACAGGGATAGGGAGAAACTGTAAGTGGAAGCGCAAAATGATTCAGCTATGCTGGGGAGAAGTTTGGAAGTTTTTTTTTGAAAGTTAGACACATGAGCCAGCCATTTCATGCCCAAGAATCATAAAAACATATACTCACACAAATTCTTGTATTGATATATGAACATTCACTAAAGCTGTATTTCTAGTAGCTCCAAGCTAGAAACAACTCAAATGTCCATCAACATATTAATGGATAAACCAGTTGTGGTATATTCATATGGTAGAATACTACTCAGCAACAATAAGGAACAAAGTAATCATATATGCAACAACATAAATAATAATGCTGAGTAAAAGAAGGCAGATTAAAAAAACACACACACACATTGTATGATTTCACACACATCCAATTCTAGAAAAAGCACACCAACCTATAGTGGCTGACAGCAGCAGATCAATGGGTGGCTGAGTGGGGCAGAAGGAGCAGGAAGGTGGGGCTTCAAAGGGACACAAGGAAATGAGTGACGAATACGCTCAATGTCCTGACGGCGGTGATGGCTTCACAGGGAAGACCTAGGTCAAACTAATCAAATTGTATTCTTCAAACATGTGAGTTTACTATACATGAGTTATACTTCAATAAAGCTGTTCAGAAGGAGGAGGAGGGAATGTGGCAGCCTTCAGCCCCTTGGTGAGACCAGTCACTCTGCTCTCCTGGTTGGGCACAGGCGTGGGTGTGGGGTTTATCTACAGAACTATGTCTCTACTGCCATCCAGGTATTCTTCACCTATTTGGCTATATCTCCCCCAGTTGTTTCAAGTTTCTCAAAGGCAGGGCAGTGCCTTCTTGGTCCAGCTTCTCCCCCTGGGGAAGAGGAAGATGACAAGGACGGAGCAGCCTCCATGGGGAGCAGAAAAAGAGCTGGCCTTTCACTGAGATGAGTGGTGATGACGTGAGGATCCTGGAGAGTCCACCCAACCGAGCGGAGTATTCAGATGGCTGTCATTCCTGCCTTGTTGGTGAGATGTGTAGCAACGCACTTGGGGAATACTCCTAACACTGCTGCAGAACTGGATAAGGCAGAGCTGAGATGCTGAGCCCCATCTGATTCCCAAAGGAGCTCACCCTTCAGGTCAGGCCTGTTGGACAAGATGGTTATTACAAAACCTACGAGTTGTGAAATAATTCTGGAGTCAGGAAGACAACGCTGTGTGCAAAGTACTCCTCCAGCAATGGACAGAGCCCAAATTCCAATCTTTACCATGCTGACCTCGTTGAGATCTGTATGGTCCTCTGGACAGACTGTCAGTCTGGCTGACTCACCCAGAGGTTGGCGACTTTGCAAATCCAAATTCTTAGCTCTCTCCCGTCTAGCAGCCAGGCCAGCAATTCTTCATGTCATCAGGGCTTGGCTTTCTGAGGGCCAAATACTCGACTCTACATGAGGGAGTTAATTTCTGTTGCCTTCAACCACCACAAGGGACTACAGTGGCAATGGTTCCCATCATTGTTGTTTTGTCGATAAGTCATTTTCAAATTTTTTGTGACACCATGGACTGCAGCGTGCCTGTCCATGGCTTTTCCCAAGCAAGAACACTGGAGTGGGCTGCCATTTCGTTCTCCAGGGGATCTTCCTGACCCAGGGATCAAACCTGTGTTTCTTGCATTGGCAGGTGAATTCTTTACCACGGAGCCACCAGAGAAGCCCAACGGTTACCATAGATTTATATAAACTAAAGTATGAACAAGGCTGAGAATGCAATTCCCCACCCTGCTGTCAGCCCTGCCAACAACTATGACCCTCCATCACCCCTTGTGGATTATCCTTGACAGCATCAGCCTCACTGAAGGAAAGCCTGATTCAAAATGTTGACCACAGAGTGGACATTTGGGACTACTTCTTTCATGACCAAGGGAAAAACTGTTTCCTCCACTCACAATACTTCTGATACCAAATGTGTGGGGTTTTTCCTTACATTCAGCAATTCTGACCTGGAATTAGAACAGACGCCAAAGATAAAAGGCTCAGCCCCACAAGATTGCCCCTCTTCAGACAACCATCAGAAGAAGTGGGTTTCCAGGTTACCCATACTTCCGACTCAGCTACAAATTGGAAGCTTCCATGACCCCCCTTTTCATATTCCATAGTTTGCTCACAGAACTCAGGGAAACACTATACTTACTATTATTGGTTTATTATAAAGGTTCCAAGTTGGGAACTGTCAAACAGAAGAGATCCAAGGAGCAAAGTATGGGGAAGGGGCACAGAGCTGCCATGTCCTCTGTGCGCACATCACCTGCCCAGCACCTTAAGAAAAGAAAGAAGAAAGCATTAGTCACTCAGTCGTATCTAACACTTTGAGACCCATGGACTGGAGCCCACCAGGTTCCTCTGTTCATGGGATTTTCCAGGCAAGAATACTGGAGTGGGTTGCCATTTCCTCCTGCAGGAGATCTTCCCAACCCAGGGATCGAACCCACGTCTCCTGTGTCTCCTGCATTGCAGGCAGATTCTTTACCAGCTGAGCCACTGGGGAAGCCACCACCAGCACCTTAACGTGGTCACTAACCTGGAAGCTCTCTGAAGCCCTTCATGTAAGAAGCCGACATACACATGAGCCTGAGACTCTGTTGCTGCAGCTGGCTTCCAGCCTCTGCTCTTCACTCGCCACTTCCCTCCAAGCCACCTTCCTCAGGCTTTGGCCTTCTCAGCTGTGTCACTCATGTCCAGTCTTCACTCACTCTGTGGACTCATATCAAAGCTGGACTTCCTTGGCCTGACTCCTGAGTATCCCTGTGTCCAGCTGCCCTCTCCCTCCTCTGGCTATTTTGTCTCCTATCTGATCCAATTTGGCCTCACCCCACACCCACCTCCCAAAGTATCAAGTTGGCTGGTCGTGCCTTACAGGCATTCCCTGATCCCACTTGATGGAGGATGGTCCAGAAGGAATCAGGGGTATGACAAAGTATGGGGATTCAGGGTAAGAAACTAGGGGCTCCTCAGGAATTAGATGGGAACAGGCATGAGCTCGAGGCAGGTTCATTCAAGATTTGAGAGATATGCTTGAGGGGGCCATCCTGGCTGAGGGTGGAAGCCTCCTGGAGATCCCAGGAGCTGAGCTGAGGTGCTCAGAGTGGCTAAGCTTGGCTTGAGGCCAGGAATCAGAGAGACTGAGGGAACTCAGCAGTTGGCTGCAGACAGCTCTCAAACTGGGCACCTCTGTCATCTGGACTCCCTATGTTCTTGTCTGCAGCATCTCAGAGACACTGCTGGGCAAAGCACACCAGAGGCTGGAAAGGCCAGAAGAGGAAGAGCCACAGTGGCCAAGAGAGCTCCACCCTGGGGTGCTCTGCTGGGTGCTCTGGAGAGTGGTTGTGCGCTCACCTTGCAGACCCGGCTAGATAATCCCTAGGGTACGACACCACAGGTCTAGAACGTCAGAGTACTCTTAGCTCCTTCAGGCCACACAAATACAGTTAGTAAATCCCTCCTTAAGGATTTTCATATTAACTGCTCCCATCTGTTTATCATCCAAAATCTAGAGTGGAGCTGGGATGAGGCAGGAAACACATATTACAATTCAAGATGCCAGGATCTCAAACAAGCATCAAGGAGTTAATTTGGAAACGTATAATCAACTCCCAAGAAGAATGTGGCTCCAAGGCTTCTAAGAAATGAGAATGAGGCTGAGATGCCAGCATCCACCTACGAGTGCCATCTCTAACCATCAGCAGCTGTGTGGCATGTGCTGACCCAAACCAAGGTAGTGAGAAGCCCGCACTGAGCCTAGTTCTGCCACGATTTGCTGCAGGATCCTGGGCAGATCACTTCTTTCTTGGCTTCAGGTTCCTGGTCTTTACGACACTCCCTGCCCTGTGTCAGGCTGCACAGGGAGCCTCACCTGCTGAGTGCAGCTCAGTCTAACCGGCCTGATTCCCCAGTAAAGGTTCTCTGGGCTGTTGATCTTCCCCCATCAGAGAAACTGAACTTTTCTAAACCTCTGTTGCTCTCGGACAGCCTTGCTGGCACGGAGCACTTTGGGGCCAGTCCTCTGAAAGTGGCCACTTCTCTCCATGTGACCCTGACAGAGGACAGCCGAAAGGAGAACAGAGAAAGGAGAAGCAGACCAGAGGCGCGCCTGCCCCAGAGAGTGCTCGGCTTCCTCCCGCAGACCACAGGGCTCACTGCTGCTCTTCAGAGGGACAGAGTGTTTGAGCTGGACGGCTCCCGTGGCTTCTCTGCTCTGTGGCCTCGCTGAGGGACTGTCCTGCTCTGTGCCTCGGTTTCCCTGTCTGCCAAGGGGCCTAGTCGTGAGAATTAAGTAAGGATGTGTGTTAAACAAGTGTCATAAAACAAACACCTCACAAGTGTAACTTTCCTCCTTGTTCTCTTTCTAACCACCTCTCACTCATCTCCAGGCCTAGAAGCAGCTGCTCTGTAGCTCTGTTTGCCGTAAGTTCAGAGCGGACCTCCAGGCTCTGCATGAAACAGTTAATGAATGGCTGTAAAAATGTATAGTTACGTTATGAAGAAACGGAATTTTGGGTGTTCCCTGTTGCTTTCTTTAAAATTTATTATTTTTTCCTAGCAAACTCTACCACCAGCTGAATTTTGGAAATCTGGTGTTTTTGATAATTTTAGTGGATAGGAATAGCAAAAAATTATGTTAGCCCAAACCCCTTTTTTTAAAAAGGGAAAACAAAATTGAAACTGAATTTATTTTTAGAAATGTCTTTTTGAGCAAAAATATTTATTTTTAAAACAGCAAGAATATTAACACACATATGAAAAAGATTTCTCCTACCAAGTATTTGGCTGCTCAGGCTCAAGAAATCCCAGAACTCTTCAAATTTTTCCATTCTGATCCAGATCCAATTTCAGGGCTTTCTACTCATACTGAACGGAATATGAAATTAACTCTTCTATTCTAAATAATATTTGTTGAGAAAACAGTCTTACAATTTTAAAAGCAAATTTGTTCAGAAATATTTCAGAACCAGCTTTTATGCTGTTTCTTACCATGCCTTATTATTGTTTGCACTGGAGTGTATAGTTCAGTTAGTCAAAATTGCCTAACTTCCACTGATGAGTATCATGTTGACTTTATATTTCACTAGATTAGACAAGGAGCCACATAGTGGAGAAGCTAGTAGTACAGCTGTAGTTGACTTAGTCTCTAGAAAGAGTTTCCATACTTTTCCATCATATAGTTAAAAAAAAAAACACCCACACACACATTTATTTTTATTTGGCTGGGTTGGGTTTTAGTTGTGGCACATAGGCAAATGAATTAGAGTTACCTGTGTCAACATGGAAGATTCTGAGATGTAACGGAGCTGCCAGCCCTATGGGCACAGAACCTTCATGAGCCATGCTCTGTTTCACCAGGTCCTAGAGCTGGTAGGGGATGGCTTCCTAATGGTGAATGTGAAAATCATACACAAGACTGGTCTGCATCAAAGCCACCAAGGATCCAATGCCCAAATTTCCATCATTAGAAATTTAATCTTCTGGGTTAAAGTTAATGGGCTGTTTTAGAAATCAAAGAGATCCGATTAGTTTCTGGTTCCACTGTACTCTGCTGGGCAGCCACCGGCCACAGCCAAACCCCTTCTCACTAAAAAGCTCATGGAAAGAAGCTGAGGCAGGAAGGCTGAGCAGCAGGGCAAAGGAAAAAATTAGAGGCACACCAGTAGTTAAGGTTGATGAAAGGAGGTCAGAGCAAACAACTGGGAAACATTAGAAGACAAGAAAAGACAATGAGGGGACTTCCCCGGTGGCCCAGTGGTTAAGACTCCAAACTCCCAACACAAGGGGCTGGGGTTTGATCCCTGGTCAGGGAACTAGATCTCGAGTGCTGCAACTAAAGATATCACACATCGTGACAAAGATCGAAGATCCTACATGCCACAACCATGAACTGGCACAGCCAAATAAATAAATATATTTTTTAAAAGCCGATGAAATCACAAGAGTTTAAGGGGGCATTACAGAAACTGATCACATATCACAGAGGTAAATCAGTTCACATGAAAAGATGTCATTAATCACTTAAATTGACAAAATGTCACTAGTGGCCTCAGCAAGGGCAGTCTTCTTAGAATGATGGGGGTAGAGTCCCAACTTGGTGGGGAGTAAGAGAAGGAAATGGAGGCTCAAAATGTGGGTTACTTTCAAGACCTTTGTTCAAAAGACAGGGTGGGAGGTGCCCGGGAAGAGATAGTAAAGCTAAGGTTTTCTAGAGTGGGACAGAATTATGCTTGTAGAGAAGGAAAGAAAAGGGAAGGATTAGGGAATCAGAGAAAGAGGGTAATTTATTGAACTGGGTCCTGGAAGAGGCAAAAAAGGGTAGGAGGGGGACCCTAGGATGAAGTTGCCCTTGGAAATGACGCATGAATCCCGTTGGCAGCCAGAAAGCAAGGAGCTGAGAACCTGATACACTCCATGCTCCCAGAGCAGCAGACATTACGGTCACTGGAGACAGAGACAGCAGTGGGGTGGACCATCTGAGGAGAACTGGACAAGCAGGAAGCAGCCACCATGGGGAATGAAATTAGTGTCTGGCCAAGTGTAAATAAAAGGACTGACAAAGAGCTGGCTGAGGTGGAAACCACATCTCTGTAGTGGTGCTAATTTTCTTTTGTCCCAGTAGAGCTGGACAGACCTGAAGCCCCACAGAGACACTGGAAAGCTGGATTATTCCAGGATGGGGTAGGCAGAGAGGGTACAGCTGGACATGGGGCTTAAGGCCACCGGGAGTGCTGGTTAGGTGACAGCAGCTCTGGGGACAGCTGGGGTTGAAAACAAAATAGACTTCTCTAGTTTTCTTTTTCATAAGAGACAACAGTGTATTGTTGTATCTTAAAAGCCATTATATAGAAAAGCCATCTGAATGACTGGAGTTGACGTTTTCAACATTGAAGTAGCAGGCTGCACCCCACCCTGCTTCTGGGTCACTCATCAGTCAAGGGACTGCTATGGGCACACAATTTTCCCCACCTACGTCTCTGGGCCTCAGGTCCACTCCACAAACTCAGAGGTAACAACTAGAGGAGATTTCTGTCTTTACTTCCCACCCCTGCACCAGTGACTGGTACTTAAGGTGTTAAAAAGAGAAGTTTACAAGTTTCTAAAATGTGGTATTTTAGTCAACCTGATGAACCATTATTGACAGAATGCCTGGGTTGAAGACTGTTGTGTCCAGTCTTTGCTTTTTGAATAGGGACTTGCTGCTGACCACTGCAGCAGTTTTATCACCCTCTTAAACATCTTTAAGCCATTTGTCAGTTTTTCAGAATTTAGAGATGTGTTCTACTTTTCTGCGCTTTACAATTTTTAACTCATTTTCTGGCAACTATTCCTGCTCTGCATTGCTTATACTCATAAAAAATCAGAATTACCTAAATATCCAACAGGAGTTGTTTATAGTCCTCTTTTCTCTTATTAGAAAAACAATGCATGTTCATGTCATAAAAGGTAAAAGTGCAGACAGGAAAAAGAACTGAAGGATGTGTGGACTCCCTCCCAGAGACAGTGCTAGTGAACACCCAGAATCAAGCCTTCCAGGTCCTTCTCTAAGCCTGTATATAGTGGGTTCACACCATATTTACTTTTTGCAACCACTTATAATTGCCTTAAGGAATCCAGAACTCCAGGCTTAAGTTCCCAGTCTACGCCTCCCTCCCCAACATACACCCGCTGCTTGGCTTGTGCCCTAGGGAAGGGGTTTTGTAAGTGAGAGCTGAGGATGCTGTGAGGTAAACTTAAAGAGGAGAAAGACATTGTGGACTCTTGCTGGAAGGTGAAATGGCCACATCTACCTCAAGGACTGCAACGCCCTCACTGAATAATCATGTTTACCACCACCCCAGGACATCTGTAAATCATCTTGAACCTTGTAATTTGTGCTTTTGGAGAGTTCCTCAAAGCCGTGGGGAGCCCCTCAGCCGGGGACACTCAACTCATGGCCAAGTGGAGACAGCGAAACTTTTATTTGAGCCATAACAGACGAGGAACAAAGTTCAAAGGATTAAATGAACTACAAATGCCAACCACCACCCTGAACGGTTGTTGTCCTAAAATAACATAGAAAGAGTGCCCTTTTCAGCATGGAGCATCTCAGGGTGTGGAATGTGGAATGAGAAGATGTGCTCCAGGCCCCCAGAGGTGCTGCCTTTCCCTGCCCACCATCAAATTCTGTGACCCAGTTCTTGCAGCCTCCGGTACAGGAAGATAGAACATGGGGAGTTTCTTTCATGCCGCTAGGACACCGCAGCTGATGGCATTCCCCATGCAGTCTTCAGGAAATTGATGGGTAGATTGGCCTCAGTGGGCCACATGGTATATCATACTTGGTTCTGCCCCATTCTAAACCTTGAGAAAGTTACCTAATTTCTCCAATTCTCCAATTGCTACTGCTGCTGCTGCTAAGTCGCTTCAGTCGTGTCCGACTCTGTGCGACCCCAGAGACGGCAGCCCACCAGGCTCCCCTGTCCCTGGGATTCTCCAGGCAAGAACACTGGAGTGGGTTACCATTTGCTTCTCCAATGCATGAAAGTGAAAGTGAAGTCAGTCAGTCGTGTCCAACTCCTAGCGACCCCATGGACTGCAGCCTACCAGGCTCCTCCATCCATGGATTTTGCCAGGCAAGAGTACTGGAGTGGGTTGCCACTGCCTTCTCTGGATTCTCCAATTACTTGCCCATAAAATAGGGATGCTGGTAGGATTATGAGGACTAAACTGAGGCTGTGTATGAAAAACACCTGGCACTTTACCTGGCATGTACGTGGTGCCCAGTGAGTATTAAATTCTCTACCTCCCAGCCCAGTGGTCCCATCATGCCTTCTCAGACTTACCACAATCTGAGTAAGAGCATCCCAGAGACAGGAGTGAACAGCATGTATTCATTCAAGTCACAGTTACACAAAGTGCCTGTGTGCCTAGCACCCTGGAATATCAACTTCACTTAAAGATTTTTCAAAATACTATTTTAATATTCAGACAAATCTCATGAGAAGAAAGCAAAATTTGCATTAACTTTAAAGAAAAACGTGAATCATCTGGCCCATGCCCCAGGCTTCCTAGGAATCCCATACAGAGATGCTTGAAGGTGCTAAGTCAACCAAGGACATGACCTGAGGCCCAGGTCACACAGATCGTCACATTTTCCTGCAGTGAGTCACAAACCAGAAGTGACATGGTCCCTCCCTAGAAAATCAGGGTGGAAAAGAACTGGTCCAGAGAAAACCAGCCAATTACACAGCAAGCCCTCATGGTCACTGTGTTCACTGTCCCCAGAGCCTTGCTTGCACAGCCTGTCTTTCTGAGAGTCATCCTTGGGCCAACTCTTTCAAGATTATCTCACCTTCAGTTCTCTGGAAAAGATACTCCCATTTCTAGGAAGACATCATGAAATTTGCTGTATGTCAAATCTGGGACGCTCAGCCAGGTCAAAGTTGTTTTCCTCACTTACTGTCTAGTCTAGCCTCCAACACTTACAGGGTCACCCTCCAAGGTCAGATTCCGGGATGTAAACTGGATGTAAATCCATCCATTTACTTTTGTTCTCTGTGCCCTGATGGACTCAGATCTGTGGGGTCCTCTTAACACAGGTCAACCTGGGCTGGAAATCATATCTCCCATGTTTATCTTCTCATCATAAAAATGTAACTCCTTCACTGAATCAATCACCATGTCAGATGTCAGCTAATTTCATATTTGATATAAACAGAAAAATAATAGCCATAACCATCTCTGAGTGGTGGGAATATAAGTGATTTCTAATTTCATCATTTTGCTTACCTGTATTTCCTCAGTTTCAACAATGAAATGTACCTTTTGTGTAAAGAGAAAGAGAAAAAAATGTAAAGACTAGCATTCCTCTCACTTAGCTGTTTCCCAGTAGATTTACATTCTAAATTCAAGCTTAAAATTCAAAACTGAAAGCAACAGAATATTTTTCCATAGGATAGGAGACTAGAAATCCAGTAACCCCTCCTTGCTCTTGACCAAGCTAAACCAAATTCCAGTTTATACTTAGGTTTACCAGATCAAAGAAAATTGTTTTTGAGGCAGGATTATTTACCCAGTGTGTTTTGCATATGGTTATGAGCCAAAATCACAACAAAAGCAGAAAACCTACTGGTGAGATAATTCATGGGCTGGGGAGATCACATTATTCTCCAAAACAATGTAGTAACCTGAGGAGGTGACTCCAGTTGTGCAATTAGATTTGTAACTCATTCAACAAATATTTGCATATTCACTGTGTTCTAGGCACATTCTAGGCACTAGGTATGCAGCAGTAAACAAAACTAGCAAAAATCCCTTCCCTTCCTCGGGAAGCCTGTATTCCGATCAGGGAGACTGAAACAGGAAAATCCTTAGCTTAGTATTAATACTGTTTCTATTGTTTTGACTGGTTTCTTGTCATTTTTCTCAGTGAAGGAGAACTTTCTACCAAGTCCCTACTACCTCCAGTGGCTGGGTATTTCTTGACACAATCCTTTCAGGAGTGGGGCAGACTAGATCCCAGTACCTTTGGAGTCACAGTAATTAAAGAACTGGAGAGCTGCCCCGCCTTGATCTTGCTGCAGTGATTGTCACAAGGACTTAGCTGATACTAAGTGGTTCCTTTATTCCTAGAGGAAGAGGATGAAGCACCCCAACCATGAATGGAATCGAGAACTGAGCCAGAACACTGGGAGACCAGGAGCTGCCACAGCGGGCTACAGGGATAAGCTGAAACAGGAATAAGACGGACGTAGGGAGAAGATTTTAGCTCCAGGGAAGTGAAAATATTTCAACAGCCAGAGCTGCCCCACAGTGGAATGCGCTGAAGAAAAAGCAATTCCCAGGCTCTGCTGATGAATGACCAGCTCAGCTCTGCCACTTACTGACTGTTTGACTCTCCACTACTCCCATAACCTCGATGGGTCTCAGTGTCCTTGTCTGTAAAACGGGAATTGCAATGGTGCTTAGTTTATGGAATTGTGGTAAAGATTTAATAAGAGAAGCACGTACAGTTCCAGGGTACTGCCTGATACAAAGTAACTTAGACACTGAAAAACTCTACTTAGATCAAATGATGTTTGAGAACTTACATTCTATGCTGGCTTCGTAGTGGATTTTATCTTATTTGATATCAAAATAATATTGCATACAATCATATTTGGCAAGAGGATTAAAATCTACAATTGCAGTATTAACATCACAAAGATCACTAGCTAGAGCGGGGATAGAACCTACAGTCACCTATGAGGATCGCTCTGAACAATGTGAACGCATTTCTGATACACGCTATGGTCCAGGCCCAGCCCATGACCTCTGCCTGATTTGGACACACTGTGATCTTTGTCCTCCCTGGAGGTGCACCAGGGTACTGGACAAAGGCCAGGATCAGGCCAGTACCAGTGTTCAGCACTCAGGGAGTGCCCTAAGGCAGAAGTACCATCCCTGATACACGTCCCGGGCTGATTTCGGCATGATCTGGGGTTCAGAATAGAAAGTCCCCAGAGAGGCTGTACTCAATGTCACAAAACTCCCAAAGGCCCATTCATGGCACGGCAGCAGTGCCAGCCTCAGCCCCACTCTGGGTCATCCAGGGCTGATGGATTCAGATGGCAGCCTGTGAGGCAGGACTCTGGAGGCACAGCCAGGCAGGGCTGGAGAGCCCCAAGCCACAGCTCAGTCAGACAAAGGGCAGCCTGAAGGCAGTGCAGGGCAGAATCCCAACCTACTCATAATCCCTCCTGTGTTTCCTGTGGTGGGGGCCATAATCAGAGACGTCTCCTCTTCTGCCCCAGTGAGGATGCCCAGGGGCAGCTGCACAGCCACAGGTGACCTGCTTAGCCCCGCCTCTGGCCCTGGCTGTTGGTAATGGTCCAAGGGTAGTAGAGGGCAAGTAGCTGGTCTGTCTGTGTGTGCCCAGCAGGCTCTCTGACAACTGCCATCTCCATTCCAACAGCCTTGGGGTCAGTGGTCAGTCTTTAACTGTTGAGCCAGTTCTAACTCACAAGTTTCTGCCATCACACCCTCTCACCAGCTTTCCAGGCATGCCTAGACCTGTCTGAACTCTCAGCAGGTACAGAGCTCAGGCCTACCTGCTCTGATTCTCCTCATGCACACTACTTAAGTATCAAAATCCCAAACAATAATATCTTATATGCGTGTGGTGCTTGGCATTTTTCAATGCACTTTTCATATCCTGTGTATGTGCTGTGTGTTGTGCTTAGTCGCTCAGTCATGTCCAACTCTTTGTAACCACATGGACTATAGCCCACCAGGCTCTTCTCTCCATGGGGATTCTCCAGGCAAGAATACTAGAGTGGGTTGCCATGCTCTCCAGAGGGTCTTCCCAACCCAGGGATCGAACCCAGGTCTCCTGTATTGCAGGCAGATTCTTTACCACCTGAGCTACCAGGGAAGTCCAAGAATAATGGAGTGGATAGCCTATCCCTTCTCCAGGGAATCTTCCTGACAGAGGAATCGAAGCAGGGTCTCCTTCATTGCAGGCAGATTCTTTACCAGCTGAGCTACCAGGGAAGCTATCCCATGCATAGCTCACAAAATCTCCAGGAGACTTGAGACTCAATGCCCCAAACCCTAACTCAGCAATGGTCTAAGGAGATACCACCATGACTAGAGTCCAGCATACAGGCCCTGCCACCTGCACCACAGACACCCTTATGCTGGATGTGCCCGTAACACTGCTCTCACTGGAAACTGAGATTGCACCCATCAAGTCCCTACAAGGGTTGTAAAGCAGACCCTGCTCCTTTGCTGTCACTGGCTTCTAACTCAAAACTGGTGAGGGGTGGCACGGGTTGAGGGTAGGGCTTGTCTGACTGGAGGAGCCTGAGCCTGAGACCAGTGTCTAGGTCTTAGCTGCAAAGGAAAATGGCTCTACCTCATGAGGCGGGGAATTCCTCAAGCACAGGAGGGAGGCTCAGCTGCCAAGCAACCAAAATGAGTGACAAATGTCCAGCCTTGCATCTCATTCCATCATCCCACCAACTCTTGAAGTTGTCAGAGAGATTCTTATATCCCCATTTTAGACAGCAGAAGCTCTACACATTGAAATAAAACAAGGAGAAAAGCGAAGTCTTGTTATCGGTCATAGTTAAAAAGATTAGTTGCAGAAGTATGGAATAACAGGAACTAGGTTTGCCTTCAGGTCACGTAAAGACAGTCTTAGAATCTCAGCAGACCTTGAACTTCATATGAACCAGCTATAGAGGCTGCTGACATGGCCACTGCAGACTTGTGAGTGTGACAAGGTCTTGGCCTCTGGGCCTGCCAGACTTACCTGGGGTTGACCATTCCAGTCTGACCACATATTTGCAGAGATGGGCAGCCAAGGTAGGGAGGTTCTGTAACAACTGGTGCGTGGGCTCTGCTGTTTCAGAAGGCAGAAATGGGGCCACACGGGAGCTACAGGGACCATATGCCAGATCAACACCTGTAGAACAGGGCAAAAACAAGACAGGCTTCTTGTGAGGTGGAGAATACCTCATGTGTATATACCTTTATGTACAAAGAATACCTTCCTGTGTATACCCCACTGCCAGGAGAACACAAACTCTGGTACAGAAAGCCATCTATCAGAAATTTTAATTGAACTAGATGATAAATACAGTCCCTTCCAACTCTAAGAGGCTATAAGTCAACAATGTGTTCTAAACATTGGGCATAATCTACAAGGTAGGACAATGACCCTCCAAGAGCCTCCTAAGGACCCACAGAACTAAACAATGACAAAGAAAAACAATGTGCACTCTTCCTCGACATCAATTACATGCAAAAATAAAAGGAAAGGTCATTTCATATGTTACATTAGCCCAAACTGAAAAGTAACATTCAATACTGGAGAGGTTGTGATAAAGCTGGAATATTGATGCTGGCAACTAGGTAAAATGGGTACCAATCCTTTTTGAAATCAATGAGGCAGGTGGTATCAAGAAACCAAAAACATATTTAATCCTTGACCCCAGTAATTGTTCACTTGGGAATCTACCTTAAAGAATAATTTGTAAAGGGGAATTACTCTATACTTAGAGGTACTCATTACATCATTATTAATAACAAACAAGCAGTCTTAAACAGTAGAGAGAGATTAAGTATAGTATGGTGTTAGATGGCATATTAGGCAATCATTGTAGATGGTGTTTATAAAGAATCTCTATTCCTCAAGGGCAAGTCCTGCATCCTATTTACTGCTGTAGCCCCAGCTCTGTCTGGATCATAGAAATGCCTCATTTGGTATTTGTTAAATGAGTGAATGAGCAACTGAACAAAAGAATTCAATCTTAGCAAGGGAAAAAGCTCATTATATGTTGGACAAAAACAAGCAGAACTCAAAATTATATTTAATTTATGATTTCCAGAATATGAAAGATTATACACATGTGTCCTACATGTGGACTGTGTGAAAGTGAAAGTGTTAGTAGCTTAGCTGTCCCCAGCTCTTTGTGACCCTATGGACTGCAGCCCATCAGGCTCCTCTGTCCATGGGATTTTCCAGACAAGGACACTAGAATAGTTTGCCATTTCCTTCACCAGGGAATCTTCCCAACCCAGGGATCAAACCCAGGTCTCCTGCACTGCAGGCAGATTCTTTACCAACTGTGCTACCAGGGAAAAATAAAAACAGGTGTTAGGGTCATGTACTAAGGATGATGTGTTATTCATTCACCATGTTTTTCTGAGTACCAGTTATAAACCAGGTACTATGCTACATGCTGTGAGTAGAGCAGTAAACAAAATAAGACACAGTCTCTACCCTAAAGGGGAGTTAATTCTGGTGGGTTAATAGAGTGAGAGTGGGGAAGAGACAGATAATAAACAAATAAGTAAATGCATATATGTCAGGTGGTAGGTAGTAAGTGCTATCATATATAAAAAGAAAGAAAGAAAGAAAAGCAGGAAAGGGGGATAGAGAGCTCCAGGAGAGGAAAGGCTGCCATTCTATATGTGATGTCCATGAGGATATTTAGGGAGGATCGTTCAAGCAGCGGGAACAGCAAGTGCAAAGGCCCTGAGGCCAGAGTGTACTTGATGCAATCAAGGAACAGCATGGAAGTCAATGAGCTGAAGCAGAGGAAACCTAGGGGTTGAGGCGAGAAGCTACAGGAGTCAGAGGAGATGAGGCCCTTAAGCCATCATCAAGACTTGTAGGGCTTGCACTTAAAGAGACAAAGAGGCCACTAGAGGCATTTATATAGAGATGTGACTTATGTTTAAAAAGGAATCACTTCCTTTATATCCTTTTATAAGAATATTTTATGAAAGTTTAAGATGAAAGGAAGGATTTAAAACAATGGACAGATTATCATAACATTTCTGAGTTGATTTACAAAATAATTTCTGAGCCCTCCTGCTTCAGAGGGGTGGAATAGCATGTCTATTTCAAGATTACAAAGATATATCAACCATACAAAAGTCGTGTTTTGGGTTTTTTTTGGCCTCACAGCACAGGATCTTATTTCCTGGATCAAGGTTTGAACCCAGGCCCTCAAACAGTGAAAGAGCTGATTCCTAACCTGAGACTGCCAGGGAATTCCCCACACACAAAAGTATTTTTAAATAACACTGCTTTTTTCTTTAAGAAGAAAAAAAAGAGAGAGAGAGAGATTATTCAAATTAATTAACTGATTTTGTCCTTTTTTTCTTCAGAAATTATGGAGGTAATTTTTTAAATTAACATTTAGATGCACATTTCATATTCTATACCAAGTCCCTTAATTGTAAACTAAGCTGCTGCTTGGGAAATCCTAAAGTTGGCTGCTTATTTGACTCCTCTTAAATATCTTATGCACAACTTCTACAGCATCACTCACAACCCATCATTACTGACAGGAGACCCTTGTGGGAAGTCTGTATGTGCTGGCAAGATGATCTGAAAGACTAATAAAATCCTTTTCAAGGATGCAGAAAGGAAAACGGCTACATCTCAAATTCATGGCATTTCAAAGGCATGAATTAAGCTCTAAACTCTACATTTGGGAAAAAAATCAACACAAGTTCTGTAATTTATGTTTTAAACTGAGAAAACAAATCGTTGCTAAGAAATGAAATTTGCAAAATTCTTAAACACATTTTCTAGTTGATATGCATGTACTTAAAACTACAAACTATACCAAAATATAAATGCAGGAATCACTAGCATTGAACTTGGTTGATATGATTTCATCATGAAATCTGGAATTGTTTGGTTTGGTTAAATTTATTCCTAGATATTCTGTCTTTTATATATATATAAAACTGATCATGTGTAGATGATGTTGAGATGATACTTCTGTGAAAACATATGAGAGAGTTTATTCCTTCTCTTCCTACTTACCCCTCATGCTCTGGGTAAAAGGGCTCCTTCTTAGCTCTTCAACATCTTGATTACTATGATAATCATATCAGAGGGTTCTGCACCCTATCCCTTCTCCTTGCCCTCATCTGTTAACTTCTCACACAACGTACAGTTTGGCACAGGGGTACAAGACTTCCTCTCTCCTTCAAAGCAGTCATATTCCTGGAAGACTTCCCAATGACCCATCCAACAAATGCGCTTCTCAAACCCATGACCTCCTCTGAAGAACTGTCTTCCTTGTCCTGCAGAGCCCAGCCCTGGATCAGCCTCACCAGTAGCTTTCTCCCTGTGTATCTCAGGGCTGATGGGATGCTGGAGAGAGCCCATACCTCACAGATTAGTGCTCCCATGAATCCATGGTCTCCAGCCTCATCAGTTCCTCACCACTAGCCCGCAGTCTCTGTGGGCTGCTCTTAGCTTTCCCTCCTCTTCTCCATAGCAGCCATAATGAATATTTTCTTTTTTCTTCAAGCTTCCCACCCCATCTCACTTCCTCACACTGGGCAGGTATTCTTGCCTCCCATCCCAAGAGAAGTTATAGCCATCAGGCATGAATTCCCTCCATTTCCTGAACCCACCTCCCGACTACCTACCAACCAATTTTTGATATACCTGCATCTCCAACTCCTCCTTCCCTTCTCCTGCCTGAGGCTCACTCTGAACCTCACCACCCCATCTCCATCCTCTTTCTGACCTCACTTCATTCTTCAATCCTTCTCTTTCCTGTATCCTTAGCTATTCATATACCGGTTTTTCCCTACGAACATTTTTAAAGGTCCTAATCTCTCCCAACTTATAACTGTCTCCTAATGCTATTTCCTTTCTGGTTTTCTCTCTCCTCCCCTTCAAAACTGCTAACAAGTTATCTACATCTATCTCCCACACACTCAGACTTCCACCCTGCTGCTCCATTGAACCTGGTCTCTCCAGGATTGCCAGTGACCTCTTTGTTGCTAAATTTGGTGTTCATTTGTTCAGACTTTGGCTTACTAGGCTGTTCTACAGCATGTCGTCTCACATCCTCCAGGTGGCTTCTGTGCACACTATTCTTTGGTTTTCCTCCTATTTCTCTGTTCTAACCTTTTCTTCTGGGCTCTTCTTCCTCTACTTGTCCCTTAAATGTTGGCATATCTCAAGGGATTTTTGTTTTCTCTTTCACCCTCTCTACAGAAGAGTTTGGAGAAGGTAATGGCAACCCACTCCAGTACACCTGCCTGGCAAATCCCACAGACGGAGGAGCCTGGTAGGTGGCATGGGGTCGCTAGGACACGACTGAGCGACTTCACTTTCACTTTTCACCTTCATGCATTGGAGAAGGAAATGGCAACCCACTCCAGTGTTCTTGCCTGGAGAATCCCAGGGATGGTGGAGCCTGGTGGGCTGCCATCTATGGGGTTGCACAGAGTCGGACACGACTGAAACGACTTAGTAGCAGCAGCAGCAACAGAAGAGTTACATTCATTTCCATGGCTTCAGTTATGATGTATATGTTAAGAGCCTGATAACTTAAGGTGCTTTCTCCAGATCACAGCTCTCAAGGATAACAGGCTCTGTCTTTTTGGTCTGAATTAGGTTCAGGATAATAGTATCCCTGATCACTTCTTCTTTGGCCTGAATTCATTACTCCCATATATCTTCTCTCAAGATGAGCTCCAAATCACCCAATGGACATCTCACCTGATGTCCTACTCACCTCAGACTTATCTCTTCCTCTTCCTGCCTAAGCCTGCTCTTTTACTATTTCATACCCCACAGGAAAGCACCACCATCCACTCACCTAGTTACCCAATGCAGACACCTGGACATCATCCTTGACTCACCACTCTCTTCCTCACCCTCAGCTCATCACTCACAAAGTCTTCTTCATATTTCTTTCTCATTTCTTTTTTGGCCATGTTACGCAACTTGTGGAATCGTAGGTCCCTGAGCAGGGATCGAACCCAGGTCCCTGGTAGTGAAAGCATTGAGTCACTTTACCTGCACTGGACAGCTAGGGAATTCCTTGAATATTTACTTCCTTAATACAGCTCAGATACACCCCTTTTTTCATCTTCATGGACTCTGCTTGATAACTGCAGCAGCTTCCAACCTACATCTAAGCCTCATTCTCTCCTGGTCGTCCTCCACACAAGCCCTGAAAGTGCAAGTATTAGTCACTTAGTCCTGTCAGACTCTTCGTGACCCCATGGACTGTAGCCTATCAGGCTCCTCTGTCCATGGAACTCTCCAGGCAAGAATACTGGAGTGGGTAGCCATTCCCTTCTCCAGGGGATCTTCCCAATCCAGGGGATTGGACCCAGGTCTCCCAGGGAATCTTCCCAATCCAGGGGACTGAACCCAGGTCTCCTGCATTGCAGGCAGATTCTTTACTGTCTGAGCCACCAGGGAAGCCCCCACAGAGGCCCTAGACCTTTTCAAAATGTACATCTTCTTAAAAATCTTCATTATCGTTAAAATAAAGTTATATTTCTGATATACTAGGCTCTTTGGGAGCCCGCCCTGATTAATCACTCCAGCCCCATGTCTGAGATTCAGCAGCCTAGTTAATCCCCTCATTATTGAATTAGAAGACATATGGAACTTCACCAAGACCTTTTGTCTCTCTAACAATGTAGGAGGCTAGCTCAGGGGTCCCTGGAATCCTTTGCAACTCCAGTTTATAAGCATCTAGAATTCTTCCTACAATTCTCTGCTCTAAAAACACCCCTCTCCCCTTAAAAAAGACAAAACAAGGGACTTCCCTGGTGGTCCAGTGGCTAGGACTCTGTGCTCCCGATGCAGGGAAGCTGGGTTTGATCCCTGGTCAGGGAACTGGATCCCACATGCTGCAACTAAGAGTTTGCAGACCACAACTAAAGATCCTGCAAATAATACGCAGTGCAGCAAACAAAGAACAAAACAAATATGTGGAGCGAATGTCTGAGCAAAATCATATAATAATAAGAGAGGGAATGGGGATTTGAACTCAGATTACCCAGAACATTACCTCCTGTCTATTTATTCATAGTCAAGCCAACTTCTGATTAATTCAAGATGAAGATTGTGGAAAGAGACAAACATTCATTCAGTGCTTAATATTTATGAAGCATTTTACATAAGGCATTTCATTTCTCCCTTGCAACACTGTCAAATAAGCAAACTGTAGGTGTGAGAAGGTGGTTTTACAAGGTCACACAGCTAGTAAATGGGTTTGAATGCCCCACTTCCACCTTATTAGCTGCTTCCTACCACCAATAAACAGCATTTTACAACTGAAGAAACATGTCCAGCCTGGGGTCATATACACCTAGTCAGAGGCAAAGTCAGAATTAGAATCTGGATTTCCCGACTCAGCTTGGGTGAACAGATGCTATTTTAGTCCCTGCTTTCTGGGAGCATCATGGAACCCTGACTTTTACCCTGCAGATAACAATTTCCTGAAAACTAGCACTACTCGTGAAAGGCTAAGCTGACCTCTAGAGTTTCAACTGTTGCTCCAGGAGGTCTTCTTGGGCAGCCTCCTGCTGATACTCTGCTGCTGCTGGGCTGATGCCCACCCTGTGGTGTAGTCCTCCCCTCTTCCTGCTTTTCCAACAATCTCTGCTCTCGCTGCATCCACAGAACTAGGCACTCTGTGTCAGCACAAATCCCATTTCCCCTGCCTCCTACACTTTCGTCATCCTCAGTAATAAGACACTCAACTGTCCATTTAGTTCCAAAGGCCTTTCCTCGTGGTTTAACCAGAATCAAAGCCTCTCAGCCATGCCCCATAGAAATCCTGTTAGTTCTTCTCTAACTGCAATCTATTTGACTCCTTCTCCCATTCTAGCCTTCCCTCTTTGCATGTCATCAACACAAGGACTGCGGGGTTGCTTTCTCGGGCTCTGTCCTTTTGGTTTGAATCAGAATCAGATTCAGATAAACCTCCTTGTTACTTCTCTGGCCAAAAATTAACTATTCCTGTTTATTAAAGCATTTTTCCAAGAATGCTTTAACTAAAATATATCCAAAATGCCTGGACATAGTGCTGTATGAAGCACATGTGGGATTAATTGGACCATCTGGCCCATACCAGAATTCTGAATGGGGGAAAAAATCAGAAAAGATGTTACCTAGCAAGGTGGGATAGCACACCAGGGCCCTATGATGCTGAGAAGAGGGCTGAAAGAAGGGCAGGGATCTCAGACTGTCTTTACTTCATTACTGACAGGAGCAGGAGCTCTTTCCCAGAAAGGGAGTGGGAGGCAGAATGTTTAGGCACAGAAAGAAGGGCCAACAGCTAGAAACAGAGGAACACGAAGAACTGATGACATTTAGGGGAAAATTCACAGGACTTCTAAAGAATAGTAAGCATAAATCTATCACTCCCTGAGTCACAGGACTGAAAACGTCAAAGTCCCTCTAAGCACTCAGGCAAAATTTCAATCCATTGTGTGAATAACATAAACATTTCTTCAAAGGGGTGGCATCTCTCTAGTTGAACACTTTCAGCAATGGGAAATGTCTAATCTTAAGAGATTAAAATCATGGAGGTGGAAGGCAAATTCAATTACACTACATTCAGTTTCATTTCTACAAGTATCTACTGAGTACGTACTATGTGCCAGACACTATAGGCACTGGACTTTAAGTGTGAATAAAAGACACGGTTCCTGCTCTGTGGATCTTATCTGTGGAATACAGATATTCAAACAAGTAGAATGAGGGAAGTAGAGAGTGCAGCTCAAACACAAGGTGAGGTACGTCATAAGTAGCCGGGCATCTGGGAAGGCTTCACTAAGGAGACAGCGTCTAGGCTGGGGCTTGAAGAGCGTGAGGAGTTAGCTGAGCGCAAGGTGGAGTGACCCACGGGAGAGAACGGGTGCTTAAGGCGTCCCAGCTTCCAGAGAAGTTCAGAGTGTGGCAAGAAAGTGGAGTCTAGATCTCGAGGGGTGTTTAGATTGATACTGAGGAATGTGGTTTAATTCCAGAGGCAATGGGAAGCCTGGTGAACGCTTTTTTAAAAAAGCAGAAGCGCCCTCTCTCTACGCTGTGGAAGACGTTGCGGTACGGGGAGGAAGGGCGTGAAGGAGGCCAGAAGCCAGGATGGGAAGGCCTTGATGGCCCAAGGAAAATGACCAAAAGTAAAGCGCCTTTCTACGACAAGACAGGGCCAAAAACAAAGGGATAGAGTTCAGAACGCGCTCCTTCCACTCTCAAGCCGAAAGTCTCTGTCCTCTCTCACCATTGCTGGGCAAAGCACGGAGGCTCGCTCTCGGTTTGCCTTAACACCGTGGAGTGTGGGCGGGGAGACGACTCCACGCCGTTCTTCCCAGATAAGAAAATTGAGGTCCACAGTCCTGGTGTGGGCACCAAGGCGAAGAAAGAATGCAAACGGCCTCCCAAGAGGCTGCCCGAAGTCACGCACAATCCGTCGAGGGTCCCGTGGCCTGCCCCATTTCTCCATCAGCCATTCCCAACTGGCCGCCTTTGCTATAGAAACAGTCCTCCCGCCCTCCTCAGCGCCTCGGTTTCGTCAATGCACCCTGGGAAATGCAGTCTCTCTCTCGTTACCTGTCCGATGCATGAGCCCACTCTGCGTCCCTAAAGGACTATAAGTTCCAGAAGGCTATGCGAAAACTCCGGTGGTCTCTCGGGGATGCGGTCTTGTAGGAGAGACGGAGGAGCCCCGCGGGCGGGGCCGAAGGGAGTGGGGATGGCACTCCCCAATGGGCGGCCTCCTGGGCGGAGCCCAGGCCGCCATTGGCTACGGCGGCACGGAGGAGGCGGGGACAGCGGAACGAGGCGCGGAGCTGTTCGCAGCTCCAGGTGCTGAGTCCGAGGGAGGCTCTGGACCGGAGAGCCGCGGTCGCAGCCATCACCGCCGCTGCCGCCGCGAGAGCCATAGCCTGGAAGCTGAAGCCGTGAGGAGCCCAGAGGAGCTGGATGCGCTGCCGGGCGGCGATAGCCCTCCCGCCACTCTGAGGTCGGTGCTGCTGGATTCGCTTTTGTTTTATTGGGGAAGGAAAGAACCGAGGCGTGAGGGGACCTGGGAGTTGATGGGACCAGTCCTCGCCGCCCCCAAGACCATCTGTCCCGGAGAGCTGCTGACCGGCTCCTCGTGAGTCTCCCTGTGGCCCCATGCCTGGGATCGGAGCAGCTTTGGATAGTTTTTGTCTTATGGTGAAGGAGGTTCTTGAGCGTGAGGGGCGAGGAGAGGACTGGGGACCTGCCCCACCGTCTCTCCTGAGAGAGCGTTGAGAGACCCGAGACTCTCTCAGCCTGTGCCTGAAGTCGAGGCTGCTTGGATTATTGAGGATGGGAGGGAGTGTTCCGGGACGAAGATTCGGAGGCAGGAGGACCCTTCCCCACAACACCTCGGCTGCTTGACGTTACAAAGAGGGTCTGGATGTGATGGATGAAACTGAGGTGCTCCACCTCCTCTGCTCAGACCCTCCTGAGGAAGGGCTGTTTGGGGATGTAAGAAAGACCCTTCCTCGCACCCACCCCTCCCCCGAAGACTAGGGTTTTTGTGAAAGGGGGGTGGGCGGGAACAGGATGAAGATGGAGACAGAGGACTCTTCCCCCTCCCAGTTGGACCCACCTAGATTATTGCGGGGGGATGGGGGAAGGTAGTGGGGAATGCGATGTGAAGAGAAATGGCTGAGAGACCCCTCCCCACCCTGTTAGGAGTCGCTGGGACAGGAAAGCACTGACGGATTCTCCGGGTCCTCTGCGATCTGGTCCCCGTGTCTAAGGTCGGAGTGGCCTGGAGGTGGGGTGTGGGGTGGGGAAAAGTAAGAGGGATTGAGGAACCCCTTCCCGACCTCTCCCCTCCCGGGCTTTATCGTCTTGTCGC
The DNA here is from genome assembly GCA_006410935.1 of Redunca redunca. Lineage (NCBI taxonomy): Eukaryota > Metazoa > Chordata > Mammalia > Artiodactyla > Bovidae > Redunca > Redunca redunca. The sequence goes on from SJYQ01032545.1 coordinate 254,861, forward strand.
TCTCTAACTGGATTCAGGCCAGGGGCCCTAAGTTGAGACGACCCTCCCCGCCCCGCCCCGCCTTCGGGCTCCTGAACCGCAGCGGGCAGCCAGACCTGGATGGGCACGTGCTGGGCGGGATGGGGCTGGTCCTCTCTCAAGCGCCCTAGAGCTCCAGGCAGACGCTTCCCCGCCCCGCCCCGTCCCCAGAGACCCTCGGGCTGTTCCGCTCGGCGAGGGGCGAGCCTCGGATCCGACTGCTGAGACCTGTGTCCCAGGCAAGCGGCGGCCACTCGGGGCGCGGGGCTTTCGCGCTCGGCCCCCGAATCCACGCGCGAGAGGACAAAGCCGCGGTCGCCACACTGGCGGGCCTGCGCCACTGGCTGGGCGGGGGGCGCGGCCAGGAAAGGGGTGGGGGGACTTCGGGCGCGGCGCGGGGAGCTTCTGCAGAAATGTGCGAGAAAGCAGGCGGGAGACAAAGCGCGCTCGCTCCTTGCCGCGGGCCCGCGCGAGCCGGGATGGAAAATCCCGAGGGAGGAGGAGGCTGCGCCGGGCAAGGCACTATACCCCGCACCCTTCTTCCCCGCACACCACCACCCTCTCTGGTCCGGCACCCAGGATGCCGTGTGTGCGACGGTAGCCAGGGTCCCTTTTGTGGAGCGTTCAAGACCTGTGACCACGAGGACCTGGACAATTAAGGGGCTCCTCCTCGTGAGGAGGGACCCGGGGTTCAGGATGCATGAGTGGGCCAGGGGTCGGTAGGGGCATCCTGACTGGACCCCCTAGCCCCACTCCATCAGCCGGTGTTGGGTCAAATCTGGTTCCAGGATTCGAATGTGTGTGTATGTGTCACACTGTGTTTGCAAGGGTGATGGTGTGGATCCGAGTGTGAGTGTGAATGTGTATGCCTGGGTGAGGTGCCATTGTGTGCTCCAGTGTTCGTGTGTGTGTCATGGTGAGCTTGTGCATCTAGCTGGTTGTGTGTGAAAAGAATCAACTACTGCTGGCCTTGGATGGTAGGGGTGGGGACAGGGTAGTCATCCTTTCAACTCTCAGGCCGCAGTAATGACCTAGTCCCAGTGCATGCCCTCATGTGCATGTGGTGTGGCCCAGAAAGTGGGGCCTCACAAGTATGTGGAGCTCTTGTCAGCCTTTCTGGTGCTTTGGATCTAACCCTGATATCCTCACCAGCGCCCTCCCCTTCCCATCCCTCAGAAACCTTATCCTGCTGTAGCGGGCTGCCCCGAGGACCAGAACTCTGCTCCCCACCATCCTGGGCTGACAAGTGGAGCTTGGGGAGCTCATCAGCAGAGTCCTTTATGGGGCAGGTGCAAGATTGCGTGGCAAGACAATTTTCGTCACTTTGGCCTCTATCTGCAAAGGGCCATGAGACCGGAGTTGCTGGTCAGTTGACAGGTGGGCTCTTAGTAATACCAAACACTTATGGTGAAGGCACAACCATGACAGAGATATCACTGTGGGCAGATATCTTACAGGATGAGGATAGCCCTCCCAAACCTGCCCACTCCCACCAAGTGACCTCAGTTATACAGCACTTTGACAGCAAAGGTGCTGTCACCAGAGACTCCTGTCCCGTATGAGGGGTAGACAGTGGCCAATGGAACCACAGGAAGAACAGTTATGACACAGCCGCCATACCCGGCGTCTCCACAAGTGTCCACAGCGACCTCTGCTGGGCAGAAGTGTAACCAAGCTGAAATTTGGCAACGAACACTCCCTCGCATTGTGAAAGCTCAGGTGGGTGTGGGCATTGTTAGGTAAAAACCATTTGGGGGCTACTTGTCTGCTTTTGGAGTCCTGAGTTGAAGTTCTTGTCTGCAGTTCCTTCAAGCAATGGAACAGCCACTATCCTCCCCCATATAGAAATATTTAAAGAGAGCCTAAAGACCTTTGTTCAAGGTTTCATCCAACTGAGGGTGGACATTAAATCTGTTTAAGAGAAAAATGCATGAAAAGCATTCATCAAGCTCAGGGAGGTTTAAGCATATTTCCTGTCTTTTCCTCTCTTTCTTCAATTCCTTTCTCCTTTTTCTTCCTATTCTACTTCTATCCTCCCTTCCTCATTATTAATCAAAAGCATATTTTTCAAATATATACTCTCTTTTTCTCATCAACAATATGGCCTAGAAAGTATCAGACCCAGGTATTAGAGTGCTATTTTTAAATGCAAAGAACTAGTAAACACTGGCTCCTCCAGGCCTAATGGTGGGAATTGGGGGGATGGATGGGATATGCTCAGTCTTAAAAGCCCACCTGCTGACACACATCTCCTCTCCTGGAGTTGCTCTAATGTGATTTCAGGCAGCCACAAATTCTTCAGTGTTCCTTAAAGTAAAAGAGATATTTAAATACCTGGTATTGTTCTTACTTTGGCATCCGTGTGATTTGCATTGAACTACATGACTCAGTATCATAAAGTAAAAATAGGACTTAATCTCTTCCTTGCCTGTTCAGAAGGTGACTGCATATGTGTGTTGTGTTCTGCACTGGAGAGTAAAAAAGATAAATTATCTCATAAATTGAACTACCTGCTTATCCTGATTAGAGATTGTCACTTAACATCACATACAGGCAATGACATTATGTTTTTTTTTTTAATTCATACATGAGTCTCTGTCTTATAAAGCCTTTCTTCATGCTCATACATTATTACTTTCACTCAAGGTTAATCAAGAAGGTTTAATCCTTGTACTGAAGCCAAACAAAGTAAATATCAGCGGATACAGGAAGATGTGGGTGGTATTTCTGTTCTTCTTGGGCTCAAAAAAGAAAAAAAAAATCTTTGGAGTTCTTAGGAGAGAAGGAAAGGCCCTGATGATTTGGTAACTTATGGATAGGGTTTCTGAGGAGGAAAGGCTCCTCAGAATTTTCCAGGAGGGCTGGTTGTGTTGAAGAATCTGAACATGCAGTCACTGGTACACTTTCTGGGAGTGAGACTGAGGCCCTTGGGATCCCTAAATCCCCACACTAATGCAGCCCTTCTGGGAAAATCCCCCAAGTCCTTCATGCTCCCTCAGGGCGCTCAGTAGTCCCTAAGGAGTGGAGCTGTCCGAGGTTCTGGAGCACTGGCCTCAGCCCGCCTAGAGAAAAAGCAGTTTTAGGGCATGGAGTAGGAGCGAACTCTGAGGACCAAGGCCTCTGTGAGGACTTCCCCACAGCTGGTCACAGAATGGAACAAGAGAAACATAGCTGCAGATGATCTACTGCATCACTTTGAATGAACCCCGCAGCAGTCCCTATTTAAAGAATTGCAAGCTAATAATAAGAGGAAACATTTCTGAGTCAGGCTCTTCACATGTAAGAATGTATTTAATTCTCAGAGTCCTATGAGGTGGGTGGTGTTGTTATTCCCACTTTCAAGATAAGCAAATGAAGCTTCGACAAGAAAGGGGTTTGCCCATGGCTATATAGATCAGAAGGAGCAAAATTTATGTTACAATCTGGATATCTTAAAACTCCAGAGACTCCTCTTTACCACTAGTTTTTTCCCTACTGCTACTGTAGAAGAAATATTGAAGTATTGTCATGTCCTCTCAGATATTCTAACCAAATTTTACAGGAATTAAATTGGGGCCCAACTAAGATTCAGACATAAATCACAAAGAGTCCTTTCAAACTGAGCAAGCCTGTTGTCACATAAGTATTACATTTTATCCTGACAAAGGGCTCCTAACCTGAACTTGATTACCAAAGGAGAAAGGTATATGACCCTCATGGCCAGTGGCGCTGGGTTTTCTTTCCAGCATGGAACTGTTTCACAGGAAGCCAAGCATGCAAGAAGAGAGAGAGAACCATGAGGATGCTGATATTATTCAACAGAGTTCATACAGAGCTAAAGAAGTAGGGCTTATCTTTATCTGCTAGCATCCTGTTCCAGTGCCAAGAACACTTGGATATTGTTAAGAGGCTTCTTCTACCCATTCCCACTCTCAGATTTTTCACAACAAACTTTTCTAACACAAAAATAAATTTTTCACTGTTTTGAGCCTCACCTAATCTCAGGGAAACATCACATTTCTGCCCTCATGTCATCACAACCAATGTTCCACTTCCATATGTGGCTATAGGAGTCCTGAAGGCGGGCAGGTTTGGGGCTTGACAGGCTTCAAGCCACATATCCTCCAGGTGGCAATGCCAATTGTCCTGGTCTAAACACACACACAGGAGGCCTGTGCCTGAGGACTGCCCGTGCAGTTGCTGCAGGTTTGGGTATCTAAAGAGAGGAGAGAGAAACAGGCTTGTGCTTTTTCTCCTCTCCCTAGAGCTCAGTGTGCACAACACCCAGGCAGGGGGCCTGGCCTTTTAAGAAACTGTTTCACGTTATACTGGGTCTCCAAGCCATTTTGAGCAAGTCCTGCCCCTTCTAGGTTGGGATTTTGCAGGGCTCTGACGTCTGGAGCAAAAGCTGCTCTTGCTTCCCCCCAGGGCACTTGGAGGCCAAGGACTGGCTCCCCATCTGGGTCCGCTCTGACTCATATGACTGCAGACAGATTTGATTGTTTTCTTATTTAGAGTCATTAATTAACTCTCCTCAGCATCAGAACAGCATGTAATAAGAGGGAGACCATTTGCGGGGGTCTCTAGGCAGCCATGCCTATAGCTGAGCACCATCTCCTTGGATAACAGGATCAGGAAATGGTTTCTAATCCTGGCTATTACCCTTCAGAAAGCTTAGACTGTCAGGGTTTTAGGCTAATATGAGAAAGGAAATAAGAGTATAATTAATTGCTAAGGCTGCTATAGTTACTCCAGCAAAAACTGAGAGGTCCAGGGGTCCCTCAGAGAACTGGATTTTCCTTCATTCAACAAGCATTTCTTGTGCCTACAGCATGCCAGACACAGAGCTGGGCACAGGGATCACATTTCTCTGGCTTGGGATAAGCCCTGTCACACAAAAATTGTGCCTGGAAAGAGGAAACGGCTGCAGAAGCCCTGGAAAGGGTGTGTGCAGTAAGCAGAAAGAGATTTTTAGAAATGGAAAGAAACAGTAATCACAAACCATCATCTTTTTTTTTCTTGGCCACACACGCAAGGCATGTGAAATCTTAGTTCTCCGACCAAGGACTGAACCTGCACGGCCTGCACTGGGAGCATGAAGTCTTAACCACTGGACTGCCAGGGGAGTCCCCATCACCTCTCTTTTAACATGAGGAAAGAGGCTGAGGGAAGTTGAGGGTTGCCACTGGCCACAGCCCCAGTTAGTTGTGAGAACTGAAACCTAGATTTTAGAACTCCTGAGGTATGTTCCCTGGGTTGGGAAGATCCCCTGGAGAAGGGAAAGGCTACCCACTCCAGTATTCTGGGCTGGAGAATTCCATGGACTGTGTAGTCCATGGGGTCACAGAGTTGGACATGACTGAGAAACTTTCACTTTCTTTCAAGGTATGGTCTTTCTGCTGTCCTAAGCAGCTGCTATGTTTTATTACATTATCCAAAGGGCACATTTCCATTAAGGTAGCCTTTTATGGTCCAATCCTAATGCAAAATCTAAATTTAAAGTTGAAATAGAAACAAATAGATGAAATAGGAAAAGGAGAATGCCTATTTATATCTGTGTTGTCCAGTATAATAGCCATATGTGGACTGAGCGCTTGAGCTATGACCGGTCTGAACTGAGACTAGTGCGTTAAGTATAAAATATACATCAGATTTTAAAAAGCTAGTATGAAAAATATAAAATAGCTCAATAATGTTTTGGATAAAATATAGTAACATTTTGGATACATTCAGTTAAATAAATGATATTAAAATTAATTTCATTTGTTTCTTTTTACTTAGCTGCTGTTATCATCAGAAGGGGTTCATAGAATCTTACAAGACAGAGGCAGGAGAAAGAGAAACAATTTTCAGATAAATCAAGCGAAAGATTTACTACTAGTTAAAACACGATTGAAAACATTTGCAAGTATAAACTCATGAATTACCTTGATGTGGGCCCCATTTTCTTGTCAATAAGAATACTAGGGGAGAAAGAGAAAGACAAATACTGTATATTTCTAATGCATATATATGGAATCTAGAAACGTGGTACAAGTGTTCCTACGAAGGGGCAGCAAAGGAGACTCAGACATAAAGAACAGACCTTTGAACTCATTGGGAGGAGAGGGTGGGATGATTTGAGAAAATAGCATTGAAATATACACATTACCATACATAAAACAGATAGCCAGTGGGAGTTTGATGCTGACACAAGGCACCCAAGGTCAGTGCTCTGTGACAACCTGAAGGGATGGGGTGACAAGCAAGGCGGGAGGGGGGTTAAGGAGAGAGGGGACACTTGTATGCCTATGGCCAATTCATGTTGATGTACAGCAAAAACCATCACAATATTGTAATTATCCTCCATTCAAATAAATATTTAAAAAAGAATACTGGGGAAATATTTCAAGCCATTTACATAAGCATATGATGAATAGACAAATCAGCTAACCGAATTATGCACAGGGCTTGACTTCGGCTAATGAGTTGAGGAAGAGGATGATTAGAGGGTACGTATAACAAATGACTGAAGAGCTCTAAGTCTCTCGGACTCCAAGATTCCTCAGGGGAAATGAGAGCCTTGTGCTTTAGGAGAAAGATGCTGGACAGGAATCAGACATATGTGAGGTCAAAGCTGCTCTGCCACCCATTGGCCTTGATCAAGACACGGAGTTTTAAGCACTCAAAAAATGACAGCTATGACTAACTGGGATTTCAGGTGTTCTATAACAGAAAAGTTTCTATTTAGAACGTGCACGGTTTTCTCGATAACGCTACTGCTTCATCCTCATCTTTGCTTGGTCCCTAAGGAAGCTTAAAGGATAGTTTCATTTGATTGTGTCTATACCAAAACATTGGGTCTCAATAATGTGGGGCACACCTCCCCATCTTTCATGTTCTCATCTGTCCAATTAACTCATGTGAGGTTCTTTCTCTGGGATGGTGAGGCAAGCAGCAAAATGGGCATCATTCTGTCATAAAGTTCTAACATTCTGATATTGGTATTTAGAGCACTTTACATGCAGTTTTACTTTAAAAATAAAGGGATGTAAATCCAGAAACCATAGCCCCAGGAGAATGTGGCCGTGGTCCCTTTACTGCACAGCTCTGAGGGAGTACATCATTGCTATCCTTTACCATCTCTTTTCCAAACGTTTGCCTTCCAGATCAAAGAAATACATGTTAAGCTCAGTGAACACTTATGTTAACAGACCGTGTTGGAACCAAACTCCTTCCTATAGACTAGTCCCACGGGAAGTGCAGGAATTTCTGGAGGTGTTTTAGAAGGAGAGAGACAGAGTCAGAAATCCTGGATCAGTGTGGTGGGTGGGCTGATGTGAAGAAGAGCCTGGAGGTGGGCTCACCCTGGTTCTGTTGAGAGGCCCCTGACTTCCATGGACTTAAGTACCAGGGCTAGGTTCTTCGGGGATAGAGTCTGGTCTTGAAATGTATTTTCCCCATCCATTCACTTTTTTTGTCCACTCAACAGATACTGAATGATACATAGCTGGGGTGAGGAGATTTGAGAAACCTTGCTCTGGAGGAATCCAGAGTCTGGCTCGGGATAGAAGGAAGGCCCACATAAAGGGTAAACTGAGGAATAAGGGCTGACCTAGCCATAGGAGGCCTATTGAGGTGGGTTGGCTATGGCAGTGTCAAAGCTGTGGATCTCAACCAGACAGACCTGACTCTGCATCTCAGCTCCATGACCAAATATGTGACCTTGGGCAAGTGCTTTAACCTTTCTGAGCTTCATTTTCATCATCTGGGGCAATGAAATCTACTTTTCCTGGGCTGTTACAAACTTACATGGCAACATATAAAGAAAATTCTTAGGATAATGCTATCTCTCCTTTACTGAGTGGTTACAGTGCATCAGGCATTATGCTCAGCCCTTTCGATGTAGAAAAGAGCTCCTGTTATTATCCTTATTTTATAGCTGAGGAGAGCAATGCCCAGGAACTTCCAGTAACTTGCCCAAGGTCACACAAGCAGTAAGAAGTGGGCAACCTGACTGTGGCACCTCCTCTTAACCAGTGTGATTACTGCCTCCCTGGCTCAAGATCAGCAGAAACACAATAAGTTCTTTTGAAAGAGGGCAGGGTGTTTTGTGGGTCAGCTTGAGGTGAGGTCTTCTGTTTGGTCTTCAAGGGTGGGGACAACATGGAGAAGCTCTGAAGGATAAGTAGGGTGGGGAGGGCAGGCAGGGAAAAGCTGTGACCAAAGAAACAGGGCTGGGGATGCTGGTGGTATATTCTGGAGGCCCTGAAATGGAGAAGAGAGTTTCAGTAGGAAATGGATGTTTGGAAATAAGGGTTTAGAAGATCTATGGCTAACAAGTGTTGGCCAAAAAGAAGTTCATAGACAAAGAAAGGGTTGTAAAATCTGAAACTACCAATTTGGGGCATCTCACTGAAATGGGGCATTTTGTTGCAGTATGGAATGCGCTCATCAAGCATGCCCAAAGCCAGAGCTTGTGGAGGGTGTGGCCAGATAGCACTTCATCCAGCATTCCTACCAGTGCTCTTTGCTTTTTAGAGAAGCATGGACTTGTCTCTCCTTCAGTCTTCACAAAAGCTCTAGGCAGGAGAAGGGTGGGAGGTCTGCTACAAGAGTCACTGCCTATGTCAAGTGACAGGCAGCATGAGCTGCCAGGAAGCACACATTCCAAGCAGAGTGCCCAAGTCCAGGCATAAAGCTAAGGAGGGCTTTTTCTGTGAAGGAGGAGGCAGAATTTTCGCCCCCTGGGCTGAGACCTTTTCTCTGTGCTCCAGGAGGCAGGCGGTATTATCCTTTAGTTCATGATTCTCCATTGACAGCCCTGAAGGGCTGTCTCCCAGAGTGGCTGCTTTGAGAGCCTGCATTGGGGTCACTGTAAATCCCACAACACATTCTGGATGCAGCACCTGTCAATCAGTAACCTCTCCCATGCAAAGAGCTTGTTTCACAAAAAGGGATTTTTTAGGGGGACTTGCCATCTTGAAATTGTTCAGCTTATTCTCTGCAAACTGCGGGGACTAGACACCAGACCCCATTCTCCTTAGTCAGATGAGAAGGAAAATCTATCTTTTCTAATGGCTGCACTCGCTTCTGACCACCAGATTTCTCTCCATGGCTACGCTTCTAATAACAATGGAAAACAAAGGCAGGAAGGGAGAGGGGACATGGATGCGGCACTTCTTGCAAGAGGCACCTGCGGTTCTGTGAAGGGTGAGAGGCAGTGGGGAGGTAATACTCACAGCTATGCAAGAGTCCCTTGATGAGTGGAGGGGGAGTTTTGATGTGCAAGATGACAGAAGATGAAAGAGATCATGGTGCTGCACTGCGCTTCCTCTGGAAAGTCTTGTGAGTTCCAGATGCCCTCCATGCTTCTGGAAGGATAAATCCACAGTTTGGCAAAGCCATGCAGATTTTGACAGGTTGTCCAGGGAGAAGTCCCTAGCGATTATAAACATAACACTAATAAGAAATGACAAACACATGGTAACGGAATGTTAAGGGCTCATCTGGTCATTGACCCCAGTAATGATTAATGTGTGTCCACACACACTGAGCGTGACAGAGTGGAATGGTGACTTCTGAAGAATGACATCAAATTGTCAGAATAATAATAAAGCCATGGATGTTTGGAATGGCTGGGTATCAGAAAGTAGAGCTGTAGTTTCTTCAGAGCAGCTTACCAGCCAGGTCTCTTTTACGTGATCATTCTGAGCCCCAGGCCAATTCTTAGACATTCCCAGCACAGCACCTGCACCTACTCTGTGTTAAGCCCTGCACTAAGCATTGGAGAGATGGAAGTGAATGAGACACAGTCTCTGTCCTTAGGGGGTTAACTGAATCTAAAGCAGAACATGGAGTACAGAGTAGGAGATGTGAAAATGAACACAGCTACTTTGTGTTTTTTACTTATGAGTGCTGCCTCACCTGTAGCCCAGCCGCTGAGCCAAACTGGTATCTTAGAAATATTGCTAACCAAATTGAAGCAGCCGGGATCCAACTATGGACTCTAGGGTAGCAGAGTGAGGGCAAAGGAGCCATAGGCTGGTGTATTTCAGAAACCTGTTGCATTCATTCAGCAAAAATGTTTTTTCTTTACACATCTCCTTTGAAAGACCCATTCTTGAGACCCTTTGCCTGCAATTAGAGCATGCTGCCACAAGGGGCACCATGAAGCAGTGTGGCCCAAGCAGCTATGCTCCTCATAGGCACAGTCAGCTTAGCAGAGTTTTTCAGTTATTAACCTTCAGAAGAACATAATTTTAAATTAATTGTTCATAGAAAGATTGCATATTTAATAGAGCCAAGAAGTGGTTACCTGTTTATAGTGAGTAGACAGTGAATTCATCAACATTCATTTAACAAAATTCATGTGTGCCTACTGTATATAAAAAACAGCAAAAAGTACTTTAGGTACTCACTCCTGTCAGGAGGACAAACACAGATAATTCCCGTGCAGCTAGATAAATGGTATGATGGAGGGATGAGCAGAGAGCACTGGAACGACTATCACTGACAGCGGGAATCATATACATACACACACACACACACACACATTGGGTCTGGACATTAACACCTGAGTCAGAGGGTTTACACCAATTCATATGAAGAAGAAAAGCAAACGCGTCAAAATATTTTGAAATACTGTGAAGAATTGGAATCAGCCTGTTGAGTGACCTTGGATGTGTCATCTACATCTCTGGACCTCAGTTTCTTCATCTGGTGCTCCAAGAGCTGGACAGTAGCCATTGTGACCATGTGGGTCTGGAGCAGCAGGGAGATTAGAGTGATGACCTTGACTCCAGTGGCTAGGCATGGCTTTGTCCCTCCTTGGGACCTGCTTGTCTAGACCCTGATGATGCTACCTCTTGATTCTGGCTTAAATGTTCCAAGGCTTCCCAGAGGATCAGCTGAGGTGCTGGTCCCAAAGAAACATGGTGTTTGTGAGGTGTCAGCCTCTCGTGTCTGGTGGAAATGGTCTAGCTCTCCTGAGTAGTTATTGCCTCACCACCCTCCCCAGGAGCCAGGCTGGCCCTGTCAAAGCTCTGACCGGTGCAGGTACACCCCCTTTTCACCAGCTGGTCTTCTGACCTCTGGCCACTCTGAGGAAAGCCTGGGTCCTGTCAGGCAGAGGATCCCTGGTGGTAGGATAGCCCCACCCTCACCTTTCTGGTCCTACAGAAGATGAAGCCTTGTGATAATCATTTCACAACATACACATGTATCAAATCATCACACTGTTCACACACACACGTTAAAACCTACACATGTCACGTGTGACTACTTCTCTACAAAGCTGGGAAAAGCAAAAAAACAGACAACAATGACGTCCAGCCTGTCCTGGCTCCCTCTGGAGACCTTCTTGGCCTTGGCAGACTGTCCTCCCCAAGCAGCCCCACCTGCCTTTCCCAGACCCCAGCCCTCCCCCACCTGTGGCTGTGGTACTGTCATCTCTGGAACTGGCATCTCTGTGGTAGGGGATACAGAGGAGCAACTTTCTTGGATAAATTTAAAAAATACCAGCGTGTTTAAATTCAAAGAAGTCATTTAAAGCTGTTAATTACCCCATAGAGAGAATACCTGGGAGCAATACCTGGTTAAGAGAGAAGACAAATTGAGGCCCTGAGAAAGTCCTCACTGAAATTCCATTTACAAGTCTTAAAAAGCACACCCACCCCCGCNCCCCGCCCTACACACACACACACACACACACACACACACACACACTATTTTTTGGCATGTGGAATCTTAGTTCCCCAGTCAGAGACTGAACCTGTGTCCCCTGCAGTGGAAGCATGAGTCTTAACCACTGAACTGCCAGGGAATTCCCAAAACAAGCATAATAATTTATGTGCCCACAACACTGTAAATCAACTATACTTCAATTTTAGGAAAAGAATATAAAAAAAAAATTATGTGCCTGAGGATTTTCACGCCAGAGACTGACAGGCCCTGAACCACCTGTCTAGGCTAGACCCCACCAGCTCCGGTCTGCCATTCCCCACCCACCCTCACTCTGGTCCCTCAGCCCTGGGACACTCTCTCTGCAGAGAGCTCACCCCTGCCAGCTGGGCTGGGTCTGCTCAGGCCACTTTTCTCAACCAAAGGCCAATAGGCACTTCTTCCCGGGGCTTCCACAGGCAGCAATAATGATACTTCCTGCCCTCTCTCATCACCATCATCACCCCCCCACCCCCTCCCACCCCCTGCTGGCCAGAGCCTGGATGGTCCCTCCATCTTGCTGGAAGCATGGGGCACCTCCTCTGGAGAGAAGCTCCTGCCCAGCTATGTGGGAACTCCCTTCCCAGAGTGAGCAAACAAAGAAATCAACAGAGGGCCTTTCAGCTATTCTGCAGAGGGTGTCACCTCCCAGAGATGCTAGGGGCCAGGCTGAGATAAGCAGAGCTGCTTACAAACCAAACACAGAGACAAATTAAGACTTTGTTGGAGGCCATAGGATGCAGACCAGTGGAGTGAGAAACAAGATGTCTCCCTTCCAAATCACTGTGGAAGATAAAAGAAAGCATCAGCTATGGCTCACAAAAGTCAGAAAAGAAATGAAATGCAGAAAACACAAAACAAGATGACAGAAGGCCACCTGAAATGATTGGACAATAAATGAAAAGTCTTTCCCATTCCCTTGTTAGAAGACAAAGGCTCTTGGATTAAATAAATACAAGAGACTCACCTAAAATAAAACGATTCCAGAGTAGGCAAAGCTATACCAGGTAAATGCAAACAAAAGAAAAAGCGTGAGAGGCTCTGTCAGACAAAGAACAATTTGAAGCAAAAAGCAGCGTCAAGCAGGATAAAAAGGGTAATTTTATATTCATAGGAGCAATTGTGAAAGCATAAATGTTCTGAACATTTGTACACTTAGTATTTTAGCATCAAAATACTTGAGGCAAAAACCTGTTACCATTAGAAATACAAGATGAAGACAGTTGTGGGCATAAATTTACATACTACTCTCAGTACCTGACATCAAGTAACTAAAATATATATAACAGAAAGGAGGAATTTAATGAAGATGATTGAATTGAAAGGTGGGAGCTGACCTTTGTAGCAGTGTGAATAATGTTGGCCATGTTTTAAAAGACCAACCCTAGATTGATGCTTGTGGTATAAATGTTAAATTGTGTATAAATATATATATATGGTTGAATTACAATTGCAATTTTAAAAACTAAACCACTGAAAACATACAAAAGCTGCTGAAAGAAAATGTACCAAAATGTTAACATGTAGTGTGTTCAGAAAGAGTGGAAATTAAGTATTTAAAATTTTACTTTCCACTTTCTCTTCCAAATGTTCTTCAGTGATCATATCATATTCTAATGACTATGTAAACACAATTGGAAAAAAACAAACTGTAAGACCATCCCCACAGCATAGGATTGATAATTTCCAAGATTTGGGTAAAATTTTAAAAACAAAAGCAGCAAAGGGAGTCCCAGCAGGCTCCACCCAGCATGGGCCTCTTGGCCGGGGCCCTCCTGTTCACTCCCTCCTTGAAACCCTCTGCTTCTTTGCCCTGAGGCACTGTGTTTCCCCAACCCATCTCTTCTACCGTGCCTTTCAACCCTTCCGCCCTCTACTGACAGCTCAAGCATGGCTACCCCAAGACAGATCCCAGTCTTTCCCCCTCTGCCCACACCCCTGGTGACCTCACCTACTCTTTTTATTTTAAAATTACTTATTTGGCAGTGCCAGGTCTTTGACCTTCTGTTGTGGCATGTGAGATCTAGTTCCCTGACCAGGGATTGAACCCGGGCCCCCTGTCTTGTGGGCTCAGGGCCTTAGCCACGGGACAGCTAGGGAAGTCCCCTCACCTATTCTTGTTAGAGATGTGTAGCTCCCCTCCATATGCCAAGGACTCCTAAATTCACCTCTAGCTCCAAATTCATCAAAGTTCCAAGTACATCAACCTACAGACTGGATGTCACACTATATGTGGAGGTCAGGTGTGGTGGACATGACTTCAGAGGAAACTGCCATTGAAGCCCCTCTGAACACATGACAATGCGGGGCAGGACTGATTGAGTGTGAAGCAGGGATATCCCAAGGGGTGGTCGTGAGAGCATTTCATCATCCAATCAGATGTAGGTTTCATGACAGAATAAATCATCATCGTGAGCAAGGCCCATTTGAAAACAAAACCTATGGTTCTGATTTATAGGACTATGAATATGTTATTGCAGTATTCAAGAAAAACAACAGTCGAATTGTAAAAACTAGGTCCAGGCTCCCCTGTCCCTTGGAATGCTCACCCGGGGCCCCTCAGATCCCTTTCTGCTCACCACACACATCTAGCCGCCAGTTCAGTGCATAGACCTTGATCTAGCACCAAGATTTGCTGGGCAGTGGTTTCTGGTCTGGCCTCCTGACTTTTCAAGACGGAGTAGAAAGTCTGTAAATAGCCTAGTCTTTAATCTACTGGCAAAGGGAGTGAGATGAGATCAGGTTGTGAGCCCACTGATGTGGTATGGTAATTTAAAGGTACAGTGTCTTTTGAAAATGACCAAAATAAACTTAAGTACTAATTCTAACCATACATGCTTATCAATTTCAGCTCTAAGTACATACTCTCATTGAAAAGTAAATGACTTTAAGAGAGCTTTCTAAAATTGTTCCATATAATTTCTCTTGCATTCCTAGGTCTAGATTGCTATCCAGTTACCGTTTTATTCTGAAAGGCAAAGATGCACGGGATCCCTCTTTAGAAAGGGGGTTACATGAAATACTATGCAGCTACCTAGTTTGGAGAAGAGAAGTCATCTCTAGGGAATCATTTCATGTCTGACTCTTTGGGGCCCCATGGACTGTAGCCTGCCAGGCTCCTCTGTCCATGGGATTTCCCAGGCAAGGATCCTGGAGGGAGTTGCCATTTCCTTCTCCAGGGGATCTTCCCGATTCAGAGGTCAACCCCTGTCTCCTGCATTGGCAGGTGGATTCTTTACCACTAGCGCCACCTGAGAAGCCCTTTCTAATTCACAAACTCTTCTTAATCATGAAAAGAATTATGTCTACCATAAAATACTGTTATAGAGTCATATTTGCTCATATAAAGTGCCTTATACAGTGTCTGTCTTGAAGCAGGAGCTCTGTGAAAAGCAGTTACTATTCTCATATTAGTGGCTTGCAGCCTCCCTGCCCTAGCCCATGCACACGATGGAGGGGAGTCCCAGTTACCCCAGTTTCCCCAAGTACAGCTCGACCTCCACATCTTTTCCCTTCCTACTCTAGAACCATCAGTAGGCACATGATTGAAATGGAAGTGATGATAGGAAAAGCTCCTAGAATGTCTGCCTGTTTGTTTTTTAGGTATTGGGTTGGCCAAAAAGTTTGTTCAGGTTTTTCCAGAAGATGGTATGAAAACCCAAACGAACTTTTTGGCCAACCCAATAAGATAGTTTCGAACTTTATTACTTTGATCATCAGTAACAAATTGGTAGTGCTTCCCTGGTGGCTCAGTGGTGAAGAATCTGCCTGGCAGTGCAGGAGGCGTGGGTTTGATCCTTGATCCATTGAGATCTCACATGCAACAGGACAACTAAGACCATGTGCCGCCACTCCTGAGCCGGTGCTCTAGAGCCCACGAGCCACAGCAAGAGAAGCCACCACACCGAGATGCCCACACGCTGCCACTAGAGTCACTCCTGCTCACTCCAGCTAGAGAAAGCCCATGAGCAGCAGTGGAGACCCAGCACAGTCAAAAATAAACAAACCTTAAAAAAAACCCAAAAAACCAGTTGCTTAAGGAAAAAAAAAAAAAAACTCAGGATGCATCAGTGTTTAAAAGATAAGTCCCAATTATTTGAGAATCTAGTTTCTCAGAACCAGCTATAATATAACTTCCCTGGGGATCAGAAGCCCTAACATCCACCCCCCCATCCATCCATCATGTGAGACCTGGTGTTCTGTCTCCTTGCCCCAACCAGACTCTCAAGCCACTGGGTGTCTAGGGCCACATTTCTTACTCCCCTAAACCTTGTTCTCTCCCCCATGGCATGTTTCCTGGTCTTTAACTGACAATTAATAAATATTTCATGAATAAAGGCATCTGAAATCTGGCCCCACTTTTGCACCTCCTTGCACTGGGACTGGCAAATGTGTGTTATGAGCCAAAATCAGGTCAGGTGACCTGGCTTCCAGCAATAATGTACTCGGAAGACAAGTGATTAAATAATGCATGTCTACCCACTTGACACGACATTCTGCAGCCAGTGGAAATGATGCTCTTGAAGATGCAAAGGCCACACAGAGTTGCATCTAACATTAACTGAATAAATAGACCATAAAGAGAATTCCCAGGTCCAGCTACCACACACATGGGTGCAGATCGAAGGGGAAAACCTAACAGAATTTGTTGCTCTGAGACAGGCACAATTCCGCAGGACATATTTTCAAATTCTCTTCTGTAATGTTTGGTTTTCATGCTGAACAGTAGGGGTGATAAGGGGGAAAGGCCCCCAAGGTTGGAAATTAACCCAGGGCTTCTACATAGGCACATGGACAAACTCAGTGTGTGAACTCAAAATGAAAGCTAAGGAGCTGAACCAGGGAAAGGAGGGTAAGCCAGAGTCCATTCAGGAGTGAAACGTAGACTTGACCCAAAACAGCTGTCATGTTCAGAGTCCGGATTAACCCTCCTCTCAGTTTACTGACATCTATGAAATTGATTCTCGCAACAGAATCACAGCCCGTGGCCCTGGCATTGCAGTCGATAAAAAGCGTGACTGGGGAGGCAGAAGAAAGCAGCTGCTCCAAATATTTGCAGAGGGACACTGTAGTGGGCTTTGCTGAGGTTTACGTGTTCTCTCTGGGAAATGTTCCTGTGCATTCCCAGAAAGTAAAAGAAAGGGAGAGAGGGGGAAGGGGAAAGTGGGAGGTAGCATTATGTGGGTAGAGGAACTGGCAGGAAGGGCAGGAGAGCAAGTATTATCTCCTCTCACAATCACCCTGGAAGCCTGGCCCCACTTTAAATTCCTTTCCTCACTGCAAACCCAGAAATTACTCCACTCTCCTCAGATGAGGGGCTCTGTAGTAAAGAATCTGCCTCCCAAGCAGGAGACCTGTGTTTGATCCCTAGGTTGGGAAGATCCTCTGGAGAAGGAAATGGCTACCCACTCCAGTATTCTTGCCTGGAGAATTTCATGGACAGAGGAGCCTGACAGGCTACAATCCATGGGGTCGCAAAAGAGTTAGACACAACTTAGAGACTAAACAACTTCAGATGGGCCTGACCGTTTGGTCTAGGAAGAGCTTCCTCCCTCGGTCCTCAAGTTCTTCGTTTGGAAAAAGAACTGGGAAGGGCACAGCCCAAGGGGCTGGTAGAGACTCATGTTGACAAGGAGAACTGGGACAGGCTTGTGTCAGCCTACAGCTCTGCTAATCCCCAACCAGGCTGCAGTTGATCAGGCTTCACTGCAGGCCAGGAAGGAAGGGGCAATCACATGAGCACCAAGCTCCCGCTGAGAGCAGAAATGACGGTTCTCCTGGACTCAGTGTTGTAGCCCCGAGGCCCAGCATTCCTCAGCCCACCCAGACCCTTCCCAGGAAATCCAGTTGGGCACCAAGGTTGCCAGAGCAGTCAGAGTTCCCTGGTCCCCAGACACAGAGGCTGGTGGAGTTTTTAGAACAACCATGCTCCTGGACAGAGCATGAACCTGCCTGCATGTGGTTCTGAATGGTTGGTACCTGGCTCTGTAAGTGAAAGTTCAAGTGTTAGTTCAACTCTTTGTGACCCCAAGGAACCCATCAGTCTCTTGTGTCCATGGGATTCTCGAGGTAAGAATACTGGAGTGGGTTGTCATTTCCTTCTCCAGAGGATCTTCCCAACCCAGAGATAGAACCTGGGTTCTATCTCTTCTATCACATTGTAAGCAGAGTCTTTACCATCTGAGCCCCTATTACACTGAGCTTCACCCCAAAAGTGCAGGGTCTGGCAGGCAGATTGGACTGAACCTACTACGTCCAGCAGTAAAGCAGACCGCCTTGGCTTTGCCACAGAGGAGCCCAGATTTCCAATAACACAGCTCTTAGCTTCCTTATACCCTAGCCTCGGGGCACCTTGTGGGCCAGGACCAACTCTAGATCCATAACTCTGCAGGAGCCTAGACCCTCTCCCATGTCTGCCTCATCTTCGGCACCTGTTTTGCAGCCATCACAGAGGGATCACCTCTCATGGGGCAGCCAAGTTTGGGCACATCATTGAGGCTCCCCTGGCTGGAGCAGGCTAGCCTGCTCTGACTGTCCACTGGGATTTCTGACCTCACTGTAGTTCCCAGAATCAAGAGCCTGACTGATCACGGCCTGCTCTGGGTGATTTGTACATAGCACTGTGGCCACCTGTGTCCTCATCTGACCCTCTCCAGCCCCTAGTCCAGGCTCAAGCACAGATGGAAGGTTCCAGGGTGTGGGAACCTCAGGGAGATCTTGTAAACTTCCCAAACACTGCTTCTTCTCCTTCCATGATCAGAACACGGAAGGAGTTGGATGTCCCAAGTCTCAGCATCACACCCTGGGAAGGCCCTTTACTCCCTGTACCTAGTCCTGCGATCAACCTCCTGCCCTTTTGGTCCAGAAGTCCAGGCTCAAGGCAGCATGAGGACAAAGGGTAAATCCATCCCAGCCCTTGAAGGCCCATGGCAAGGACGCCCCTCTGAAGCAAGTTGCTCAGGCCCTTCTGGCGTTGCATTACTACTCCCACATCTGCAGGGTGCAGCAGAAGCGGGTGGAGGGGCATATTCAGTTTGCAAAACCAAAAGCGGAGTGGCCGAGGCAGCCCGTAAGGCTGTCCTATACAGTGTTGCCTCTGATGCCTTGTCAGGGATCTTCCCAAGTCTTTCCGATCACAGGCAGTTTATTGCCCTCGGCTTCCAATATTTTTTCCCACGGGCAATGCTTGGGCAAAGCTTCTAGGGCAATGTTCACAGAAGCAAAGGGCCTTTGAATTAGAAAATCACAGGCCATCAGCCACTGTAAGTGGAGCCAAGTGAGTTTGTCTCCACGGTGATGTTTATTTTCCAGCCCCCAGGATGAGGCACAGGCTGCTTGGATGCTCCAAAGCAAACAAAGGAAAAGGATGTGGAAGGCGGTGCACACAGCTCACAGGAAGTCTAGGGCACCTGGCAGAGGGACAGGAAACTGCTTCCCCTCGGGGCAGAACCACTAGCTGACACTGAGAAGACTTCTTTCCTTCGCATTCATGGGGCGTTAGCTCAGAGAACAAGGGACTGGGTCCTCGGGTGAACTCATCTGATACCTGCCTCCACTCTCCAAGCCCCTCCTTTCGCCTCTCCCTGCCCACTCCTCCCTCCCTCCTTTCCATGATTTAATGTCTCAGCTCCCACGTCTAGAGGTGACTGCAGAGGCCTCACCCACTGAGGCCCGAGCTCACGGCAGGCCAGCTTGGGCCCCAGCCATTTTCAATTCCCTGTCCTGTTCCTATGACCCAAATGCACGAGTTGCACAGATCCTGATCTAGTGTCATCCTGCTGGTTTCTGCCCACAGCCCTCGGTGAGTATTAGTCCAGCACAGTAGCCACTAGCCACATATGGCTATTTAGCTTAAGTTAAAAACTCAGGGGACTTCCCTGGTGGTACAGTGGGTAAGAATCCACATGCCAATGTAAGAGACACAGGTTTGGTCTCTGGTCTGGGAGGATTCCACAGGCCACAGAGTAACTAAGCCCATGTGCCACAACTACTGAACCGACGCTCCAGATCCCGCCAGCTACAGCTACTGAAACCTGTGCCCCCAGAGCCCGTGCTCCACAACGAGAGAGGCACTGCAGTGAGAATCCCATGCGCTGCAACACAGAGTAGCCTCTGTTCATGGCAACGAGAGAAAGCCCATGTGCAGCAACAAAGACCCAGCGCAACCAAAAACAAATAAATAAATAAAAATTTCTAATGCAATTTTTCAGTCACATTTCACGTTCCCTATAGCCATGTGTGGCTAGTGGCTGCCGAGGTGGATAGCCCAGACACAGAACACTTGCATCATCACAGAAAGCTCTATCGGACAGTGCTGCCAAGGGCCTCAGGATATCTTAGGGGCCTCTTTCACTAAATGTGTTCCCAGTTCTTCCCAGCTCTTCCCTGCCACCTGCAAGTCTGACAACCAGAGAGAAGGAAAAAGGCCATCTTGTTGGAATCAGACAGACTGAGTTTAAATCTCTGAAACTTGGGAGCTGAGAGACTGTCAGTATCTATGAAATGGTAAAAATCATGGACCTAAGCAGATTGATGGGAGGATTGAATGAGCATGTTTAAAGCACCTGGCAGAGGGAAGTTTTCAAATGTATTGTTGTTGTTCTTATTAATAAGGCGGAGAACATCACAGGGCCAAGGCCCAAGTCTGGCTGGTGGATGTAAACGCAGGCACAGTCACAACTGGGAAGCAAGGGCCGTGCCAGGAAGAGTCTCGAGGAGTGTAGATCTGTCTCTCGGCCTCTCAGGGATATTTCTATGTGGGGTGCTATTTCCTCACTGGATTGATTTTATATCAGTTGTTAGGAGCTTTTCATTGTTGCAAGTTTTCTGAAGGCTGTCTCTCCCTCGGACACTCAGCAGCTGCCACTGGAAATGCCAGCAGTGAGTCACTTCTGTAAGAGTCGTGGTGAGCTGCTGGGCCAGCTGGCTATCGAGGCAGCCATGGGGAAAGCCAGGGAACTTCCTGGTCTGATCATGAACTGCTTATCAGTTTGACCTTGGCTAACCTGCCCACTGTTCCCTCTTCCCCCAGTGCCCTGTCCCCATGCTGACAGGGTTGTTGTAGACCAAATGAGGTTATCGAGTCAACATTCATTTCCTTGTGGGTGCACCTATGTCTGGCCCCCCTGGAACCTGGTTCTGTATGAAACTTTAGACACTCAGCACACATGTTGCCTGAATGGCTGATCATAGCAAAATCCTGTTCAGAACTATGCTGTGCACTTTGCAAAAATGGGGCAGGATGATTAGTGCAATAGATAAGAGAGCCTAAAATAGACCCTCTTTTATTTTTAACTTTGTTCTACTCTCTGAACTCTAAAGATTTTCCTTAGAAAAATCCGGTCCATGGTCAGTACCAGGGGTCCCCATTCCTTTTTTGGTCAAACCCACCCCCCTTAGCACTCCTCTGGGCACCCCCAAGTGCCAAGTTCTGTGCTGGTGGTACATCATCAACCTCAGGGACACACGTGCAGTTGCCTTCTTTGCAGCATAGGACAAGAGAGGAGGGGCTGGCACCCCCAGGTGCGTCCCTTCTGGGTTGTGTGCATTGCCCTCACTCAGCAGGGCTGCCTGTTCTCCAAATCCCTGCCACTGGGCACTAGCCGGGGGTGGGCCTGGTCCAAACATTTTGTCTAGTATCCACCAGCCTCCCAGCATAGAGGAAGTCTTCCCACAGCTCCAACAATCCAAAGAGCTTAGGATCTGCCACTTCTCACAGGGCCTTCAGCTTCCTGCCTCTGTCCACCCAGACTTTTGTTATGCCTTCTTCCCATCCTAGATCTGCTCCAGTGGCCTTAGGGGCCTCCCCTTGTTCCCCCGGCATCCAGCTGAGTTTCCTCTCATTCCTGCCATGTCCCCCAGATCCAGAGGTCCTCTTGGGGGAGATGAGGAAGCTGGTCTGTCCCTCCCCACTGGGGGAAACCCAGCCACTGACTCTTCACATGGAGTCTTTGAACCTTATGGCTGGAAGACACCCTCTTGGCCTGCAGGGCTCCTGCCTATACCACATCGTTGTTGTTGTTCAGTTGCTAAGTAGTGTACGACTCTGATCCCACTGGCTGCAGCACTCCAGGCTTCCGTCTTTCACTATATCCCAGAGTTTGCTCAAACTCATGCCCATTGTCTTGGTGATGCCATCCAACCATCTCATCCTCTGTCATCCCCTTCTCCTGCCCTCAACCTTTTCCAGCCTCAGGGTCTTTTCCAATGAGTCAGCTCTTCGCATCAGGTGGCCAAAGTACTGAAGTTTCAGCTTCAGGATCAGTCCTTCCAATGAATATTGAGGATTGATTTCCTTTAGGATTGGCTGGTTTGATTTTCTTGCAGTCCAAGGGACTTTGAAGAGTCTTCTCCAGCACCACAGTTTGAAAGCATCAGTTCTTTGGTGCTCAGCCTTCTTTATGGTCCAACTCTCACATCCATACACAAACCATCCTACTTCTTTACAATAGAGGAGGTCTCCCTCATCAGTTCCAGCCTTGACTGTGGGCCACCTCTAGTGATATCCATGAGTATTATCCTTTTGTTCCGTGTGCTGAGAATCTACAACCAAGAGTCTAAAGCCAGAATTTCTGATTCTGCCCCTTCTAAGCCTATTATTGTTTGATGATGTGGGGGTGGTATGCCATGATGGACAGCATTCTATCAGTTGAAGCCCAGGCCTCTCTTCCACCCTGTCTTGTGAGATTTCTGTACCTTTCATTGGGGACTGTTTTTTTAAGGATCTCTTCTGGTTTACAATAGAGTCACCAAGGCCACAGTTTTGCAGGAGAACTACATAGCATCTATTGAGCTTTTGGGTGCCTGGCACAGTGCTAAAACATTCTGTGAGAATTTTCTCATTTCTTCCTCTCACCCATCTTATAGATGAGAGAACTGGGGTTCAGAAGTGAAGTTACTTTACCCAGTCATGGCGCACTTAGGTCCAACCCTACTTCCATGATGCCACACACCCCTGGCACCCACCACCAATGCTCTCCACATAGTGTCCAGGAGTCACAAGGGTCTCCAGAGAGCCTACTCCCCTGCAGCCCCCATGACACCACCTGGAAGGGTGAGCGAAGTGGGCAGTAGAGCAGGGCTGATGCCCTGTAGGAAGGTGCAAGATTCAAAGCCTCCAGACAGCATCTGCAGGACAGTGATACTATGTCATGTACACACAGAGTCGCTCTAGTGGTATAAGGACATGGCAGCGCTCCCGGCCAAACAGAGGGATCAGAGGAGACAAGTTGTCCCAGTGGCAGAACGGGAGGGCGGTGATCACCCCTTGGCCCTGGGGACCGACCTGCCGTGCTTCTGTGTGTGCTGGCCCAGCGTCTCCCCACCACCTCAAACCCACACCTGAATCCCTGAAGGGTGAAGCCAGGGCTCTGCAGGGGTTTCCTCTGATGGAGCAAAGGGAAGGGCTAATAAGAAAGGCAACATCTGGAGAAGGTGGAACCAGATCATCTGACTTTGTGCAGGAAGGGCCTGCCTCCCTTTGAGCAGGAGTGCTCCCCAGTCCCTGCTCACCTTGACCTCTTACCCTCATGCTTTTGGCCATGTCCACCCCAGTGTGGGCTGCCCCACCCTCTACTGAGGCCTCTGGATGGTCCCTCTTTCCAACGCCACTGAACAGCAGCCCCCACTCAGGCCCTGCTGGGCTCCAGGGCCGCCCACGCCAGCTTCCATGACTTGCTGCATCTGTCAGCCTGTTCCTCCATGCTCAGGGCTCCCCAAGGCCTGGAACAGGGCCAAGCTCAAAAATATCTGATAGCAGGTAAACCGTGGGGTGGGCCAAGGCCCCCCGTCCAGGCCTGAAGCAGAGGTATCCCAGGACAAGTTTGGAGCCCTGCCAGGTGTGGTCACAGAGCAGGCCTGAACAAGATGTTCTTCAAGCTCCCTGCTGTGTTATAAGGAGGCCAGAAAAGCTCAGTCAAGATTCTGGTTCTGAGGACTTCCATGGGGGTCCAGTGGCTGACTCCACACTCCCAGTGCAGGGGGCTCAGGCTCAATCTCTGCTCAGGTAACTAGATCTCACATGCCACAACTAAAGATCCCTCATGCTGCAACCAACGCCTGAATAAATTAAAAAAAAATCCTGGTTCTGACAACTAACTTGACCCAAACACATCACCTCTCTGAGCCTCAGTTTCCTCAACTGCAAGATGGGACAATACCAGTTCCATCAATGAACTCTTAACTTTGCAAACAACCACAAACCAACCCCCCCCACCCCAGGACAGTGTGAATGTGATCAATCATAACCAAAGCCCTATAAACCAGGGCAGGTCCACGAATATGTACAACAGTAAAAGAAACTTCCTTGTCAAGGAGAATCTGACACTTTAAGCTGGAAAGGGACCTCAGAAATCCTAACTGTAACCCCCTCACTTTGATGAAGAACCAGTGTGGCTCCACCCAGGCGCTCCCAACTCTGCCTCCCTCTCTGTGCCAGATTAGCCCACAGGAGGCAGAGATTCACTCTTCTCTCCCTGGGGGTTAAACTGAGGGGAAGCAATCTGCCTTCATCTCAGATCTGTGCCTCAGGGGACGTTGTCCCCACCCTTCTCTGCAGATCTTTGGCATCATCCACCTATGGCAGAGACCCCCAGTAGCAACCGGAACTCCTCCACACTGCTTCTCCCCTTGCCGGGCACTTCAAGCCACTGGGGCTCATACTTCTGTGACAATGGCGAAATTCTCGTTTTCCTCCTCCGAGTACCTTCCTATCTTCTGTCGCCCACACTCTTCCGGCCCATTTCCAGGGGGCTCATCCCTCTGTCTTGCCCAGGTCCCAGCTCAAATGAGGGCCAGGCCTGGCACCCATGGCTTCCCCCATTCTGGGCAAGGAAAGAGGCTGATTGTGATTTTGTGTCGGCCTGGGCAGAATCCAAACAAACCTCTTCTCTTGCCCAGATTAAACGATACCTCCTACTGGGAACTTCTGATGTAGTTGGACGATGCTGAGGAATTTATTATCTCACAGTTTCAGAGGTCAGAAACCTGAAATAAGCTTCTCTGGGCCCAAACCAGTGTCAGCTGTTTGTCGCTCCTTCTGGAAGCTCCAGGGGAGAATCCATTTCCTTGCTTTTCCTAACTTCTAGGGACTGCCTATATTCCTTGGCTGATGGTGCCCTCCTACATCTTTAAAATACATCACTTCTGCTTTTATCTGCCTGTCTCCTTCTGCCACCTTTGGCGTTACCACTTCCTCTTACAAGGACTGTTGTTAATTACATCGGGCTCCCTGGATAATGCAGGGTAATCTCTCCAGGTGAAAATCCTTGACTTAATCACATCTGCAGAGTTTCCTCTACCACGTAAGGTAACGCAGTCACAGGTTTCAAGGATGAGGGCATGAGCACCTTTCAGGGGCCACCACTCAGCCCAGGTAGGCAGGTCACTTAGCCCCTGAGCCTTGGTTTCATCAGGTGGGTGAACAAATTCCCACCCCCAGACTCACGTGAGTCAATTCAGAGGTGGCCTGGCATGTCCATGCCCCAGGAGTGGAGGCTGAGTGCTCAGTGCTGGGCCTCAATCCCTGGCCAAGCCAGAAAGGATGGTGCCTGGGAGATGGGAGGGGACAGCAAGGGGTTTGGGTCTGGTTGCTCCCTCTGACATGACTTCACTGGGGAAGCTGGGGGAGCCCATCTGCACTAACAATGCCAAGTGGTCACAAGTTCCCTGAGCCCAGTGCTGGACACGGAGGGCAACTGCCCAGTGGAGTGGATTTGATAGCCCAGAGGGGCGTCTAGGGATCCTCCTCCTTTCTCATGCTGCCCCAGGTAGTCACGAAGTCCTGTCAACCTCCCCTCTACTGACATGTACACACTGCTATATTTAAAATGGATAACCAACAGGGACCTACTGTATAGCACAGGGAACTCTGTTCAATGTTATGTGGTAGCCCGAATGGGAAGGGAGTCTGGGGGACAATGGATACATGTATATGTATGGCTGAGTCTTTCTGCTGTCCACCTGAAACTGTCACTGTTAATTGGCTATACTCCATTATAAAATAAAAAGTTAAAAATCTCTCTAAAGGCCTCTCAAGCTCCTTCCCTCCACTGACACAGCCCACTAGAGTCCCATCCCTGCTCCCCTGGCTCATCACCATGGCCTCCTCTTGGCCCTACGGCCTCTGGCCTCCCCCTCCCTCACCTCCCACACGTATCTCCCTGAACCGTCATCTCAAAGCATAAATCTGACCCTGCCCCTCCCTTTTGTTGTTCCCCCACATCCTTGGGTAGAAATCCAAGCTTTCTACCCTGAGTTACGTGGTCCCTTCCCACCTCCCCACCGGCTCTGGATGTCAGAGCCACAGTAGGCAAGTGGCAGACATGTGAGGGTAGAACCAGGAGTGGAGGGTGAGGGGCGCTGCAGAGGTGGTGCAGGGCCAGGCCTGACCTAAAGGCCCCAGGTATAGGCACAGTGGGTTTCAACATGCTGGAAGGTGCCAGCCGTGGGCTACATTGGCTCCCCGTTAACTGAGGTGAGCCAGGGGGTGGGTACCAGGTAGCACCCAGCCAGGGAGCTCTTGGCCTGGACCTAACTTAAATGGGAAATGGCTTCTGAGTACTGGCTATTATTCTGAAGTCTGGAAGAACAAGCAGGAAGTCTTTTCTCTGCAAATGATTCTGGTCAAACCCCAGGGATGAGGAATGCCCACTGGGGCCTGGCCAGGCTGAAGGCCAGAGCTTGCTAGGGGAGAGACTTGGTGTCTTCTTGCATCAGCTAAAGACATGGAGAGTGAATCCAGGGCCCCCGCATACCTGAGCCGCAGCCATGAAGCTTAATTAATGCTTGCAAAGTACTCTGAGGCCTTGGCTGAGAGGCCTCCCATGAATGCAGAATGTCCTTATTAATCACTGCCGCAGCGCCAAGTGGGATGGCCAGGGGGGCAGCTGCCTCCATGCCCAGAACAATGGACTCAGCAGAGCAGTTAAATTGTGATTCTGAAGAGCGGTCCTGATCAGCTGGCTCAAAAGCAGCTCAGCCAGGGAAGGCAGGCCTGTGTGGGCGCCGCTTAACTCACCTGGCTGTTATCTCCATGCATTAAGTAGAAGCAGTAGAACCTCCTATCCAGCTGGGCGGGGATCACGGTGAAGCGCCACTTATCCCAGTAACCAGGCTGTACAGCTTTGTAAGGGTGAGACCAGCTCTGTACCAGGCTGGGTATCTTTGGGCAAGTCCATCAACCTCTCTGAGCCTCAGTTTCCTCATCTATAAGGAGTAATAATAATAATAATAATATCTTCTCCCTTATAGGATTGTGAGATTCAAATGATATAGTACATGAAAAGGCCTTGTGCCTACAGCAATGATATCAATAAAATAAGAAGAGCCATAGCTGGTAAGGACACTATCACGTGTCAGGCACCCATCTAAACACATACTATAATTGGCACTGAGCCCCATTTTATAGATGAGGGAGCCGGGCACAAGGAAGTCAAGCAACCTCCAGTTTCCCACGGCCAGTGAGAGGTGGAGCCGGCCTTCAGACCCAGGCAGTCTGACTTCAAAGTGTGTTCTTTCTCTGACGCTCTGCTGCCTTTATCATTGTTGTCATTATCCTTGTTTGAGGAATAAGGCTGTGTGCTTCATCACCACCACCACCACCACCGTCATCATTGCTCGGGGTAAATGCACCAGCCAGTGCTTAGAAACTGGAACCTGAGGCATCTGCTATGTTGAGCATGGGGGAGGGACCCTGGTCATCTCTGACCCTCTACCTGCCATGGGAAGGGAAGAAATTTATTGAGATGGAGGTGAAGTATGTGGGTTTTCTCACTCATCAAAATTCTGGAGGTGCAAGGAAATGTGTAGGTAACAGGTTTTTAAGAAAAAAAAGTCAATAGATGCTAAAATGAAGCCCTGCCCCACCTGCTTCCTCAGGCTGTGCACTGAGGAGGACAGACAAGGGGCTGCCTGTGTGTGATAGAGTAGGACGTCCCTGGTTCCCCAGGCATCAACTGTCCCTCTGCACTGACTGATCCCAGAAAGGAAGGCTCTTGAAGCCTGACCCGAAGGGTCGTCAACCCTCAGCCTCTCCCCTTCTCACTAGTGGCCACAGCACCTCAGCAGCAGCTCCTCCCAGATTCACCTGGCCCCTCTCAAGCCAGCCTCAGGGGTGTGGCCTGCTAGCCCTCACCCTTCCAGGAGTAAATGCCCAGCCAGGTACTTGCTAGGCCCCAGCCTCCCCCTACTTCTTTGATCCTCTCCCCCTTCCTGAGGTCTGCTCCTACAAAAAGACCAACCGGGGCTTCCTCTGTGCCCACCCACTCTCCATCCTGCCCTCACACCATCCCCGTGTCCTCCCTAAGAGGATGCACCCAGGAGGCCTGTCCTAGACCTGCCTGCAGGTGGTTCCTGCTCCATACACCTCACCCCCAAGAAAAACTAGCATCTCCAGTTTCACACCCAGTTCTGGATGAGCTCCAGGCCAAGGGTCAGGTCCGTGTGGCTTTTACAAGGGGAAGAGTCAGGGACCTGTTGACCTTGGGGACAAATAAAAGATTTTCCCAAGCCACCACCCTCTTGAAATGGGCTTTTCTGTACCAATACAGGTTCCAAACTGGTTTGCAAGATGAATGAGTGGCACGCAGGGAGTGAGGGTAGACTACAAAATGCTTAGAAACCCTCCTAAGCTGGCTGGGGGAGGGGAATGGGGTGGGGATGTTATTCTTCACCTTTTCCACTTGCCTTTTGGGGAACGTGTCCCTGCAGGAAAATAAGTCTCTCACCTGAGGGAAGATCTCAGCTTTAAAAAATTTAGTGCAATTTTTTTTTATATCAAGCAGTTATATTTAAAGTATTCAAAAGCCTAGATTTACATCGTCTTGGTTAAATTACTCATCACCAATCTCTCATCTACAACCTTTTTTTTTTCATTTTTTGAAGGTTCAGTTTACATGAAGAGGTTCTAGTTTTTCTCCAGTCAAGTATGTGCTCATTTATATCGTGAGTGTTTTAATTGTATATCCACCTGCCTGGATAAACAATCTGTGAACATCTCCACTGGCCCTGCTACTGGTCCACACAATCTGCTGGGAGCTGTGAATGCCTGGGTGGGCATCCTTCCACAAGAAAGTGTAAACTCAAGGGCCCAGAAATGCATCTTGGTTAACAGCCAGCATGTGACAGGGTGTAATGAAGGAGATCAGACTACCTGGAGGACAGGTTTGCAAGAGAAACACAATTTCATTTTAAAAGTGTTAATTGATGTGTATTAGCCATGTGTTTACTGTATGTATCTTCAAAATAACCTAGTGATACAGGCATCAGGCCCACTCTCTGGCTGAAGAAACTATGGTTCAGAGAAGTTGTGACTTGGCAAATGTCCCACCTGATAATCAGCAGCCAGGTCTGTCTGACAACACCACCCTAAGGCTTTGTGTATGTGCTTACTCATTTATACCCCACCTCGTTCCAAACAGACATGAAGGCAACTCTGAGAGAGTTGCATGATACGGCAAAGCAACCCAAATAACAATACTGAGGAAGGTGTGTTAAGGGAACTCAGAAGGTACCAGGGTGTCTTGCAGCACACGCAATGGGCTCCAAGCTTCCTGCAGCCAAAGCAGAGAAAGCCCGATCGTGAGCCCAGTTGTTGGTGTTGGTGGCATAGCTACAAATCAAAGACAGACGAGGTCTTCCCTGGTGGCTCAGTGGTAAAGAATCTTGGGTTCAATCCCTGGTGTGGGAAGATCTCACATGCCTCAGAGCAACTAAGGCCATGAGCCACAGCTGTACAGCCTGTGCTCTAGAGCCTCGGAACCCCAACTACAGAGTCCATGAGCTCCAACTACAGAAGCCCGGCACCCTGGAGCCCATGCTCCTCAACGAGAGAAGCCACTGCAGTGAGAAGCCTGACACCAGCAACTAGAGAGGAGCCCTCGCTCCCTGCAGCTAGAGAAAAGCTTAGGACAGCAACAAAGAACCAGCACAGCCTAAATAATTTTTCTTTTTTTTTAAAAAGCCCAGACCAAGGGCCCAAAAGCAGCACAATTTTTTCTGACTTCTAGTCCAAAACCAACCTCTAGTCCCAAGCAACCTCTTAGGAAGGCTTGAGTGTAAGAACAGAACACCAGAGATGCCTCAGCAGCCCTGACACAGCATGGCCAGGCAGGCGGCTCTGGATTGAGAGTTTGAGGGGGCGGTGCGTGCTGGGTCAGCCCTGCCTCTCTCTGAGCTCAGCCACAACAGCTCTCTTAGACTGGGTTCCCCGAGTTGTGTGCAGACTTGACAGAGAGTGCAAGGAAGAAAAAAAGGCAGGACTGCGCAGAGGGAGAAACTGAGCCTGAATGCCGTTGCACCTGAGATCTCTACAGTTCTCCAGGGAACTCAGGAACTGAGATGGCCCCTCAGAGTTGTCCCAAACTGTGGCCTAAGGGCCTGGGCTTGGAGCCTCCTCCCCCTCAGCTGGTCAAGGCCACAGGCCAACCTCTGGGAAGGGGCTTAACCTTGAGAGATGTAAGTCACCTCCCCCGAGGGCAATTCCAGGAAGGGACGTAGCTGTGAGACAGTCCCAGCTCCATCTAGGTGACGGTGGTGCCAACCCTGAAGACTTGGCTAGGCAGACCCCACAGCAGCCACTGCACAAAGTCCCTGGGTACAGCCTTCGTGACTGAGTGCCCCAGCACTCCATAGGGAGCTCTCCCGCCACAGAGCTCTTGGGGGAGACTGACACATCCTCCAAAGACAGAGGCCTCTCACCTGGGCTTGGACAAAGCGGACCCTGGGACCAGCCAAGGTGTCCCGGGAATACAGCATTGGCTGTGCTCTGACACACCAAGCAGACAATGCTGGAGCCCCTGGGGCTGCTCGGGTTACGTGGGCAGCAATTAACTTCAGCCTGGAAACTGCTTAACGCCCACCAAAGGTACACCTACCTACACATACGCAACTTCAAAAAGTAAAGGTCCATCAAGCACCCGCCTTTAGCAGTATTATTGTTTCCTGGTGAACTTGCCAAAGTAAACTATTTGCTAAGCATATGAGGAGGAGGCAGGGTGAGTTGGGTGGTGCCGGTGAGAGGAAACCTGCCAGGGCTGGGAGAAGGCAACAATGGCCTGAGGCTTTGCAGTTTGCTGGTGCCGTGCTGCCTGAGAAAGTCAGGAGGGACTGGGGGCAAACCCTGCTGGGGTGGCTGCAATGATTTGGGAGGCAAGAGTGGGGCGGGAGTGTAGGCCTGGGACAGCTGAGGGTCCGAGACCCCAGGGTGGGGTAGACGAGAAGGGCCTGGCAGGACACAAGGGAGAGATGAGGGTGGGGAGGAGCAAGGCAGAGCGAGAGAAAAGGGTTCAGCTCTGAGCCATGCCCCGTGACACTTTTCCTTCCCAGCGAGGAGTCCTCCCTGATTGGGGTCCAGCAGACAGTGGCTGGCACCTGCCTGATCACCAGGCAAGAAGGCGACAGCAACCTGGAACCTGTCTAATGGAGGTCTGCTCTCGGAGCCCCGCGGAAGGCAGAATCCACAGCTCCATTCAGGTTCCACTTGGTTCTGCCCGGCCTTGCCTAGCTGCCCTTGTGGTGCAGCTGTTGTTGGTTTGAAGCCGATTCAATGAACTCTTTAAATAGCTGCCCTAATGGATAATCAATCATTTCAGAGCTTTAATACTAAATCGGGCTGTTGGACACATCTGGGGGCAAAGCTGCTGTATCCGAGCCAAAAACAGCCCTTTCTCTTTTACTTTGCAAAGCAGAGTGTGTCACATTAAATACCTAATGGCCTAAGACAGGTCCCTGGTGACCTGAAATAAAGCTGAAGAGGTAGATTCTCTCTGAGAGCCTACAAATTACACATGTAATTTGCAGATCTTTTAAAATTAGGCTCTTCATTGAAGAGCCTAAAGGACAGTAAAATAGAACCTCATGTTAATGTTTAATATAAGCATTTGCTATAAACATTTTTAAAGTCAGATTAAAATAATATAAACACAGTAGCCCTGGTTACATTTTAATCTAAATTAAAAAGATCCTGTCAGGGAGATAATTTAAGATGTGGGATAAAGTTTCCACTGAGAGATATCCTGGAAACTCCCAAGGAGCCCACCTTGAATCTTCTCTCCAGGAAAACAGACCATCTGCAGAGCTAGCTGAAACCACAACATGAACCTTAGCATTGCTGGCTGAGCCAAATCCACCTCAATCACCCACAGGTTAACCCAACCAGGAGCCCAGTCTCTAAGGCAACCCTCTCCATGGCCCTGACCCCTGCAGACTCTCATCTCAGGGTTCCCTGGACACCACACTCTCCCAGTCACCCTTCTTTCCACTCCTTAGGTTTCTCCGTGGAGTCTGTTTCCTTAAGCTTGAATGTCCGTCATTCCTGGAGCTTGTCCTGGCCCTCTTTAGGCCTCACCCTATACCCTCCCGGTGAGATCTCGTCCACTCTTTGGCTTCAGTTACTGGCCACCTGTGAGCCGGCCTCATCCACTTTTCCACCTCTCGCTTGACTCTCTCCCTTACTGTGCACGTCTGTGTTCCACGGCACCTCAGTCACCTGGATAACCCTCAGGCACCTCGACTTCTACCTGCATGACTGACTCACGATAAACACCCACATCCACACCACCTCTCCCCTCGTGCTCATCCCATGCTGAGCCTTCACATCTGTGCAAGTGGCCAGGCCTCCTCCTAGGCCCATCTGTCCCTTGCCCTCCATGTCATACCACCCCACCAGCTCTCCAGATTCATCATCTCTGCTTCCCCTGCCACCATGTCCCCGG
Source organism: Redunca redunca (assembly GCA_006410935.1). NCBI lineage: Eukaryota > Metazoa > Chordata > Mammalia > Artiodactyla > Bovidae > Redunca > Redunca redunca. The sequence goes on from SJYQ01032545.1 coordinate 287,269, forward strand.
GTGACTAAGGCGACCGGGTCCTGCTTCCTCTGAGCCTTTCCCCTCCTGCAGCTCGTGTGACCTTTGTAGAGCACAAAGGAGGCATGCCACTCTCTCCAGCTGATGGCTGTGGGATCTGGCTGTGGCCAGCCTCGTCTCCTGCCACACCCCAGTTGGCGGGAGCCGAGAGCCAGCACTCTCCCCTACAGATTCTTCTTCCCCTACCGTTTCTTCTGTTTCTCTGTGTGTGCTCTGTCATGTCCAGCTCTTTGCAACCCCATGGACTGTAGCCCGCCAGTCTCCTCTATCCATGGGATTTCCCAGGCAAGCATACTGGAGTGGGTTGCCATGCCCTCCTCCAGGGGATCTTTTTCCCAACCCAGGAATTGAACCCACATCTCCTGCGTCTCCTGCATTGGCAGGTGGATTCTCTACCACTGCACCACCTGGGTTCCTACGTGGACACAAATCAAGAAACAAAAGTCAGCTTCCATATGTGGGAGCCTCCCACGTCTTGGAGGGTCTGCCACCAGGAAACCTGACTGCCATCTCCCAGATGCCATCAGTCAGGGTGCTAGTGTGGGAGAGACCAGGCTGGGCCTATTTATGAGCAGGGCTGCACAAAATTGACCAGAGATGGGGCCTTAACTTGATAAAGAGGGGACACAGCTGTTCCTTATCTTCCCAAAAAACACCCTTAAAGATCTTCTCCAAGTTTTTAATAAAGAAGAAAGCCAGGATTTTCCTGTCCAGGCTGAATTTTCAAGATACTCTATCATTCCCCCAACACTTGCTCAGCTTCACAAAAGCAGTTAAATTACCAAGTGCCCTTTAAAATGTCCTCGTGATGGGGATCTCTCAGATACTTGTTTATCTTCTAGCTGCAAGGCCTTCACAGGTCACCCAAGTCCATCTGGCAGAGCCCATCAGAGTCTAGGAACATCCGGGGGACCAGAGGCGGGGAAGAAGCCCAGAGCAGGGGATCTGTCTCCGGGCCAGGCCGTGGTCCAGAAGCAGCCTCCGTACTGCCAGGAAGCCAAGCCAGGACACACTTGTCTGCCTCTCAGGTGGAGAGCGTGGACGGGCTAGTAGGAAGGTTCTCAAAGGCCCACCTTGCCAGGCAACACCCAGGCCACCAAGGACAGCGCTGAGACCGGGACTCTTCCCCATTCTGCAGGTGAGGGAAATGAGGTTCAAGGGGTGAGGGTACTCACTCCAGGCTTCTGGTGTGGAGTGGCTGGTCAGAGATTCTCAGCCAGGACCCCGGTGTGCACGGCCCAGGCTCCACCCATTCAGTCACTTGCATGTCCTTGAACTTAAAAACAGAAACTTAACACACATTGGGGAGAGTAAAGAGGGGGTTATTATTATGAGCTGTTTCTGAAGGAGGATTAAATCCCTTTGGGGATCCATTTTAATACACCACCACGTTTTCGTGACTAGCCTGGATTTCTCTGAGTCCACTTATCTTTTTATAGTTTGACCTTTACACAGGAAAAACCTCAATGATTACGGAGATGGATGTATTTTTCTGAATGATTAGGGAATGAAAAACAGAGCCTGTCAGCATTAGAGCCCTTCAGGAGTGATCTTCCCTGGAGGATGGGGTTCACAAAACCAGCCCTTATGACGGGGCTCTCGCAGCTGCGATTTGTCTTTCAGCTACAAACACCTTGCTGCTCATGGAGAGGGGGCAGGAGGCTTTGTCTTGAATTCAGGGGCAGGAGCAGGGCTGGTTCCCCCCCGCTGCCGCCCCTCAGACTTTCCAAGGCTGTGGAGGCTGAGGCAGGAACATCGGGCCCCACACTGAGCAGATGCGGCAGTGCCAGCATCAGCAGTGCCCCAGAGGGCATCACCTGGGCTCCAGCCCAGGGGGCCCACTTGTTGTCAGAGAGCAGGCTTTCCACACACGCCCCTGCCAGGAAACTGCAGGAAGCCGAGGGTGATGTGGAAAAAGCATTAGCAGTGTGTCTGGGACAAATCACTTCAGCTGTGTTTTCTTTTCTATAAAGTGGTAAAGATAATAATTACTTGCAGGACTGTTAGGAGGTAAACGCATTTAGGTTGGTGAATATACAGTAAGGTTTGCCTTGTGACTCAAGTCAGTAAAGAATCTGCCTGTAATGCAGGAGACCCAGGTTCAGTCCCTGGATTGGGAAGATCTTCTGTGGAATGAAGTGGCAACCCACTCCAGTATTCTTGCTTGGAAAATCCCATGGACAGAGGAGCCCTGCAGGCTATCGTCCATGGGATCACAAGAGTTAGACACGAATTAGTGACTGAACCACCATACACAGTAAGTGCTCAATAAACGGAGTTTCATTCCCTGCTCAAGAACCTAAACTTTTAAAAACACTTCCTAACATGTACCATACACTGCCCTGCCTTCTTTTTTAAAAAATTAATTTTTATTGGGGTATAGATGATTTGCAAGGCTGTGTTAATTTCTGCTGTATAGCAAAGTGAATCAATTATACATATATCCACTCTTTCTTAGATTCTTTTTCCATATAGGTCATTACAGAGAATTGAGTAGAGCTCCCTGTGCGATACAGTAGGGTCTTATTAGTTATCTATTTTATACACAGTACTGTGTATATGTCAATCCTAATCTTGCAAGTTATCCCTCCCTTCCTCCATGGTGACCATAGGTTTATTTCCTACATCTGTGACTCTATATCTGTTCTGTAAATAGGTTCCCTTGTACCTTTTTTCTTAGATTTAGATTCCACATCTAAGTAATATCATATGATATTTGTCTTTCTCTGTTCGACTTACCTCACTCAGTATGATAATCTCTATTGTCCATCCACATCTCTGCAAATGGCATTTTCATTCTTTTTTATGGCTGGGTAATATTCCATTGTGTGTATATACCACTTCTTCTTTATCCATTCCTCCATCGATGGACATCTATGTTGCTCCCATGTCCTGGTTATCATAAATAGTGCTGCAATGAACACTGGGGGTAATAATACATGTATCTTTTTGAGTTGCCCTGCCTTCTTAAGCAATGGAGATGGAATATTATTCCACAATGTCTTCATAACTCTAGGATCCTCTTTATGAAAATGTGGCAATCATACACTATCAAGTCTTCAGTGGAAACCGAGAGCTTGGCCAGCCCAAGCCCTCCCCATCATGATCTCACATTAGAGATTGGCACTGCCATTAACCTCGTGCTTTTTTCTCTTGATTTTGATTTTTTTCAAAAATTGAAACCAGGTTACAATGTTGATCAGAACTGTGTGTTATATAAAAGCAAGTCAGCTCTGGTGGGGAAGGATGAGGGAAAGGATAGTTAGGGAGTTTGGAATGGACATGTACACTCTGCTATTAAAAGGATAATCACTCTGTTAAAAAGGATAACCAACATGGACCTACTGTGTGGCACATGGAACTCTGCTCAATGTTATGTGGCAGCCTGGATGGGAGAGGGGTTTGGGGGAGAATGGATGCATGTACAGGTATGACTGAGTCCCTTTGCTGTTCATTCACCAAAGCTATCACAGCATTTTTAATCTGCTATATCCCAATACAAAAGTTTAAAAAATAATAAAATAAAATAGCCTGAATTGGGAAAAAAAAAAAAGCAAGCTGGCTCTGAGTGAGGGTTTCAGGGTCCTCCCTTCTTATTGGGGGGCAGTGGCAGCCATTATGACTGATTACTTCTGGATTCACAGCTATTTTGGGGGGATTTCCAGCCACTGGAAATCTGTTGAATGTCCTGATCCTGACCTTTTATATGTTTGGTGTTAGGTGGTCTGATCACTTGTGGGACTTGAGGGCTGTCACCCAGGCTGTGGACTTCCTCCTCGCCCATGCCCAAGGGCTGTGTCTGGCAGCCAGGAATGGCAAGTATCATGGCACTGGGGCAATGGGCTAGTGAGGACTCATGGTTCGATGAGGTGCTATGAGGGGAACCTTGACTGTCAGTACAATGTTCCTCTATGTCCTCACCATCCCCTTATTCCTCGTAATCTGCATGTCACCCCCATCCCTCTGCCCTTCCTCTCCAGCACAGCTCTGACCCTGTCGCCCCTGCCTCCACGTGATGCGCTTTCCCAGCGATCTCCTGCCTCCTCTCCGCCCTCCTGTCACCTCTTCTAGTTGCATCTAGATGCATCACTGCTTCGAGATGACCGCCCTCCCCACGGCACTACCTTGGGCTTGTTTCTCTGCTCAGCAAATGCCCCTTTAAGTCACTCAGTCGTGTCTGACTCTTTGCGACCCCATGGACTGTAGCCCGCCAGGCTCCTCTGTCCATGGAATTCTCCAGGCACAAATACTGGAGTGGGTTACCATTCCCTTCTCCAGGGGATCTTCCCAATCCAGGGTCTCCTGCACTAGAGGCAGATTCTTTACCATCTGAGCCAGCAGGGAAGCCCCTTGGCTCTTCATAAACTTCCTGTTGCAACCAACCCTCACCAGCCTGCTGCCTCTGTGGCTTCCTCGGTCCAGACCCATATCTGCAGCTGCCAGTCACCTTGAATTCATCATGTCACAGAACACACTTCCTCCATACCCTTATTCCTATTCAAGGCACACTGGCCTCCCAGCCACCCTGTCTCCAAACCTGGTGAATTCCTTGGGTCTGCACATCACTTCCACTTCTACCCCCCATCTCCCACCCTCTGCACTTCCTGATAGCCATCCACCTGCCCTGGGGTCTCTGGGGTATCAGAGCCCCTTCCCGTGGGTACTACCAGGACAGAGCAGGGAGGGAGCTTCATTTCACAGAGTCAGAAGTTGAGATAAAGCTTGGGGCTCACTTTAGTCACCCAGCTGGTTTTAGAAGGATGCTCTGCATGTTGGCTGTGCCTTCCTCTGCTGCTGCCTCCTCCTCATCTTTCATCTTTACCCATTGTCACTTCCACCTACCCCACCTTGATTCTTGTGGGTGGCCCAGCTGGCCATCAGCTCAGCCTCAGTCCAAACCCTGCCCTTTCCTCTCTCACCCATCGCTCCCCACACCTCCATCTGTGACTGCAGGGGAGGCAGAGGTGACTAAGCCAGGAGTCAAGACAGGGGCTTGACTGGGCCCCACAGGCCTCCCTCCTGAACTGTAGCGGTCTTGTCGGCAGAGGATGGTGAAGGGTGTCAGGGAGCTGCCCTCAGACCCCAGCCCTTGGCCCCTACCTGGCCAGTAGCAGGACCCCTGGAGCTCCCCACTCCAGCCCCACAGCAATGCCCCAGTGCCAAGTGCCCGAGGAGCTTGTGCTGGCCTCTGGTCACTGGATTGAGGTGGTCCTGGCAGGAAGACAGGCCTCCGGGAGCAAGGGGACTGGGTTGACCCTCCCCACAGGTACAGCCACCCAAGGGATGGCACACAGGCTGGTGCTGTCTGGATACTGCCTGCACCACCCCCACCCCACCCTGCCCCATGACCTCAGGGGCATTCAGATCTTAGGCCAGTTCAGCCACATGGTCTCCTCCTGCCGCTTTCTCATTCTGGTCTCTCTTCACACCTTCATGCTGAGCAGCCCCCACTCTCTTGTGGCACCCACCAAGCTGGCCAGTGGAATCCTCACTTGGGCAGAACCCTAGCATCTGCTGCGGAGTCTGAGCAACTCCTGATGGCACATTTCAGATGCCGTGGTCCAGCTGTTAGGAGTCCTTACTCTGCCTAAACTCTATCCATTCACTGCAGACTCAGGGCCCACCCTTGCAACCAATACCGCTATCCCTGTTTATTTTACCTGACTTACTTGTTGGCCCTTCCTCTGGCTTATAAGTTCTTTTCCATGTCTGGGCAACTTTGCAACTAACAAACAAAAAAACTAGGACCTACTCCAGTATTTCCATCCATGGTGGTAGAGAAACAGATAAAATGATTCTCAGTGGAACCCTGACACTAAAATCTGCACCCGGAGCCCTGTATTTCCTAATGCCTGTGGAGCAACACTAACGCCAGCCCTTGTGGGGCATTTGTGTGTACGGCTCTGTGCTGTGAGCCTTCTCTGGGGGCCTTCACAGCACACAATTCACAGCCCTCAGGGGACAGGCAGGGCAGTCAGAGAGCCCCACTTCTCACACAGGGTCAGCCAGGCCACAACGCTTCCCTGAGTGGCTGATAACCTCAGTGTCTCCTCCATCGAGGGAGTGAGGACTTGCAGCGACGGAACTGGAGGGTCCTTCAGCCTCCAGGAGAGGGTCACCAGCACAGTAAACCACAGCTACAGGAGCCTGGGCTCCAAGGCAGACATTGCAACAGGACTTCAAGAGGCCTTTACCTTCTGGACCCCTTGATCCAGTGTTACTGAGCAACTATGTCAACACCCACTTCAGAGATGCCCCCTGCCGTCCTGCCCAGACCAGCACTCCTGCCATCTCCCAGCACCTCGCTTCAGATGCAACTGCCCCCACACACAAGACCCGACAGACCCACACAGCCTACCCTGGCCACAGGCCACGTCCTGCTGGCAGAGGCATCCCCCTTCCTGGGGGCTTGACATCCACGTCACAGCCTCCCACGTGGCACCCCCAGCATTCCTGACCTCAGGGGCCTCCACAAGACCCTGCCTGTCTGAGCCCAGGTCTCCACCCTGTGGCAAAATCATTCTCTGCAGGGCCAAAACGAGCCCTCGAAGGACTCCTTAAAGAAAAGGGTGAAACAGAAAGGCTCTTCAGAGCGGCTCAGGAATCTGCACTGGGCAACTGAGGATAAAAGGCGGCTGCAAACTAGCTGGTGGAATGTGGTGCCTGCTCGAATCTCACCCTAAAGCCTGCTGGGAAGACAGCTAGAGACAGGTCAGCGCTGTCACTGAGGGTCCCTCCCCCACCTCACCGCTGGCAGGGCCACAGGAGAACTGACACAGCCTGCAGAGCCCTGCAGTCAGCGTTCTGTCAGAAGGGCCACAACGGAGCTTTTGAAAAAGAAGTCCAGCGTCACAACTGCACCCACTCATCCAACTCTTCATAACTATGTGCCCCCCGCCCCACCCCGGCAGGTCCATCCAGGAGTTCTCCACCACAAAAGCTGGCAGATTTGACCGCGGCCACTGAGAGCTGGGAAAATGCTCCCACTAAGTTGCTCCCATGAACAGTGGCTGGTATTTTATGGTACGTTTCCCATTTTTAGTTTGTGAGCTATTAGCATCCATCCAACTCCATCCAGCTGAGTGGCTAATAGGAGCCACTATTAGGACTAGGCGTCCCGGCGTGTTGGGACTGTGTCCTTGCCCTCCTGGAGTTCTCAGCCCTGGAGAAACAGAGCCATGGTTGAGTTCTTTATGTGCACGATGTACCAGGCACTGGTACAGAGAAATAGGACACGGCCTTTTCCCAAGGACAGGCCAGGCGCACCAAATGCCTGGGTCCTGGTCATGACCATGGCTCGCTCACCACTGAAGTGATTTATTCAACAATAAACTGACTGCATCGGAGCCACCCCAGGTTCACCCACCCAGATCTTAGTGAATGCATCAGTCATTGTTGCCTAAGCTTTGCTTCTCACCCCAAAATTTCAAAATCCATCCTTCCTTTTCCAGATATTTAAAAAAAATCTTTCCCCCCATTTTCACAGACATTTCCTCTGCCTCTCTTACTTTTATAAATTCACAAATAATCAAATACTCATGAGTTGACATGCTTTGTCCTAAATGTAGCTGAACCTATGTAATTGATTGCTTTCCCTCTTCACCTTGGATTCCAGGGAGTTCAGGATTAAATTTAGAGCTTGATCACAGAAGGTTAGTCGCTGTAGTTAGAAATTTTGTATTCTCTTTTCTGACTGAGTTTTAATTTCCCATTTCTATTTTAATAACTTCACTGTCATATCTTTTGTTATAAGCCTCTAAAACCCTTTTTTTGATAAGAGGCGGAGAACGAACAAAGTCAATTTTTAAAAGGCATATACCCTCCAGGTATTCTTTCAAGAGGTTATTGATCATTTAAATTATCCTTTTCTGAGGAAGATGGATTTAATTTATACCTATAAGGAGCATTCTCTGTACTTCCAGCATGCTGTCTCAGATGTGAATTTTACAAATTGATGAGGACAGTTTTCATTGCCTACATTCTATTTTCCCTGAATGCCTTTAGTAACCTGTGTGTGAATCAATGCATCCCGCCAAGCTCCATTTATGATTAAGCAGTAATTATAATATGCCTGGCCCTGTACCTCAAAGGTTAATCTCAAGCCAAAATGTGTGTCCCCTTTCATCTTTTCCTGACCAAGCCTCTGCCTCCTATCTGGCCCCCACACTCCATCCTCACTGGGAAGTAATCGGAAGACCATGTTAATGAACAAACAGCCTGGAACACCCATCTGATTTTAGAAGATTTCCTGCAGGCAGATATTAAATCCTGTCTCTACCACCAACCTCCCCCCAACCACCACCACCCCGTGCTCTGCTGTGCTGCTTTGAGCGACTTTCTTGCCTAACAGCTGATTCTGTTCAGCAAAATGTTTGTAAATGTCAGTGGCCGTGTCTCCTCCACGCTACGGTGAGCTCCCGCCCCCTGAAACTGTGTTTTCTGAGGCTTTTGTGTCTCCTAATGGCACCTGGAACATTTTGAACATGATAAGGAACTCAAATAAAATGAACAATACGCATTCCCAACCAGCTAGAGCTTTTGACGAGGCCCTTAATGAAAACACTGAACCGCATCAACGTGTGATAAAGGCAAACATCTGGAAATGCCAGCGGCAGATGTCCGATCCTGCTGAGGCTGATGAATGGGCACCAAGCTCTGTGGGGCTCAGCTGGGCCTGCTGCTACCTCAGCGACAGCCGTCCCCCTTCCCAGGATACCATCTGGGCTGGAGAGGGCTGAGAATGCCGGCATGCCCACTCACTAGCCTGAGCCACCCCAGTCGACCACCGACAGGGGATTGTGCCCAGTCTCCAAGGAGTAGGAGGGGCAGGTTAAATGTATCTTCTCTTTCACTTTTCCATTTCACGGAAATATCTTTTCTAGATGAAAGTGTTAACTATACCATAGGCACCATCAAATGGCACTAAATGCTCAGGAGGCTGACGTGTATAGTGTTCCAAGTGGCTCTGTGATTTATTACCTAATTTAGATAAACGGCAAATAGTGGTATTGTAATAGCCCCCTTTTATTCTGGTTTATGCCTCATTGTCTCTGGGTGTAGAATAAGACATGAATCATCAGACGGGCCCCATGGGAAGAATGGCAGACAGGCTAAGAGCACAGGCTCCAGCATTAGACCCATGGGGCTTGAAACCCCAGCCCCGCTGCTGAGCAAGGGCTAAAGCCATGACGGCTGTGGGCTTCCGGGACGGGACCAGGGTTAGGTACAGAGTGAGGTGAACCCCCTTGGCCCCATGTCTAGCATAAAGCATGGGCTCCACCTGTGTTGGCTGTTGTTAAGTCTTGGATTAAGGGCTGAGGGATGACTGGATCTCCACTCTCAGAGATGAGGGGCACTTGAGCCCCCAAATTGTACACAGCGAGGAGAGGGTATGAACCAGGGGTTTTACTATGAAAGGGTAGCCCCTGTGGAGTGGCATCCTGTGGCTGAGATGGCATCTCTGCAGGGCCCTGGCCATGTTTACTTACATTTCCAAAAGAGGAAAAGGCCTTTCAGGCTACTTGGCCTTTTGCTCCAAGTCACTTTTTTCTTCAAGGAGTGTAGCTTGGCTCCTCATGATGAGAGAGGAACATAAGGCCTCCCAGACAGAATGACTTTGCACGTCTCCTTTCATGAAGGAGGCAGTCTTGGGAACCATGTGGTCCTGCCATGGGGACAGAAGACACAGGGCAGCCATGAGTCCTAAGGATATGACCCCAAACCTTTATCAAAACACCTGCCTTGGGGGGAAGTAACCTCGCTGTCCCTACCCATAGTGCCTCAGATGTAGGTCTCCACTAAAAGCTACAAATTCCAGAAATAAGTTAAAAATCAAATCATCAGAAGAGGGAAATACCATTTTCTAAGAGTTACCAAGTGTCTGGGTAAGAGCCAGGGTCTAGCCCAGCCAGGCCCACAGGCCCTCACAAGTCTGCACACATGTGACCAAGGTTATAGCGATTGCCCCACTTCTGGTGTCGCCAATAACAAGGTCTCCTGCAGAGTGTTCCAAGTCACTAGAGGGGCCCCGCCAAGTATCAGTGCCTTTTCATTTCCAATTCGGGCAGAGAGCTTTCTTGTCTATGCTCTGTTCTTGGAAACAGTGTTTCAGGCTGTCATGATCCCCCTGATTCTGTACTGGGCTGGGCTGCGAACAGCCTCTGTGGGCAGGAGCCTCATGACAGGTGGGCTAGAGACACAGGTGCTCGCCTCCTGCTCCTGAAGGACCTAGACTCGTCCAGCAGTCCCACTACTAAAGGTTCCCCCCAACCCAGAGTCTCCTCATGCCCCAGCCTTGCACACTCACCCTTGCATCTGCTGAGCTGTGGTCATGGGTAGTCCAGGAGGAAACACAGTAATCAGGCCAGGGATGGCCTGCTGCCCCTCATCCCAAGACTGGCACTCCCTGCAGAGTGAAGCCCCTAGGTGTTCTGAGAGTTCCTCAAGGGCCTCAGCCCATTTAGTCACAGGCATTCTGTAAAAATGGGGATCTTCTCTTCTCCACTTAGGAGGATCCAGTGATGTATCCTTCAGGGTGCTGGCCCAGCCCTGGGGCTGAGGGAAGCCGGGGTGAATTATCCTGCAGACGATCAAACATCAGCAAATCCACTCTAATCCACTTCATTTAAAACTTTTGTTTTCCATAAAGAATTAAGCTAGGAAAGAATTTAATCATACCAAATCCACTTCCAAAATGGTTACAGATTCCATGATCAAGAGTAGTGATTAGGGAAAAAAAAGACTTAAAAAACTCAAAAACCCTGGATGTTGAGAACTCCTGTTTGGTACCTAACTGATCAAAGCAGCCTTCCTGACTCCAAGCAGTAGCCTTCCTCTGGGTTAGGAGGAGAAAGAAAAATGGAGGGGAGATCAGACACTTTTCTTTACACAGAAAGCAGTTCTGACCTGCAGCAAATTTGCCCTGGTGTCTTCTATGAGCCTGATGACTCAGGGGTAAAGAATCCCCTTGCCAATGCAGAAGTCATGGGTTGGATCCCTGGGTTGGGAAGATCCTCCAGAGAAGGAAATGGCAACCCACTGCAGTATTCTTGCCTGGAAAATCCCATGGACAGAGCCTGATGGGCTAGAGTCCACGGTGTCACAGAGCTGGACATGACTAAGTGGCTAAACAACAACTGCTATAAGCTGTCCCTGTTCTGGGTGATCATGGGGAACAAGACAGACACAGTCCCTGCCTTGATGGGCTTCACCTCCAATTGGAGGAGGAGAGACAATACAGAACTATTCAGGAAAGGAAAGTGGAGCCAGGTAAGGGCATAGAGAGTGGCGGAAAGAGTGTTATTTTATATAGGTGGTAGAGGCCATGTCAAGGAGATGATGTTTGAGCAGGGACCTGAGTATAGTGGACAGGTGTGCTGTGTGGATAGCCCCTGGGACAGAGGCGGTGGTTACAAATCTCATCTCCAGCTTCAAAGAGGCAAGCCTAGCTCCTCATCATTCCAGGAACAAAGCCTCCTTACCAGCAAGTCAGCAGAGCTGGTCTCAGTCCCAGTGAGCCATTCTTGCCCTTCTCAGCATCTTCCTGGAAGCCTCCTAATTCAGCACACACTGGCTTCCAGGGGAATGATGTGCCAACTTGGGGGTGAGTCCTGGACTGAGATACCAGCATCCGAAAGGAAAGGCTCTACCCAGCCATTGCCTTTAACACTCAGTTACAGCACCCACTGGGCTGGGCAACCAGTCAGACCTTGGGAAGGCCACCCACACTGTCCACCACCAGCATGACCATGTCTGCCGAGCTCATGTGAGCCCTGCTCTGCAGGGCTCCCACCACCAGTGCCAGAACACTACAGCCCAAATGAGAAATGATTCTGGCCTAAAGCTTGTCCTCTTACTCCTTGTGCTCAGTTGTATCTGATTCTTTGCGACCCTACGGACTGTAGCCCACCGGGCTCCTACCCATGGGATTCTCCAGGAGAGAATACTGGAGTGGGTTGTCATTTCCTTCTCCAGGAGATCTTCCCAACCCAGGGATCAAACGCTGCATCTCCAGCATCTCCTGCACTGGCTGGTAGATTCTTTACCACTGGCACCACCTGGGAAATCCTCAGCTTGTCCTCAGATGGTGACAAATGTACCCTTCATGATCAATCCCAGGCCCACAGCCCTTAGCACCTGGATGCAGTCCTCCTCTAAGACCTGGTATATCTCACACCACCCCCATTCTTATGGGGGAGAGACACTGAGGGTGCTGTATCACTCAGGGCTCAGTCAGGAAGGCAGAATCATACAAGCATGACGGCATGAGATATTTATTATAGGAGTTAGACCTTACCAACTGTGAGAGCAGCTAGGGAGGCACAGTCCTAAGGAGGGACTTGACAGATCAGAGGAGAGTCACTAGCCAGTCCCATTGTGGGTGGGGTGTGTTCTTCCTTGCAGAGGGGTCTAGAAGGCAGGCTTCTGAAGCAAAGGGAGGCTGGGGTAGGAGGCTGTGGAACGTTGTTGGCTCTTAGTGGCCACCACCTCTGTGAGCTTGCAGAGAAGGGTCTTGGATCACTCTCTGGTGGTCAGCTGGGCTGGCAGTCGGAAACAAAGTGGGGACCAAAATTTCAATCTAATCTGAAAGTAACAGATCTAATCAATCCTCACTAATCTGATTATGATCTGGCCTATGTGAATCCCAAACCACCAGTTAGCAGAGAAATTCTTTCCCACTCAGAGCTGGTCAGACATTTTCTATGTCCACGAACTCCATGACTGAGAATTTTATGATCCTCAGGCACAGAAACAGAAGGGCCAGCCCCATTTACTGGCTGATCTCCCAGCTTCGGTTTTGAACAGGGCAGTGTTCCAGGGGTCTAGGCACCTCTGTCAGGACTGGAAAGATGAGACCATAGCAGGATGAGGCTGCAGGTGTGCACATGGCCAGTCTGAAAGTCACCCCCATCTACATTCGGGACACATGACTGTGTACACCTATAACGTATGGCACTGAGAAAGTTTCTCTTCCACTTAATCTTTTTTAAAGCTCTCAGAAAGTACTGGTTCATTCTTCTTATGAGTCTAATCCAACCATCACTGTTGTCTAACTCACTGGACCAGCTTCTGTATCTTGATAAATGTTGATAGAGTCACTCCATTGAATTAGCAGCTGATTACATCTGATTTACTCTTTAACAGGGTTAGGTCCATTTCCTGGCATGTAGCAAAAAGGCCTGATGGTCACCAAGCTGATCACGATTGCTTCTTAAATTGCAGTCCAGATGGGTCATGCTAACAGGTCCCCCAACTAAAAAGGACATCCAAGAAGACCTGGGCAAGACTTGACAAGAAGCACCATGGCTGTCAGTACCTCCATAGAGCCCTTGACCCTCACCCAGGACCACATCACCCCTGATGCTGACATCTGAAGGTGCCCCCTTCCAGAGACCACTTGCCAAAGGCAGGAGGTGAGACCAGGATGCTCTGTGACAGGACAGATTGAGAAGCTCTCTGGTTTCAGAATCAGATGGACCTGGGTTCAAATCCCAACTCCTCCCTTGTGATCTCAGGCAGCGTGCTTTACCTCTCTGGGCCTCAGTTTCCTCATCTGTAAAATGGTTAACAACAGTAGTTGACCTGCTACAATGTCAGATGGGGAGGTGTGGTGATGTCAGGAACTCAGCCTCAGACCCACAAAGCCAATGGCTTTGCAGTATCACAGGCCTCACCGACCTGCTGCATTTGTAACAAGGCACACCTCTCTGGATGTGGTCATTTCAGAAGCGATGTCGATACCCGGCTGCTGGTCAAGTCCTCTGATCAATAAGGACAGGAAACTGGGCAGTCTGGGCAAGAAGCAGCCAAGTGGGCTCTGAGTCATCCAGGAGCCACAGGGACCACCATCCTCCCCCCACAGTGCAGTCAGCTATGTCTGGGGGAGTCTGGGCCTGGAGGGTCCTGGTATGTCAGTGTCCCCAAGATGGAATGGATATCATTTAGCTCTTCTGACTCTGTGGGGCTAGAAGGGGTCCCCTCCACTCCCTCTCCCTTCCATCCCATGTAGCAGCCATGGTGGGGAGAATTGGGGTGGGGGGGACTCCACTGTCATCCTGTTTACATACAAACCTGTGGGACCAGGGACCAATACCCATTCAGGGGGTGACATATGTGTAGGGCAGCATCAGGCCACCAGGCAGCAGAAGCTGGCCCCTTCCACCTCACCCTCCCCACCTCTACCTTGAACACAGTGTAGGAGCCCAGCTAGAGAGAGAGGCCAGAAGTCCCCACCTGGGGGATGTGAGCCTTACCCTGCAGCCCAGCCAGGCCTGATTTTGAATCCTGAAGTGACACCCCCCCACCCCACAAACCCCCATCCAGGTAAATGAAAGCATTAGTCACTCAGTCATGTCCAACTCTTTCTGATCCCATGGACGATATATATAGCCCGCCAGGCTCCTCTGTCCATAGAATTATCCAGGCAAGAATAGTAGAGTGGGTAGCCATTCTCTTCTCCAGGGGATTTTCCTGACCCAGGGATCAAACCCAGGTCTCCCACGCTGGAGGCAGATTCTTTCATCTGAGCCACCAGGCAACCCAAAGGGACAGTTTTCTTCCTTCAGTGGTCAAATGAGAGGCTGAGAGCCCAGGCAACTGGGGAGAAGCTTCGAGGCCTGAGGAGGCCTGGAGGATCTATTCTGTCTGTTCTGAGCCAGAAGCTACAGGCTCGGTGTTTAAAAACATTTGAATCAACAGAGGAACTGTTTATCAACATTTAAAAAAAGAAATATAATTAGAGGTTGGCACACCCTGAGGGCTCCAGGCCATATATGTCAGGGTTCCTTGATCTGGAGCCTGGGGGCGGGGGGGTGGGGG